>CM044005.1:48323243-48493243 GCA_024085815.1 Flaveria linearis
GATCACCCGTAGTGTGTACCTTGTCTTACAATTACAAATGCAAGGTCACCCGGACGGATGTACATTGTCTTTACAATTTAACATGCAGGTCACCCGACGGGTGTACCTTGTCTACAATTTACGATGCAAGGTCACCCGGACGGGAGTACCTTGTCTTTACAATCACAATACAAGGTCACCGGACGGGAGTACCTTGTTTACAATCACAATCACAGGTCACCCGGACGGGTGTACCTTGTCTTTCAATTACAATACAAGGTCACCCGGACGGGTGGACCTTGTCTTTACATTTACGTACCAGGTCACCCGGACGGGTGTACCTTGTTTTACAATTTACAAATACAAGGTCACCTGGATGGGTGTACCTTGTCTTTACAATTTACCATGCAAGGTCCCCAGACGGGTGTACCTTGTCTTTACAATTTACCATGCAAGGTCACCCGCACGGGTGTACCTTGTCTCAATTACAAGGTTCCCGGACGGGTGTACCGTGTCTTTACAATTTACCATGCAATGGTCACCTAGACGGGTGTACCTTGTCTTTATAATTTACAATACAAGGTCACCCGGACGGGTGTACCTTGTCTTTACAATTTACATACAAGGTCACCCGGACGGGCGTACCTTGCCTTTACAATTATACATACAAGGTCACCGGAAGGGTGTACCTTGTCTTTACAATTTACAATACAAGGTCACCCGGACTGGTGTACCATGTCTTTACAATTTACAAATACAAGTTCACTAGGACGGGTGTACCTTGTCTTTACAATTTACCATGCAAGGTCACCGGACGGGTGTACCTTGTCTTTACTATTGACCATGCAAGTCACCCGGACGATGTACCTTGTCTTTACAATTTACAATACAAGGTAGCCGGACGGGTTAACTTGTCTTTACAATTACATGCAAGGTCATCGGACGGGTGTACTTTTTTTCAATTTGCCATGCAAGGTCACCCGATGGGTGTACCTTGTCTTTAAAATTACATACAAGGTCACCCGAACGGTGTACCTTGTCTTTACTATTTACATGCAAGGTCACCCCGTACGGATATCCTTGTCTTTACAATTTACAAATACAAGGTCAGCGGAGGGTGTACCTTGTCTTTACAATTTACCATGCAAGGTCACCCGGACGGGTTTACCTTGTCCTTACTAATTTGCCATGCAAGGTCACCCGCATGGTGTACCTTTCTTTACAATTTTCAATACAAGGTCACCCGTACGTGTGCACCTTGTCTTTACAATTTACAATGCAAGGTCACCCGGAGGGTGTACCTTGTCTTTACAATTAACCATGCAGGTCACCCAAGGGAGTACCTTGTCTTTACAATTCACAATACAAGGTCACCGGACAGGTGTACCTTGTCCCAATTTGCAATACAAGGTCACCCGACGGGTGTACCTTGTCTTGACAATTACAATACCAGGTCACCCGGACGGGTGTACCTTGTCTTTACAATTTACAAATACAAGGTCACCCGGACGGGTGTACCTTGTCTTTACAATTTAACATGCAAGGTCACCCAGACGGGTGTACCTTGTCTTTACAATTTACCATGAAGGTCACCCGACAGGTGTACCTTGTCTCAATACAAGGTCTCCGACGGTGTACCTGTCTTTACAATTTACAAATACAAGTTCACCCGGACGGGTGTACCTTGTCTTTACAATTTACCATGTAAGGTCACCCGGACGGGTTTACCTGTCCTTATAATTTGCCATGCAAGGTCACCCGGAGGGTGTACCTTCTTTACAATTTCAATACAAGGTCACCGTACGTGTGCATTGTCTTTACAATTTACAATGCAAGGTCACCCGGATGGGTGTACCTTGTCTTTACAATTAACCATGCAAGGTCACCCTGGACGGGAGTACCTTGTCTTTACAATTCACAATACAAGGTCACCCGGACAGGTGTACCTTGTCCCAATTTGCAATAAAAGGTCACCCGACGGGTGTACCTTGTCTTACAATTTACAATACAGGTCACCCGGGGGTGTACCTTGTCTTTACAATTTACAAAACAAGGTCACCCGGACGGGTGTACCTTGTCTTTACAATTTACATGCAAGGTCACCCAGACGGGTGTACTTTTCTTTACAATTTACCATGTAAGGTCACCCGCACAGGTGTACCTTGTCTACAAATAACAGGTCCCCGGACGGGTGTACCTGTCTTTACAATTTACAAATACAAGTCACCCGGACGGGTGTACCTTGTCTTTACAATTTACCAGCAAGGTCACCGGACGGGTGTACCTTGTCTTTACATATTGACCATGCAAGGTCACCCGGACGATGTACCTTGTCTTTACAATTTACAAATACAAGGTCAGCCGGACGGGTTTACTTGTCTTTACAATTATCATGCAAGGTCAGCGGACGGGTGTACCTTGTCTTTACAATTTGCCATGCAAGGTCAACCCGAGGGTGTACCTTGTCTTTAAAATTACAATACAAGGTCACCCGAAAGGTGTGTGTACCTTGTCTTCATAATTTACCATGCAAGGTCACCCAGACGGGTGTACTTTGTCTTTACAATTTACCATGCAAGGTCACCCGCACGGGTGTACCTTGACTTTACAATTTACAATACATGGTCAACAGAACGAGTGTCCCTTGTCTTTACATTTACAATACAAGGTCACCCGGACGGGTGTACCTTGTCTTTACAATTTACCATGCAAGGTCACCCGGACGGTGTTCTTTGTCTTTACAATTTACAATACAAGGTCACCGGACGTGTGTACCTTGTCTTTACAATTTACAATACAAGGTCCCCAGACGGGTGTACCTTGTCTTTGCAATTCACCGGCAAGGTCAACCGGACGGGTGTAGCATGTCTTTACTATTGAATATGCAAGGTCACCTGGAACGGATGTACCTGTCTTTACACTTACAAAACAAGGTCAGTCGGACGGGTTTACCTTGTCTTTACAATTTACCATGCAAGGTCACGGACGGGTGTACTTTGTCTTTACAGTTGTCGTGCAAGGTCACCCGGATGGGTGTACCTTGTCTTTACAATTTACATACAAGGTCACCCGACTGCTGTACCTTGTCTTTATAATTTACAAATGCAAGGTCACCCGGACGGGTGTACCTTGTCTTTACAATTTACCATGCAAGTCACCCGATGAGTGTACCTTGTCTTTACAATTTACCATGCAAGGTCACCCGAACGGGTGTACCTTGTCTTTACAATTTACCATGCAAGGTGACCCAGACGGGTGTACCTTGTCTTTACAACTTACAATACAACGTCAGCCGTTGGGTGTACTTTTCTTTACAATTTACAATACAAGGTCACTGGACGGGTGTACCTTGTCTTTACAATTTACAATACAAGGTCACCCGGACGGGCGTACCTTGTCTTTACAATTACAAATACAAGGCCACCCGGACGGGTGTACCTTGTCTTTACAATTTACCATGCCAGGTCACCCGAACGGGTGTACCTTGTCTTTACTATTGACCATGCAAGGTCACCCGACGGATGTACCTTGTCTTTACAATTTACCATGCAAGGTCACCCGACGGTGTACCTTGTCTTTAAAATTTACAAATACAAGGACACCCCGGACGGGTTGTACCTTGTCTTCGTAATTACCATGCAAGGTCATCCAGACGGGTGTACCTTTTCTTTACAATTTACCGTGCAAGGGCACCCGTCGGATGTACCTTGTCTTTACAATTTACAATACAAGGCCAGCCGGACGGGTGTACTTTGTCTTTACAATTTACAATACAAGGTCACCTGACGGGTGTGCCTTGTCTTTACATTTACAATACAAGGTCACCCGGATGGGTGTGCCTTGTCTTTACAATTCACCATGCAAGGTCAACCGGACGGGGTGCCTTGTCTTTACTATTGACTATGTAAGGTCATGTGGACGGATGTACCTTGTCTTTACAATTTACAAATACAAGGTCAGCCGGACGGTTTACCTTGTCTTTACAATTTACCATGCAAGGTCAGCCGGACGGGTGTACCTTGTCTTTACAATTGCCATGCAAGGTCACCCGATGGTTGTACTTGTCTTTATAATATACAATACAAGGTCACCCGGAGGGGTGTACCTGTCTCAAATACAAGGTCTCCTGGACGGGTGTACCGTGTCTTACAATTTACCATGCAAGGTCACCCGCACGGTGTACCTTGACTTTACAATTTACAATACAAGGTCAACAGGACGAGTGTCCCTTGTCTTTAAAATTACAATACAAGGTCACCCGGACGGGTGTACCTTGTGTTTACAATTTACCATGCTAGGTCACCCGGACGGGTGTACCTTGTCTTTACAATTTACAATGCAAGGCCAGCCGGACGGGTGTTCTTGTCTTTACAATTCAATACAAGGTCACCGGCATGTGTACCTTGTCTTTACAATTTACAATACAAGGTCCCCAAACGGTGTACCTTGTCTTTGCAATTCACCAGCAAGGTTCAACCGGACGGGTGTACCATGTCTTTACTATTGACTACAAGGTCACCTTCATGGATGTACCTTGTCTTTACAATTTACAATACAAGGTCAGCCGGACGGGTTTACTTTGTCTTTACAATTTACCATGCAAGGTCGCCGGACGGGTGTACCTTGTCTTTACAATTTGCCATGCAAGGTCACCCGGATGGTGTACCTTGTCTTTATAATATACAATACAAGGTCACCCGGAGGGGTGTACCTTGTCTCAAATACAAGGTCTCCTAGACGGTGTACCGTGTCTTTACAATTACCATGCAAGGTCACCCGGACGGGTGTACCTTGTCTTTACAATTTACATGCAAGTTGACCCAGACGGGTGTACCTTGTCTTTACAATTTACAATACAACGTCAGCCGTTGGTGTACTTTGCCTTTACAATTTACAATACAAGGTCGCTGGATGGTGTACCTTGTCTTTACAATTTACAATACAAGGTCACCCGGACGGGTGTACCTTGTCTTTACAATTTACAAATACAAGGTCACCCGGACGGGTGTACCTTGTCTTTACAATTTACCATGCCAGGTCACCCGAACGGGTGTACCTTGTCTTTACTATTGACCATGCAAGGTCACCCGGACGGATGTACCTTGTCTTTACAATTTACAAATACAAGGTCAGCCGGACGGGTTTACCTTGTCTTTACAATTTACCATGCAAGGTCAGCCGGACGGGTGTACTTTGTCTTTATAGTTTGCCATGCAAGGTCACCCGGATGGGTGTACCTTGTCTTTACAATTTACAATACAAGGTCACCCGGACGGCTGTACCTTGTCTTTATAATTTACAAATGCAAGGTCACCCGGACGGGTGTACCTTGTCTTTACAATTTACCATGCAAGGTCACCAGGATGGGTGTACCTTGTCTTTACAATTTACCATGCAAGGTCAGCCGAACGGGTGTACCTTGTCTTTACAATTTACCATGCAAGGTGACCCAGACAGGTGTACCTTTTCTTTACAACTTACAATACAACGTCAGCCGGTTGGGTGTACTTGGTCTTTACAATTTACAATACAAGGTCACTGGACGGGTGTACCTTGTCATTACAATTTACAATACAAGGTCACCCGGACGGGTGTACCTTGTCTTTACAATTAACAAATACAAGGCCATCCGACGGGTGTACCTTGTCTTGACAATTTACCATGCCAGGTCACCCGAACGGGTGTACCTTGTCTTTACTATTGACCATGCAAGGTCACCGGACGGATGTACCTTGTCTTTACAATTTACGACGCAAGGTCACCCGGACGGGTGTACCTTGTCTTTACAATTCGCAAAACCAGGTCACCCGGACGGGTGTACCTTGTCTTTACAATTTACAAATACAAGGTCACCCGAACGGGTGCACCTTGTTCGTACAATTTACAATACAACGTCATCCGGCCGGCTGTACCTTGTCTTTACAATTTACAAATACAAGGTCACCCGACGAGTGTACCTTGTCTTCATAATTTACCATGCAAGGTCACCCAGACGGTGTACTTTGTCTTACAATTTACCATGCAAGGTCACCCGCACGGTGTACCTTGACTTTACAATTTACATACATGGTCAACAGAACGAGTGTCCCTTGTCTTTACAATTTACAATACAAGGTCCCCGGACGGTGTACCTTGTCTTTACAATTTACCATGCAAGGTCACCCGGACGGGTTTCTTTGTCTTTACATTTACAATACAAGGTCACCGGACGTGTGTACCTTGTCTTTACAATTTACAATACAAGGTCACCCAACGGGTGTACCTTGTCTTTGCAATTCACCGGCAAGGTCAACCGGACGGGTGTAGCATGTCTTTACTATTGAATATGCAAGGTCACCTGACGGATGTACCTTGTCTTTACAACTTACAACACAAGGTCAGTCGGACGGGTTTACCTTGTCTTTACATTTACCATGCAGGTCAGCCGACGGGTGTACTTTGTCTTTACAGTTTGTCGTGCAAGGTCACCCGGATGGTGTACCTTGTCTTTACAATTACAATACAAGGTCACCGGACTGCTGTACCTTGTCTTTATAATTTACAAATGCAAGGTCACCCGGACGGTGTACCTTGTCTTTACAATTTACCATGCAGGTCACCCGGATGAGTGTACCTTGTCTTTACAATTTACCATGCAGGTCACCCGAACGGTGTACCTTGTCTTTACAATTTACCATGCAAGGTGACCCAGACGGGTGTACCTTTTCTTTACAACTTACAATACAACGTCAGCCGGTTGGGTGTACTTTTTCTTTACAATTTACAATACAAGGTCACTGGACGGGTGTACCTTGTCTTTACATTTACAATACAAGGTCACCCGGACGGGCGTACCTTGTCTTTACAATTAACAAATACAAGGCCACCCGGACGGGTGTACCTTGTCTTTACAATTTACCATGCCAGGTCACCCGAACGGGTGTACCTTGTCTTTACTATTGACCATGCAAGGTCACCCGGACGATGTACCTTGTCTTTACAATTTACCATGCAAGGTCACCCGGACGGCTGTACCTTGTCTTTAAAATTACAAATACAAGGACACCCGGACGGGTGTACCTTGTCTTCGTATTTACCATGCAAGGTCATCCAGACGGGTGTACCTTTTCTTTACAATTTACCGTGCAAGGGCACCCGGTCGGATGTACCTTGTCTTTACAATTTACAATACAAGGCCAGCCGGACGGGTGTACTTTGTCTTTACAATTTACAATACAAGGTCACCTGACGGGTGTGCCTTGTCTTTACAATTTACAATACAAGGTCACCCGGATGGTGTGCCTTGTCTTTACAATTCACCATGCAAGGTCAACCGGACGGGGGTGCCTTGTCTTTACTATTGACTATGTAAGGTCATGTGGACGGATGTACCTTGTCTTTACAATTTACAAATACAAGGTCAGCCGGACGGGTTTACCTTGTCTTTACAATTTACCATGCAAGGTCAGCCGGACGGGTGTACCTTGTCTTTACAATTTGCCATGCAAGGTCACCCGGATGGTTGTACCTTGTCTTTATAATATACAATACAAGGTCACCCGGAGGGGTGTACCTTGTCTCAAATACAAGGTCTCCTGGACGGGTGTACCGTGTCTTTACAATTTACCATGCAAGGTCACCCGGACAGGTGTACCTTGTCTTTACAATTTACCATGCAAGGTGACCCAGACGGGTGTACCTTGTCTTTACAATTTACAATACAACGTCATCCGGTTGGGTGTACTTTGCCTTTACAATTTACAATACAAGGTCGCTGGACGGGTGTACCTTGTCTTTACAATTTACAATACAAGGTCACCCGGACGGGTGTACCTTGTCTTTACAATTTACAAATACAAGGTCACCTGGACGGGTGTACCTTGTCTTTACAATTTACAAACAAGGTCACCTGTACGGTGTACCTTGTCTTTACTATTGACCATGCAAGGTCACCGGACGGATGTACCTTGTCTTTACAATTTACCACGCAAGGTCACCCGGACGGGTGTACCTTGTCTTTACAATTCGCAAAACAGGTCACCGGACGGATGTACCTTGTCTTTACAATTTACAAATACAAGGTCACCCGAACGGGTGCACCTTGTTCGTACAATTTACAATACAACGTCATCCGGCCGGCTGTACCTTGTCTTTACAATTTACAAATACAAGGTCACCCAGACGAGTGTACCTTGTCTTCATAATTTACCATGCAAGGTCACCCAGACGGGTGTACTTTGTCTTTACAATTTACCATGCAAGGTCACCCGCACGGGTGTACCTTGACTTTATAATTTACAATACATGGTCAACAGAACGAGTGTCCCTTGTCTTTACAATTTACAATACAAGGTCACCCGGACGGGTGTACCTTGTCTTTACAATTTACCATGCAAGGTCAGCCGGACGGGTGTTCTTTGTCTTTACAATTTACAATACAAGGTCACCGGACGTGTGTACCTTGTCTTTACAATTTACAATACAAGGTCACCCAGACGGGTGTACCTTGTCTTTGCAATTCACCGGGCAAGGTCAACCGGACGGGTGTAGCATGTCTTTACTATTGAATATGCAAGGTCACCTGGACGGATGTACCTTGTCTTTACAACTTACAAATACAAGGTCAGCCGGACGGGTTTACCTTGTCTTTACAATTTACCATGCAAGGTCAGCCGGACGGGTGTACTTTGTCTTTACAGTTTGTCGTGCAAGGTCACCCGGATGGGTGTACCTTGTCTTTACAATTTACAATACAAGGTCACCCGGACTGCTGTACCTTGTCTTTATAATTTACAAATGCAAGGTCACCCGGACGGGTGTACCTTGTCTTTACAATTTACCATGCAAGGTCACCCGGATGAGTGTACCTTGTCTTTACAATTTACCATGCAAGGTCACCCGAACGGGTGTACCTTGTCTTTACAATTTACCATGCAAGGTGACCCAGACGGGTGTACCTTTTCTTTACAACTTACAATACAACGTCAGCCGGTTGGGTGTACTTTTTCTTTACAATTTACAATACAAGGTCACTGGACGGGTGTACCTTGTCTTTACAATTTACAATACAAGGTCACCCGGACGGGCGTACCTTGTCTTTACAATTAACAAATACAAGGCCACCCGGACGGGTGTACCTTGGCTTTACAATTTACCATGCCAGGTCACCCGAACGGGTGTACCTTGTCTTTACTATTGACCATGCAAGGTCACCCGGACGGATGTACCTTGTCTTTACAATTTACCATGCAAGGTCACCCGGACGGTTGTACCTTGTCTTTAAAATTTACAAATACAAGGACACCCGGACGGGTGTACCTTGTCTTCGTAATTTACCATGCAAGGTCACCCAGACGGGTGTACCTTTTCTTTACAATTTACCGTGCAAGGGCACCCGGTCGGATGTACCTTGTCTTTACAATTTACAATACAAGGCCAGCCGGACGGGTGTACTTTGTCTTTACAATTTACAATACAAGGTCACCTGACGGGTGTGCCTTGTCTTTACAATTTACAATACAAGGTCACCCGGATGGGTGTGCCTTGTCTTTACAATTCACCATGCAAGGTCAACCGGACGGGGGTGCCTTGTCTTTACTATTGACTATGTAAGGTCATGTGGACGGATGTACCTTGTCTTTACAATTTACAAATACAAGGTCAGCCGGACGGGTTTACCTTGTCTTTACAATTTACCATGCAAGGTCAGCCGGACGGGTGTACCTTGTCTTTACAATTTGCCATGCAAGGTCACCCGGATGGGTGTACCTTGTCTTTATAATATACAATACAAGGTCACCCGGAGGGGTGTACCTTGTCTCAAATACAAGGTCTCCTGGACGGGTGTACCGTGTCTTTACAATTTACCATGCAAGGTCACCCGGACGGGTGTACCTTGTCTTTACAATTTACCATGCAAGGTGACCCAGACGGGTGTACCTTGTCTTTACAATTTACAATACAACGTCAGCCGGTTGGGTGTACTTTGCCTTTACAATTTACAATACAAGGTCGCTGGACGGGTGTACCTTGTCTTTACAATTTACAATACAAGGTCACCCGGACGGGTGTACCTTGTCTTTACAATTTACAAATACAAGGTCACCCGGACGGGTGTACCTTGTCTTTACAATTTACCATGCCAGGTCACCCGAACGGGTGTACCTTGTCATTACTATTGACCATGCAAGGTCACCCGTACGGATGTACCTTGTCTTTACGATTTACAAATACAAGGTCAGCCGGACGGGTTTACCTTGTCTTTACAATTTACCATGCAAGGTCAGCCGGACGGGAGTAGTTTGTCTTTACAGTTTGCCTTGCAAGGTCACCCGGATGGGTGTACCTTGTCTTTACAATTGACAATACAGGTCACCCGGACGGCTGTACCTTGTCTTTATAATTTACAAATGGAAGGTCACCCGGACTGGTGTACCTTGTCTTTACAATTTACCATGCAAGGTCACCCGGATGGGTGTACCTTGTCTTTACAATTTACCATGCAAGGTCACCCGAACGGGTGTACGTTGTCTTTACAATTTACCATGCAAGGTGACCCAGACGGGTGTACCTTTTCTTTACAACTTACAATACAACGTCAGCCGGTTGGGTGTACTTTGTCTTTACAATTTACAATACAAGGTCACTGGACGGGTGTACCTTGTCTTTACAATTTACAATACAAGGTCACCCGGACGGGTGTACCTTGTCTTTACAATTAACAAATACAAGGCCACCCGGACGGGTGTACCTTGTCTTTACAATTTACCATGCCAGGTCCCCCAAACGGGTGTACCTTGTCATTACTATTGACCATGCAAGGTCACCCGGACGGGTGTACCTTGTCTTTACAATTTACAATGCAAGGCCAGCCGGACGGGTGTTCTTTGTCTTTACGATTTACAATATAAGGTCACCGGACGTGTGTACCTTGTCTTTACAATTTACAATACAAGGTCATCCAGACGGGTGTACCTTGTCTTTGCAATTCACCAGGCAAGGTCAACCGGACGGGTGTACCATGTCTTTACTATTGACTATGCAAGGTCACCTAAACGGATGTACCTTGTCTTTACAATTTACAAATACAAGGTCAGCCGGACGGGTTTACCTTGTCTTTGCAATTTACCATCCAAGGTCAGCCGGACGGGTGTACCTTGTCTTTACAATTTGCCATTCAAGGTCACCCGGATGGGTGTACCTTGTCTTTATAATATACAATACAAGGTCACCCGGAGGGGTGTACCTTGTCTCAAATACAAGGTCTCCTGGACGGGTGTACCGTGTCTTTACAATTTACCATGCAAGGTCACCCGGACGGGTGTACCTTGTCTTTACAATTTACCATGTAAGGTGACCCAGACGGGTGTACCTTGTCTTTACAATTTACAATAGAACGTCAGCCGGTTGGGTGTACTTTGTCTTTAAAATTTACAATACAAGGTCGCTGGACGGTGTACCTTGTCTTTACAATTTACAATACAAGGTCACCCGGACGGGTGTACCTTGTCTTTACATTTTACAAATACAAGGTCACTCGGACGGGTGTACCTTGTCTTTACAATTTACCATGCTAGGTCACCCGAACGGGTGTACCTTGTCTTTACTATTGACCATGCAAGGCCAACCGGACGGATGTACCTTGTCTTTACAATTTACCATGCAAGGTCACCCGGATGGGTGTACCTTGTCTTTACAATTTACCATGCAAGGTCACCCGAACGGGTGTACCTTGTCTTTACAATTTTCCATGCAAGGTGACCCAGACGGGTGTACCTTTTCTTTACAACTTACAATACAACGTCAGCCGGTTGGGTGTACTTTTTCTTTACAATTTACAATACAAGGTCACTGGACGGGTGTACCTTGTCTTTACAATTTACAATACAAGGTCACCCGGACGGGCGTACCTTGTCTTTACAATTAACAAATACAAGGCCACCCGGACGGGTGTACCTTGTCTTTACAATTTACCATGCCAGGTCACCCGAACGGGTGTACCTTGTCTTTACTATTGACCATGCAAGGTCACCCGGACGGATGTACCTTGTCTTACAATTTACCATGCAAGGTCACCCAGACGGCTGTACCTTGTCTTTAAAATTTACAAATACAAGGACACCCGGACGGGTGTACCTTGTCTTCGTAATTTACCATGCAAGGTCACCCAGACGGGTGTACCTTTTCTTTACAATTTACCGTGCAAGGGCACCCGGTCGGATGTACCTTGTCTTTACAATTTACAATACAAGGCCAGCCGGACGGGTGTACTTTGTCTTTACAATTTACAATACAAGGTCACCTGACGGGTGTGCCTTGTCTTTACAATTTACAATACAAGGTCACCCGGATGGGTGTGCCTTGTCTTTACAATTCACCATGCAAGGTCAACCGGACGGGTGTGCCTTGTCTTTACTATTGACTATGCAAGGTCACGTGGACGGATGTACCTTGTCTTTACAATTTACAAATACAAGGTCAGCCGGACGGGTTTACCTTGTCTTTACAATTTACCATGCAAGGTCAGCCGGACGGGTGTACCTTGTCTTTACTATTTGCCATGCAAGGTCACCCGGATGGTTGTACCTTGTCTTTATAATATACAATACAAGGTCACCCGGAGGGGTGCACCTTGTCTCAAATACAAGGTCTCCTGGACGGGTGTACCGTGTCTTTACAATTTACCATGCAAGGTCACCCGGACAGGTGTACCTTGTCTTTACAATTTACCATGCAAGGTGACCCAGACGGGTGTACCTTGTCTTTACAATTTACAATACAACGTCATCCGGTTGGGTGTACTTTGCCTTTACAATTTACAATACAAGGTCGCTGGACGGGTGTACCTTGTCTTTACAATTTACAATACAAGGTCACCCGGACGGGTGTACCTTGTCTTTACAATTTACAAATACAAGGTCACCCGGACGGGTGTACCTTGTCTTTACAATTTACCATGCCAGGTCACCCGAACGGGTGTACCTTGTCATTACTATTGACCATGCAAGGTCACCCGTACGGATGTACCTTGTCTTTACGATTTACAAATACAAGGTCAGCCGGACGGGTTTACCTTGTCTTTACAATTTACCATGCAAGGTCAGCCGGACGGGAGTAGTTTGTCTTTACAGTTTGCCTTGCAAGGTCACCCGGATGGGTGTACCTTGTCTTTACAATTTACAATACAGGGTCACCCGGACGGCTGTACCTTGTCTTTATAATTTACAAATGCAAGGTCACCCGGACTGGTGTACCTTGTCTTTACAATTTACCATGCAAGGTCACCCGGATGGGTGTACCTTGTCTTTACAATTTACCATGCAAGGTCACCCGAACGGGTGTACGTTGTCTTTACAATTTACCATGCAAGGTGACCCAGACGGGTGTACCTTTTCTTTACAACTTACAATACAACGTCAGCCGGTTGGGTGTACTTTGTCTTTACAATTTACAATACAAGGTCACTGGACGGGTGTACCTTGTCTTTACAATTTACAATACAAGGTCACCCGGACGGGTGTACCTTGTCTTTACAATTAACAAATACAAGCCACCCGGATGGGTGTACCTTGTCTTTACAATTTACCATGCCAGGTCCCCTGAACGGGTGTACCTTGTCATTACTATTGACCATGCAAGGTCACCCGGACGGGTGAACCTTGTCTTTACAATTTACAATGCAAGGCCAGCCGGACGGGTGTTCTTTGTCTTTACGATTTACAATATAAGGTCACCGGACGTGTGTACCTTGTCTTTACAATTTACAATACAAGGTCATCCAGACGGTGTACCTTGTCTTTGCAATTCACCAGGCAAGGTCAACCGACCGGGTGTACCATGTCTTTACTATTGACTATGCAAGGTCACCTAAACGGATGTACCTTGTCTTTACAATTTACAAATACAAGGTCAGCCGGACGGGTTTACCTTGTCTTTGCAATTTACCATCCAAGGTCAGCCGGACGGGTGTACCTTGTCTTTACAATTTGCCATTCAAGGTCACCCGGATGGGTGTACCTTGTCTTTATAATATACAATACAAGGTCACCCGGAGGGGTGTACCTTGTCTCAAATACAAGGTCTCCTGGACGGGTGTACCGTGTCTTTACAATTTACCATGCAAGGTCACCCGGACGGGTGTACCTTGTCTTTACAATTTACCATGTAAGGTGACCCAGACGGGTGTACCTTGTCTTTACAATTTACAATAGAACGTCAGCCGGTTGGGTGTACTTTGTCTTTAAAATTTACAATACAAGGTCGCTGGACGGGTGTACCTTGTCTTTACAATTTACAATACAAGGTCACCCGGACGGGTGTACCTTGTCTTTACATTTTACAAATACAAGGTCACTCGGACGGGTGTACCTTGTCTTTATAATTTACCATGCTAGGTCACCCGAACGGTGTACCTTGTCTTTACTATTGACCATGCAAGGCCAACGGACGGATGTACCTTGTCTTTACAATTTACCATGCAAGGTCACCCGGATGGGTGTACCTTGTCTTTACAATTTACCATGCAAGGTCACCCGAACGGGTGTACCTTGTCTTTACAATTTACCATGCAAGGTGACCCAGACGGGTGTACCTTTTCTTTACAACTTACAATACAACGTCAGCCGGTTGGGTGTACTTTTTCTTTACAATTTACAATACAAGGTCACTGGACGGGTGTACCTTGTCTTTACAATTTACAATACAAGGTCACCCGGACGGGCGTACCTTGTCTTTACAATTAACAAATACAAGGCCACCCGGACGGGTGTACCTTGTCTTTACAATTTACCATGCCAGGTCACCCGAACGGGTGTACCTTGTCTTTACTATTGACCATGCAAGGTCACCCGGACGGATGTACCTTGTCTTTACAATTTACCATGCAAGGTCACCCGGACGGCTGTACCTTGTCTTTAAAATTTACAAATACAAGGACACCCGGACGGGTGTACCTTGTCTTCGTAATTTACCATGCAAGGTCACCCAGACGGGTGTACCTTTTCTTTACAATTTACCGTGCAAGGGCACCCGGTCGGATGTACCTTGTCTATACAATTTACAATACAAGGCCAGCCGGACGGGTTACTTTGTCTTTACAATTTACAATACAAGGTCACCTGACGGGTGTGCCTTGTCTTTACAATTTACAATACAAGGTCACCCGGATGGGTGTGCCTTGTCTTTACAATTCACCATGCAAGGTCAACCGGACAGGGGTGCCTTGTCTTTACTATTGACTATGTAAGGTCATGTGGACGGATGTACCTTGTCTTTACAATTTACAAATACAAGGTCAGCCAGACGGGTTTACCTTGTCTTTACAATTTACCATGCAAGGTCAGCCGGACGGGTGTACCTTGTCTTTACTATTTGCCATGCAAGGTCACCCGGATGGTTGTACCTTGTCTTTATAATATACAATACAAGGTCACCCGGAGGGTGCACCTTGTCTCAAATACAAGGTCTCCTGGACGGGTGTACCGTGTCTTTACAATTTACCATGCAAGGTCACCCGGACAGGTGTACCTTGTCTTTACAATTTACCATGTAAGGTGACCCAGACGGGTGTACCTTGTCTTTACAATTTACAATAGAACGTCAGCCGGTTGGGTGTACTTTGTCTTTAAAATTTACAATACAAGGTCGCTGGACGGGTGTACCTTGTCTTTACAATTTACAATACAAGGTCACCCGGACGGGTGTACCTTGTCTTTACATTTTACAAATACAAGGTCACTCGGACGGGTGTACCTTGTCTTTATAATTTACCATGCTAGGTCACCCGAACGGTGTACCTTGTCTTTACTATTGACCATGCAAGGCCAACCGGACGGATGTACCTTGTCTTTACAATTTACATGCAAGGTCACCCGGATGGGTGTACCTTGTCTTTACAATTTACCATGCAAGGTCACCCGAACGGGTGTACCTTGTCTTTACAATTTACCATGCAAGGTGACCCAGACGGGTGTACCTTTTCTTTACAACTTACAATACAACGTCAGTCACCCGGACGGCTGTACCTTGTCTTTATAATTTACAAATGCAAGGTCACCCGGACTGGTGTACCTTGTCTTTACAATTTACCATGCAAGGTCCCCGGATGGGTGTACCTTGTCTTTACAATTTACCATGCAAGGTCACCCGAACGGGTGTACGTTGTCTTTACAATTTACCATGCAAGGTGACCCAGACGGGTGTACCTTTTCTTTACAACTTACAATACAACGTCAGCCGGTTGGGTGTACTTGTCTTTACAATTTACATACAAGGTCACTGGACGGGTGTACCTTGTCTTTACAATTTACAATACAAGGTCACCCGGACGGGTGTACCTTGTCTTTACAATTACAAATACAAGGCCACCCGGACGGGTGTACCTTGTCTTTACAATTTACCATGCCAGGTCCCCGAAGGGTGTACCTTGTCATTACTATTGCCATGCAAGGTCACCCGGACGAGTGTACCTTGTCTTTACAATTTACAATGCAAGGCCAGCCGGACGGGGTTCTTTGTCTTTACGATTTACAATATAAGGTCACCGGACTTGTGTAACTTGTCTTTACATTTACAATACAAGGTCACCCAGACGGGTGTACCTTGTCTTTGCAATTCACCAGGCAAGGTCAACCAGACGGGTGTACCATGTCTTTACTATTGACTATGCAAGGTCACCTAAACGGATGTACCTTGTCTTTACAATTTACAAATACAAGGTCAGCCGGACGGGTTTACCTTGTCTTTGCAATTTACCATCCAAGGTCAGCCGGACGGGTGTACCTTGTCTTTACAATTTGCCATTCAAGGTCACCCGGATGGGTGTACCTTGTCTTTATAATATACAATACAAGGTCACCCGGAGGGGTGTACCTTGTCTCAAATACAAGGTCTCCTGGACGGGTGTACCGTGTCTTTACAATTTACCATGCAAGGTCACCGAAGGGTGTACCTTGTCTTTACAATTTACCATGTAAGGTGACCCAGGGGTGTACCTTGTCTTTACAATTTACAATAGAACGTCAGCCGGTTGGTGTACTTTGTCTTCAAAATTTACAATACAAGGTCGCTGGACGGGTGTACCTTGTCTTTACAATTTACAATACAAGGTCACCCGGACGGGTGTACCTTGTCTTTACATTTACAAATACAAGGTCACCCGGACGGGTGTACCTTGTCTTTACAATTTACCATGCCAGGTCACCCGAACGGGTGTACCTTGTCTTTACTATTGACCATGCAAGGTCACCCGGACGGATGTACCTTGTCTTTACAATTTACAAATACAAGGTCAGCCGGACGGGTTTACCTTGTCTTTACAATTTACCATGCAAGGTCAGCCGGACGGGTGTACTTTGTCTTTACAGTTTGCCATGCAAGGTCACCGGGACGGCTGTACCTTGTCTTTACAATTTACCACGCCAGGTCACCCGAACGGGGTGTACTTGTCTTTACTATTTACAATGCAAGGTCACCCGGACGGATGTACTTGTCTTTACAATTTACAAATACAAGGTCAGCGGGACGGTGTACCTTGTCTTTACAATTTACCATGCAAGGTCAGCCGGACGGGTGTACTTTGTCTTTACAGTTTGCCATGCAAGGTCACCCGGATGGGTGTACCTTGTCTTTACAATTTACAATACAAGGTCACCCGGACGGCTGTACCTTGTCTTTATAATTTACAAATGCAAGGTCACCCGGACGGGTGTACCTTGTCTTTACAATTTACATGCCAGGTCACCGAACGGGTGTACCTTGTCTTTCTATTGACCATGCAAGGTCACCCGGACGGATGTACCTTGTCTTTACAATTTACAAATACAAGGTCAGCCGGACGGGTTTACCTTGTCTTTACAATTTACCATGCAAGGTCAGCGGACGGGTGTGTACTTTGTCTTTACAGTTTGCCATGCAAGGTCACCGGATGGGTGTACCTTGTCTTTACAATTTACAATCCAAGGTCACCCGGACGGTATACCTTGTCTTTATAATTACAAATGCAAGGTCACCGGACGGGTGTACTTGTCTTTACAATTACCATGCAAGGTCACCAGATGGGGTACCTTGTCTTTACAATTTGCATGCAAGGTCACCCGAACGGGTGTACCTTGTCTTTACAATTTACCATGCAAGGTGACCTAGACGGGTGTACCTTGTCTTTACACTTACAATACAAGGTCAGCCGGTGGGGTGTACTTTGTCTTTACAATTTACAATACAAGGTCATGGAGGGTATACCTTCTTTATAATTTCAATACAAGGTCACCCGAACGGGTGTACCTTGTCTTTACAATTAACAAATACAAGGCCACCCGGACGGGTGTACCTTGTCTTTACAATTTACCATGCAAGTTCACCCGGATGGGTGTACCTTGTCTTTACAATTTACCATGCAAGGTCACCCGGACGGGTGTACCTTGTCTTTATAATTTACAATACAAGGTCACCCTGACGGGTGTACCTTGTCTTTACAATTTACCATGCAAGGTCACCCGGACGGGTGTACCTTGTCTTTACAATTCGCAATACCAGGTCACCCGGACGGGTGTACCTTGTCATTCGGACGGGGTGCACCTTGTCTACAATTTACAATACAAGTCACGGACGGCTGTACCTTGTCTTTAAATACATACAAGGTCACCCGACGGGTGTACTTGTCTTTAAATACCATGCAAGGTCACCAAGACGGGTGTACTTGTCTTACAATTTACATGCAAGGTCACCCGCACGGGTGTACCTTGACTTACATTTACAATACAAGGTCACAGGACGGTGTCCTTGTTTTACAATTTACATACAAGGTCACCGGACGGGTGTACCTTGTTTTACATTTACCATGCAAGGCACCGGACGGTGTACTTGTCTTTACAATTTATAATGCAAGGCACCGGACGTGTTCTTGTCTTTACAATTTAAAATACAAGGTCACCCAGACAGGTGTACCTGTCTTTGCAATTCACCAGGCAAGGTCAACCGGACGGGTGTACCATGTCTTTACTATTGACTATGCAAGGTCACCTACACGGATGTACCTTCTCTTTACAATTTACAAATACAAGGTCAGCCGGGGGTTTACCTTGTCTTTACAATTACCATGCAGGTCAGCCGGAAGGGTGTACCTTGTCTTTACAATTTGCCATGCAAGGTCACCCGGATGGGTGTACCTTGTCTTTATAATATACAATAGAAGGTCACCCGCAGGGGTGTACCTTGTCTCAAATACAAGGTCTCCTGGACGGGTGTACCGTGTCTTTACAATTTACCATGCAGGTCACCCGGACGGGTGTACCTTGTCTTTACATTTACCATGCAAGGTACACCAGATGGTGTACCTTGTCTTTACAATTTACAATACAACGTCAGCCGGTTGGGTGTACTTTGTCTTTACAATTTACAATACAAGGTCGCTGGACGGTGTACCTTGTCTTTACAATTTACTAAAAGTCACCCGACGGGTGTACCTGTTTTTACAATTTACAATACAAAGTCACCCGGACGGGTGTACCTTGTCTTTACAATTTACCATGCCAGGTCACCCGAACGGGTGTACCTTGTCTTTACATTTACCATGCAAGGTCACCCAGACGGTATACCTTGTCTTTACAATTTACAATACAAGGTCAGCCGGACGGGTTTACCTTGTCTTTACAACTTACCATGCAAGGTCAGCCGGACGGGTGTACTTTGTCTTTACAGTTTACCATGCAAGGTCACCCAGATAGGTGTACCTTGTCTTTACAATTTACAATACAAGGTCACCCGGACGGGTGTACCTTGTCTTTATAATTTACAAATGCAAGGTCACCCGGACGGTGTACCTTGTCTTTACAATTTACCATGCAAGGTCACCCGGATGGGTGTACCTTGTCTTTACAATTTACCATGCAAGGTCACCCGAACGGGTGTACCTTGTCTTTACAATTTACCATGCAGGTGCCCAGACGGTGTACTTGTCTTTACAATTTACCATGCAAGGTTCCCCGCACGGTGTACCTTGACTTTACAATTTACAATACAAGGTCAACAGGACGAGTGTCCCTTGTCTTTAAAATTTACAATACAAGGTCACCCGGACGGGTGTACCTTGTCTTTACAATTTACCATGCAAGGTCACCCGGACGGGTGTACCTTGTCTTTACAATTTACAATGCAAGGCCAGCCGGACGGGTGTTCTTTGTCTTTACAATTTACAATACAAGGTCACCGGACGTGTGTACCTTGTCTTTACAACTTACAATACAAGGTCACCCAAACGGGTGTACCTTGTCTTTGCAATTCACCAGGCAAGGTCAACCGGACGGGTGTACCATGTCTTTACTATTGACTACAAGGTCACCTGCACGGATGTACCTTGTCTTTACAATTTACAAATACAAGGTCAGCCGGACGGGTTTACTTTGTCTTTACAATTTACCATGCAAGGTCAGCCGGACGGGTGTACCTTGTCTTTACAATTTGCCATGCAAGGTCACCCGGATGGTTGTACCTTGTCTTTATAATATACAATACAAGTCACCCGAGGGGTGTACCTTGTCTGAAATACAAGGTCTCCTGGACGGTGGTACCGTGTCTTTACAATTTACCATGCAAGGTCACCCGGACGGGTGTACCTTGTCTTTACAATTTACCATGCAAAGTGACCCAGACGGGTGTACCTTGTCTTTACAATTTACAATACAACGTCAGCCGGTTGGGTGTACTTTGCCTTTAGAATTTACAATACAAGTCGCCGGATGCGTGTACCTTGTCTTTACAATTTACAATACAAGGTCACCCGGACGGGTGTACCTTGTCTTTACAATTTACAAATACAAGGTCACCCGGACGGGTGTACCTTGTCTTTACAATTCACCAGGCAAGGTCAACCGACGGTGTACCATGTCTTTACTATTGAATATGCAAGGTCACCTGGACGGATGTACCTTGTCTTTACAACTTACAAATACAAGGTTAGCCGGACGGGTTTACCTTGTCTTTACAATTTACCATGCAAGGTCAGCCGGACGGGTGTACTTTGTCTTTACAGTTTGTCGTGCAAGGTCACCCGGATGGGTGTACCTTGTCTTTACAATTTACAATACAAGGTCACCCGGACGGCTGTACCTTGTCTTTATAATTTACAATGCAAGGTCACCCGGACGGGTGTACCTTGTCTTTACAATTTACCATGCAAGGTCACCCGGATGGGTGTACCTTGTCTTTACATTTACCATGCAAGGTCACCGAACGGGTGTACCTTGTCTTACAATTTACCATGCAAGCTGACCCAGACGGGTGTACCTTTTCTTTACAACTTACAATACAACGTCAGCCGGTGGGTGTACTTGTCTTTACAATTTACAATACAAGGTCACTGGACGGGTGTACCTTGTCTTTACAATTTACAATACAAGTCACCCGGACGGGCGTACCTTGTCTTTACAATTAACAATACAAGGCCACCCGGATGGGTGTACCTTGTCTTACAATTTACCATGCCAGGTCCCCGAACGGGTGTACCTTGTCTTTACTATTGACCATGCAAGGTCGCCCGGACGGATGTACCTTGTCTTTACAATTACCATGCAAGGTCACCCGGACGGCTGTACCTTGTCTTTAAAATTACAAAACAAGACACCCGGACGGGTGTACCTTGTCTTCGTAATTTACCATGCAAGGTCACCCAGACGGGTGTACCTTTTCTTTACATTTACCGTGCAAGGACACCCCGTCGGATGTACCTTGTCTTTACAATTTACAATACAAGGCCACCGGACGGTGTACTTTGTCTTTACAATTTACAATACAAGGTCACCTGACGGGTGTACCTTGTCTTTACAATTTACAATACAAGTCACCCGGATGGGTGTGCCTTGTCTTTACAATTCACCATGCAAGGTCAACCGGACGGGTGCCTTGTCTTTACTATTGACTATGCAAGGTCATGTGGACGGATGTACCTTGTCTTTACAATTTACAAATACAAGGTCACCGGACGGGTTTACTTTGTCTTTACAATTTACCATGCAAGGTCAGCCCACGGGTGTACCTTGTCTTTACAATTTGCCATGCAAGGTCACCCGATGGTTGTACCTTGTCTTTATAATATACAATACAAGGTCACCCGGAGGGGTGTACCTTGTCTGAAATACAAGGTCTCCTGACGGGTGTACCGTGTCTTTACAATTTACCATGCAAGGTCACCCGGACGGGTGTACCTTGTCTTTACAATTTACCATGCAAGTGACCCAGACGGTGTACCTTGTCTTTACAATTTACAATACAACGTCAGCCGGTTGGTGTACTTTGCCTTTAGAATTTACAATACAAGGTCGCCGGATGCGTGTACCTTGTCTTTACAATTTACAATACAAGGTCACCCGGACGGGTGTACCTTGTCTTTACAATTTACAAACAAGGTCACCCGGACGGGTGTACCTGTCTTTACAATTCACCAGGCAAGGTCAACCGGACGAGTGTACCATGTCTTTACTATTGAATATGCAAGGTCACCTGGACGGATGTACCTTGTCTTTACAATTACAATACAAGGTCGCCGGACGGGTTTACCTTGTCTTTACAATTTACCATGCAAGGTCAGCCGACGGGTGTACTTTGTCTTTACAGTTTGCCGTGCAAGGTCACCCGGATGGGTGTACCTTGTCTTACAATTTACAATACAAGGTCACCCGACGGCTGTACCTTGTCTTTTAATTTACAAATGCAAGGTCCCCGACGGGTGTACCTTGTCTTTACAATTTACCATGCAAGGTCACCCGATGGGTGTACCTTGTCTTTACAATTTACATGCAAGGTCACCCGAACGGGTGTACCTTGTCTTACAATTTACCATGCAAGCTGACCCAGACGGGTGTACCTTTTCTTTACAACTTACAATACAACGTCAGCCGGTTGGTGTACTTTGTCTTTACAATTTACAATACAAGGTCACTGACGGGTGTACCTTGTCTTTACAATTTACAATACAAGGTCACCCGGACGGGCGTACCTTGTCTTTACAATAACAAATACAAGGCCACCCGGATGGGTGTACCTTGTCTTAACAATTTACCATGCCAGGTCACCCAACGGGTGTACCTTGTCTTTACTATTGACCATGCAAGGTCGCCCGGACGGATGTACCTTGTCTTTACAATTTACCATGCAAGGTCACCCGGACGGCTGTACCTTGTCTTTAAATTTACAATACAGGACACCCGGACGGGTGTACCTTGTCTCGTATTTTACCATGCAAGGTCACCCAGACGGGTGTACCTTTTCTTTACAATTTACCGTGCAAGGACACCCGGTCGGATGTACCTTGTCTTTACAATTTACAATACAAGCCAGCCGGACGGGTGTACTTTGTCTTTACAATTTACAATACAAGGTCACCTGACGGTGTGCCTTGTCTTTACAATTTACAATACAAGGTCACCCGGATGGGTGTGCCTTGTCTTTACAATTCACCATGCAAGGTCAACCGACGGGGGTGCCTTGTCTTTACTATTGACTATGCAAGGTCATGTGGACGGATGTACCTTGTCTTTACAATTTACAAATACAAGGTCAGCCGGACGGGTTTACCTTGTCTTTACAATTTACCATGTAAGGTCAGCCGGACGGGTGTACCTTGTCTTTACAATTTGCCATGCAAGGTCACCCGATGGTTGTTCCTTGTCTTTATAATACAATACAAGGTCACCCGGAGGGGTGTACCTTGTCTCAAATACAGGTCTCCTGGACGGTGTACCGTGTCTTTACAATTTACCATGCAAGGTCACCCAGACAGGTGTACCTTGTCTTTACAATTTACCATGCAAGGTGACCCAGACGGGTGTACCTTGTCTTACAATTTACAATACAACGTCAGCCGTTGGTGTACTTTCCCTTTACAATTTACAATACAAGGTCGCTGGACGGGTGTACCTTGTCTTTACAATTTACAATACAAGGTCACCCGGATGGGTGTACCTTGTCTTTACAATTTACAAATACAAGGTCACCCGGACGGGTGTACCTTGTCTTTACAATTTACCATGCCAGGTCACCCGAAGGGTGTGCCTTGTCTTACTATTGACAATGCCAGGTCACCCGGACGGATGTACCTTGTCTTTACGATTTACAAATACAAGGTCAGTCGGACGGTTTTACCTTGTCTTTACAATTTACCATGCAGGTCAGCCGGACGGGTGTAGTTTGTCTTTACAGTTTGCCTGCAAGGTCACCCGGATGGGTGTACCTTGTCTTTACAATTTACAATACAGGTCACCCGGACGGCTGTACCTTGTCTTTATAATTTCAAATGCAAGGTCACCTGGACGGGTGTACCTTGTCTTTACAATTTACCATGCAAGGTCACCCGGATGGGTGTACCTTGTCTATACATTTACCATGCAAGGTCACCCGAACGGGTGTACTTGTCTTTACAATTTACCATGCAAGGTGACCCAGACGGGTGTACCTTTTCTTTACAACTTACAATACAACGTCACCGGTTGGGTGTACTTTTTTACATTTACAATACAAGGTCACTGGACGGGTGTACCTTGTCTTACACATTTACAATACAAGGTCCCCGGACGGTGTACCTTGTCTTTACAATTACAAATACAAGGCCACCCGGACGGTGTACCTTGTCTTTACAATTTACCATGCCAGGTCACCCGAAGGTGTACCTTGTCATTACTATTGACCATGCAAGGTCCTCCCGGACGGATGTACCTTGTCTTTTGCGATTTACAAATACAAGGTCAGCCGGACGGGTTTACCTTGTCTTTACAATTTACCATGCAAGGTCAGCCGGACGGGTGTACTTTGTCTTTACAGTTTGCCATGCAAGGTCACCCGGATGGGTGTACCTTGTCTTTACAATTTACAATACAAGGTCACCCGGACGGCTGTACATTGTCTTTATAATTTACAATGCAAGGTCACCCGGACGGTTGTACTTGTCTTTACAATTTACCATGCAAGGTCACCCGATGGGTGTACCTGGTCTTTAATTTACCATGCAAGGTCAGCCGAATGGGTGTACCTTGTCTTTACAATTTACCATGCAAGGTGACCCAGACGGGTGTACCTTTCTTTACAACTTACAATACAACGTCAGCCGTTGGGTGTACTTTGTCTTTACAATTTACAATACAAGGTCACTGGACGGTGTACCTTGTCTTTACTTTACAATACAAGGTCACCCGGACGGGTGTACCTTGTCTTTACAATTAACAAATACAGCCACCCGGACGGGTGTACCTTGTCTTTACAATTTACCATGCCAGGTCACCCGAACGGGTGTACCTTGTCTTTACTATTGACCATGCAAGGTCACCCGGACGGGTGTACCTTGTCTTTACAATTTACCATGCAAGGTCACCCGGACGGGTGTACCTTGTCTTTACAATTCGCAATACCAGGTCACCCGGACGGGTGTACCTTGTCTTTACAATTTACAAATACAAGGTCACCCGAACGGGTGCACCTTGTTCGTACAATTTACAATACAACGTCATCCGGACGGCTGTACCTTGTCTTTACAATTTACAAATACAAGGTCACCCGGACGGGTGTACCTTGTCTTCGTAATTTACCATGCAAGGTCACCCAGACGGGTGTACTTTGTCTTTACAATTTACCATGCAAGGTCACCCGCACGGGTGTACCTTGACTTTACAATTTACAATACAGGTCACCAACGGTGTCCCTTGTCTTTACAATTTACAATACAAGGTCACCCGAACGGGTGTACCTTGTCTTTACAATTTACCATGCCAGGTCACCCTATGGGTGTACCTTGTCTTTACAATTTACAATGCAGGCAGCCGGACGGGTGTTCTTTGTCTATACAATTTACAATACAAAGTCACCGGACGTGTGTACCTTGTCTTTACAATTTACAATACAGGTCACCCAGACGGGTGTACCTTGTCTTTGCAATTCACCAGGCAAGGTCACCGGACGGGTGTACCATGTCTTTACTATTGACTATGCAAGGTCACCTGGACGGATGTACCTTGTCTTTTACAATTTAGAAATACAAGGTCAGCCGACGGGTTTACCTTGTCTTTAAAATTACCATGCAAGGTCAGCCGGACTGGTGTACCTTGTCTTTACAATTTGCCATGCAAGGTCACCCGATGGGTGTACCTTGTCTTTATAATATACCATACAAGGTCACCCGGAGGGGTGTACCTTGTCTCAAATATAAGGTCTCCTGGACGGGTGTACCGTGTCTTTACAATTTACCATGCAAGGTCACCCGACGGGTGTACCTTGTCTTTACAATTTACCATGCAAGGTGACCCAGATGGGTGTACCTTGTCTTTACAATTTACTATACAACGTCAGTCGGTTGGGTGTACTTTGGCCTTTACAATTACAATACAAGGTCGCTGGACGGGTGTACCTTGTCTTTACAATTTACATACAAGGTCACCCGAACGGGTGTACCTTGTCTTTACAATTTACAATACAAGGTCACCGGACGGGTGTACCTTGTCTTTACAATTTACCATGCCAGGTCACCCGAACGGGTGTACCTTATCATTACTATTGACCATGCAAGGTCACCCGGACGGATGTACCTTGTCTTTACGATTTACAAATACAAGGTCAGCCGGAGACGGGTTTACCTGTGTCTTTTACATTTACCATGCAAGGTCAGCCGGACGGTGTACTTTGTCTTTACAGTTTTGCCATGCAAGGTCACCCGGATGGGTGTACCTTGTCTTTACATTTACAATACAAGGTCACCCGAACGGCTGTACCTTGTCCTTATAATTTACAAATGCAAGGTCACCCGGACGGGATATACCTTGTCTTTACAATTTACCATGCAAGGTCAACCGGATGGGTGTACCTTTCTTTTTACAATTAACATGCAAGGTCACCCGAACGGGTGTACCTTGTCTTTACAATTAACCATGCAGGTGACCCAAACGGGTGTACCTTTTCTTTACAACCTACAATACCAACGTCAGTCGGTTGGGTTACTTTGTCTTTACAATTTAAATACAACGGTCACTGGACGGGTGTACCTTGTCTTACAATTTACAATACAAGGTCACCCGACGGGTGTACCTTGTCTTTACAATTTAACAAATACGAGGCCACCGGAGGGTGTACCTTGTCTTTACAATTTACCATGCCAGGTCACCCGAACGGGTGTACCTTGTCTTTACTATTGACCATGCAAGGTCACCCGGCGGACGATGTACCGTGTCCTTTACAATTTACCATGCAAGTCACCCGGACGGCTGTACTTGTCTTTACAATTTACAAATACAAGGTCACCGGACGGGTGTACCTTGTCTTCGTAATTTACCATGCAAGTTCACCAGACGGTGTATTGTCTTTACAATTTACAAATACAAGGTCAGCCAGACGGGTTTACCTTTCTTTAAAATTTACCATGCAGGTCAGCCGGACGGGTGTACCTTGTCTTTACAATTTGCCATGCAAGTCACCCGGATGGGTGTACCTTGTCTTTATAATATACAATACAAGGTCACCCGAAGGGGTGTACCTTGTCTCAAATATAAGGTCTCCTGGACGGGTGTACCGTGTCTTTACAATTTACCATGCAAGGTCACCCGGACGGGTGTACCTTGTCTTTACAATTACCATGCAAGGTGACCCAGACGGTTGTACCTTGTCTTTACAATTTACTATACAACGTCAGCGGTTGGTGTACTTTGCTTTATACAATTTACAATACAAGGTCGCTGGACGGGTGTACCTTGTCTTTAACATTTACAATACAAGGTCCCCGAACGGGTGTACCTTGTCTTTACAATTTACCAAATACAAGGTCAACCGGACGGGTGTACCTTGTCTTTACAATTTACCATGACAGGTCACCGAACGGGTGCACCCTTATCATTACTATTGACCATGCAAGGTCACCCGGACGGATGTACCTTGTCTTTACGATTTACAAATACAGGTCAGCCGGACGGGTTTACCTTGTCTTTACAATTTCCATGCAAGGTCAGCCGGACGGGTGTACTTGTCTTTACAGTTTGCCATGCAAGGTCACCCGGATGGGTGTACCTTGTCTTTACAATTTACAATACAGGTCACCCGAACGGCTGTACCTGTCCTTATAATTTACAAATGCAAGGTCACCCGGACGGGTATACCTGTCTTTAACATTTACCATGCAAGTCAACCGATGGGTGTACCTTGTCTTTACAATTTAACATGCAAGGTCACCCGAACGGTGTACCTGTCTTTACAATTAACACAGCAAGGTGACCCAAACGGGTGTACCTCTTTTCTTTACAACCTACAATACAACGTCAGTTCGGTTGGGTGTACTTTGTCTTTACAATTTACAATACAAGGTCACTGGACGGGTGTACCTTGTCTTTACAATTTACAATACAAGGTCCCCCGGACGGGTGTACTTGTCTTTACAATTAACAAATACGAGCCACCCGGACGGGTGTACTTGTCTTTACAATTTACCATGCCAGGTCAACCCGAACGGTGTACCCTTGTCTTTACTATTGACCATGCAAGGTCACCGGACGGATGTACCGTGTCTTTACAATTTACCATGCAAGGTCACCCGGACGGCTGTACCTTGTCTTTACAATTTACAAATACAAGGTCACCCGGACGGGTGTGACCTTGTCTTCGTAATTTACCATGCAAGGTCACCCAGGGCGACCTTGTCTTTACACCATATACCATGCGAGGTCACCCGGACGGGTGTACCTTGTCTTTACAATTTACAATGCAAGGCCAGCCGTACGGGTGTTCTTTGTCTTTACAATTTACAATACAAGGTCACCGGACGTGTGTACCTTGTCTTTACAATTTACAATACAAGGTCAGCCAGACGGGTGTGACCTTGTCTTTTGCAATTCACCAGGCAAGGTCAAACCGGACAGTGTGTACCATGTCTTTACTATTGACTATGCAAGGTCACCTGGACGGATGTACCTTTTCTTTACAATTTACAAATACAAGGTCAGCCGGAGGGGTTACCTTGTCTTTACAATTTACCATGCAAGGTCAGCCGGGACGGGTGTACCTTGCTTCAGCACATTTGCCATGCAAGGTCACCCGGATGGGTGTACCTTGTCTTTAATAAATATACAATACAAGGTCACCCGGAGGGTATACCTTGTCTCAAATACAAGGTCTCCTGGACGGGTGTACCTGTGTCTTTACAATTATACCATGCAAGGTCACCCGGACGGGTGTACCTTGTCTTTACAATTTACATGCAAGGTGACCCAGACGGGTGTACCTTGTCTTTACAATTTACAATACAACGTCAGCCGGTTGGGTGTACTTTGCCTTTACATTTACAATACAAGGTCGCTGGACGGGTGTACCTTGTGTCTTTACAATTTACAATACAAGGTCACCCGGACGGTGTACCTTGTCTTTACAATTACAAATACAAGGTGCACCCTGATGGGTGTACCTTGTCTTTACAATTTACCATGTCAGGTCACGTCGCGCGAACGGGTGGCCCTATCATTACTAAGGCTGACCATGCAAGGTCACCCGGACGGATGTACCTGTGTCTTTACGATTTAAAAAACTAAGGTCAGCCGGTCCGACGGGTTTACCTTGTCTTTACAATTTACCCATGTAAGGTCAGCCGGACGGGTGTACTTTGTCTTTAGTACAGTTTGCCGTGCAAGGTCACCCGAATGGGTGTACCTTGTCTTTACAATTTACAATACAAGGTCACCCGGACGGCTGTACCTTGTCTTTATAATTTACAAATGCAAGGTCACCGGACGGGTGTACCTTGTCTTTACAATTTACCATGCAAGGTCACCCGGATGGGTGTACCTTGTCTTTACAATTTACCATGCAAGGTCACCCGAACGGGTGTACCTTGTCTTTACAATTACCATGCAAGGTGACCCAGACAGGGTGTACCTTTTCTTTACACCTTACAATACACGTCACTTCCGGTTGGGTGTACTTTGTCTTTACAATTACAATACAAGGTCACCGGACGGGTGTACCTTGTCTTTACAATTTACAATACAAGGTCACCGGACGGGTGTACCTGTCTTTACAATTAACAAACAAGGCCACCCGGACGGGTGTACCTTGTCTTACAATTTACCATGCCAGGTCACCCTCGAACGTGTGTACCTTGTCTTTACTATTGACCATGCAAGGTCACCCGGACGGATGTCCTTGTCTTTACAATTTACCATGCAAGGTCACCCGGACGGCTGTACCTTGTCTTTACATTTACAAATACAAGGTCACGGCCCGGACGGGTGTACTTGTCTTCGTAATTTACCATGGCAAGGTCACCCAGATGGGTGTACTTTGTCTTTACAATACCATGCAAGGTCCCCCGCACGGGTGTACCTTGACTTTACAATTACAATACAAGGTCAACAGAACGAGTGTCCCTTGTCTTTACAATTTACAATACAAGGTCACCCGGACGAGTGTACCTTGTCTTTACAATTTACCATGCAAGGTCACCCGGAGCGGGTGTACCTTGTCTTTACAATTTACAACGCAAGGCCAGCCGGACGGGTGTACCTTGTCTTTACAATTTACAAATACAAGGTCACCCGATGGGTGGTACATTGTCTTTACAATTTACCATGCAAGGTCACCCGGACTGGTGTACCTTGTCTTTACAAGTTACCATGCTTGGTCACCCGGACGGGTTTACCTTGCCTTTACAATTTAAAAATACTAGGTCTCCCGGATGGGTGTACCGTGTCTTTACAATTTACCATGCAAGTCACCTGGACAAGGGTACCTTGTCTTTACAATTTACCATGCAAGGCCACCCGGGACAGGTTACCTTGTCTTACAATTTCACAATACAAGGTCCCCGTAGGGTGTACCTTGTCTTTACAATTTACAAATACAAGGTCACCCGGTAGCGTGGCCTTGTCTTTACAATTTACCATGCCAGGTCACCCGAACGGTGTACCTTGTCTTTACTATTCACCATGCAAGGTCACCCGACGGATGTACCTTGTCTTTACAATTTACAAATACAAGGTCAGCCAGACGGGTAACCTTGTCTTTACAATTTACCATGCAAGGTCAGCCGGACGGGTCTACTTTGTCTTTACAGTTTGCCATGCAAGGTCACCCGATGGGTGTACCTTGTCTTTACAATTTACAATACAAGGTCACCCGAACGGCTGTACCTGTCTTTATAATTTACAAATGCAAGGTCACCCGGACGGTGTACCTTGTCTTTACAATTTACCATGCAGGTCACCCGGACGGGTGTACCTTGTCTTTACAATTTACCATGCTCAGTTCACGCGTCGACGGGTGTACCTTGTCTTTACAATTCACATACCAGGTCACCCGGAGGGGGTGTACCTTGTGTTTACATTTTACAATACAAGGTCACCGGACGGGTGTACCTTGTCGGTACAATTTACAATACAAGGTCATCCGGACGGCTGTACCTTGTCTTTACGATTTACAAATACAAGGTCACCCGGACGGGTGTACCTTGTCTTTACAATTTACCATGCAAGGTCACCCAGACGGGTGTACCTTGTCTTTACAATTTACCATGCAAGGTCACCCGCACGGGTGTACCTTGACTTTACAATTTACAATACAAGATCAACCGGACGGGTGTCTCTTGTCTTTATAATTTACAATACAAGGTCACCCGGACGGGTGTACCTTGTCTTTACAATTTACCGTGCAAGGTCACCCGGACGGATGTACCTTGTCTTTACAATTTACAATACAAGGCCAGCCGGACGGGTGTACTTTGTCTTTACAATTTACAATACAAGGTCACCGGACGGGTGTACCTTGTCTTTACAATTTACAATACAAGGTCACCCGGACGGGTGTACCTTGTCTTTACAATTCACCATGCAAGGTCAACCGGACGGGTGTACCTTGTCTTTACTATTGACTATGCAAGGTCACCTGGACGGATGTACCTTGTCTTTACAATTTACAATACAAGGTCGTCGGTCGGACCTTGTCTTTACAATTTACCATGGCAGGTCAGCCGGAGGGTGTACCTTGTCTTTACAATTTACAAATACAAGGTCAGTCCGGACGGGTTTACCTTGTCTTTACAATTTACCATGCAAGGTCAGCCGGACGGGTGTACCTTGTCTTTACAATTTGCCATGCAAGGTCACCCGGATGGGTGTACCTTGTCTTTACAATTTACAATACAAGGTCACCCGGACGGGTGTACCTTGTCTTTACAATTTACAAATGCAAGGTCACCCGGACGGGTGTACCTTGTCTTTACAATTTACAATACAAGGTACCTTGTCTTTACAATTACATACAAGTCTCCCGACGGGTACCTTGTCTTACAATACAATACAAGTCACCCGACGGAGTACCTTGTATTTACAATTACAATACAGGTCACCCGACGGGTGTGCCTTTATTTACAATTTACAATACAGGTCACCCGGACGGTGTACCTTTCTTTACAATTTACATAAGATCACCGGATGGTGTTCCTTGTCTTTACAATTTACCATTCATGGCACCCGGACGGTGTACCTTGTCTTTATAATTTACATGCATGGTCACCGGACGGGTGTACCTGTCTTTACAATTTACATACAAGGTCTCCGGACGGGGTACCTGTCTTTACAATTTACCATGCAAGGTCACCCGGAGGGTGTACCTTGTCTTTACAATTTACATGCAAGGCACCGATGGGTGTACCTTGCTTTACAATTTACAATACAAGTCACCGAAGGGTGTACCTTGTTTACAGTTTACAATACAGGTCACCCGGAAGGGTGTACCTTGTATTTACAATTTACAATACCAGGTCCCAGGATGGTGTACCTTGTCTTTACAATTTTCCATGCAAGGTCACCCGAACTAGTGTACCTTGTCTTTACAAGTTACCATGCATGGTCACCCGGACGGGTGTACCTTGCCTTTACAATTTACAAATACAAGGTCTCCTGGACGGGTGTACCGTGTCTTTACAATTTACCATGCAAGGTCACCTGGCAAGGGTACCTTGTCTTTACAATTTACCATGCAAGGTCACCCGGACGGGTGTACCTTGTCTTTACAATTTCACAATACAAGGTCACCCGGACGGGTGTACCTTTGTCTTTACATTTACAATACAAGATCACATGGACGGGTGTACCTTGTCTTTACAATTTACAATACAAGGTCGCCCGGATGGGTGTACCTTGTATTTACAATTTACAAATACAAGGTCACCCGGACGGGTGTACCTTATCTTTACAATTTACCATGCAAGGTCACCCGGATGGGTGTACCTTGTCTTCACAATTTACTATGCAAGGTCACCCGGACGGATGTACCTTGATTTTAGAATTTACAAATACAAGGTCACCCGGACGGGTGTACCTTGTCTTTGTAATTTACCATGCAAGGTCACCCGGACGGGTGTACGTTGTCTTTATAATTTACCATGCAAGGTCACCCGGACGGGTGTACCTTTCTTTACAATTTACAATACAAGGTCACTCGGAGGGGTGTACCTTGTCTTTACAATTTACAAATGCAAGGTCACCGGCGGGTGTACTTTGTCTTTGCAATTTACCATGCAAGGTCAACTGACGGGGTACCTTGTCTTTACAATTTACCATGCAAGGTCACCTAGATGGGTGTACGTGTCTTTACCATTTACAATACAAGGTCACCTGGATGGTGAACCTTGTCTTTACAGTTGACAAATGCAAGGTCACCCGGACGGGTGTACCTTCTCTTACACTTACAATACAAGTAAATGCAAAATTTTAACAGTTCAACAAGACATTATAGCCAAAATATTCGTTTGTTAGATACAACAATGTCATTAAAAAGAAAGAGAAATTACAATGCAAAGCTAGCCTATGTACAACTAGGGTGGGGATCTACGCCATAGAGGGACACAAGTTGGGATCTTCTTCCTCCTTTAGGGGAGTCAAAAAATCCTTCAGGGTCATCCTCACCCTTCGCAGCACACTCCACTACGGCATCCAGGACTGGGAGCCGGAGCTCGTCAAAAGCATCACTGGCAGCTACAAACTTCGGGGCGGCATCGGCATCAGCATCATACAGGGGAGAAGAGCAAACGACCCCCCCCCCCCCGTTCCGGTGAAGGTGAATCCCTCCATCAGTCCCTCCTAGCGCCCCGCCACTTCGCCAGGCAACCCCGGGTGACCATATCGGTGAAGTCATCACTATCACGAATGGCCTCAACAGTCTTTAAAATGCCTTCGGATAGCAACCACCGGCGGTCGCCCTCATACTTGGCCACCTTGGTCTCCATTGAAACCTACAACCAAAGGGAGGGTTAGAAATTAACCCAAAGAATGAAAATGCACAAACAGCACGGTAGAGAGGTTACCTGGGTAGCCTGGAGCAGGTCGTTCCTCCCGCAGCCTGTCCATGTCTGAGGAAGTAGAGGCGAGCTGATCTTCCCGATCAACCAGCATGGCCTTCAGCTTGCCTACTTCCTCAAACAACCCTTCACAGCGTCCGCCCTCTCCTTCAACAATTTGTTGCTCCTCTAACAAGCCTCCTCAAAGATTTTTCGATCTTGCCCATGCTTGGACTGAACAGCTGGCTATTCTCCTCCTCCAACTCTGTCGCCCGGGCCTTTAACCGAGCCATCTCAATCTTTTTCGCCTTCTCCCTCTCCTGGATCTTGCTGATGCATTGGTGTTGGAGCTCCTATTGGCGGCATATTACTGGCATGGTGGAAAACACACCAGCCAGGCAGACCGTGGAGAAGTTGGACAGGGTCTCATGATCCGAGTTTAGACGGAACTCCTTCTCAGCCGGAGGAAGGGCGTTCTTCAGGAAATCCCGGCATACCTCTAGGTTCACTAAGCGGGTGGAGTGAGTGATATTCCAGTCAGGGACGTACTTAGCCGCCGCATGGTGAACATGCTCAGTCAAAGGTAGAGAATGAGAACTACCCACCCTAGCAGACAACCCGTTCTTCATCACCGAGGAGCTCGAATGACCAGGAGAGGCTACCCTACCACCGGGGACAGAATCAAAGGGTACCTCAGGGTGAGGAAGGTCACCCTCCTTCGGAACAGCAGAACCGGATGCAACGTCGGCATCCCTCAGCTCGTCGGCCATATGGGCCTCCAAAACCTCCAAGCGAGTTTTTGGTGGGGTGATGCCAGGAGGAGACGAGACCGGTCCTACAAAAGATAAGAAACTGGGTCAACACCAAACATAAATCGAAGCCACGATGAAAGTGAGGAAAGCATACCTGAAGGATGGGGAGAGGAAGCAGAAACTGGCGGCTTGGCAAGGGACTCCACCCTGTCACTCATACTGCGACGCTTGGATGGAGGGGATGAAAGTTTGAAGGCCACGCTCTTCATAGCCTGCTGAGGCTCAACAGTAACGGTCGGGACCACTTTCGGCCGCTTCCTCCTCGTCAATACCGTCTCAAGGGGGACCTCTTCTACGTCAGAGTCCCTGGTCCAGTGGCCCCTGAGACCTAGGATCATGGGCTTTCTTCGTACACCCCTCCCTCTCCAACTTAGCCTTCACCTCGGCAGCAACAACCACAGCCGGGACTTAAAGGATGAATTCCCGGAGGAATTTTCCAGGGAAGGGGGAGCAAAATTCCCAACTGTCTGGTCCAGAATGGGGGACTCCCCAGTCTTCACATCAAGGAGCGTCGGGGTCAATCTAGGGAACCGCTCCGGAAAGGGCACTTGGAAAAAGCTCATGACTGAAAACAAATAGGGGCACATGTTAGAAAAGTCGCGACACCAAAACAACAGCAGAAAATAAGAAGGCAACTAACCCTTATCCCTGACGGTATAGATGGGAATCTTGTGATGGTGGGCCCAAATGCGGCTCATACCGACCTCAACTAGAGCTTGCTCCGGAAGCTCACAGAACGGGTCTAGCTCTCGGGAGAGAAGTCAGTTGTCGGGATCAGATTCAAACCCCTCCTTCTTGGGAGGAGTATCCACAAGCATTTCCGAGGCCTCTCGGTAGTGCATGGCCTGCAGAATCACATCCTCCCGGATGTAAAAGAACCTGTTCTTCCACCCCTTGAAACTGGAGGGGACCTTGCCAGCATGGGGAGCCACACCGTGGCGTTTCCGGAAGGAAAGCCAATCTCCCTTCTGCGTGATCTCGTAGAAGACCATGAAAAGCTTGACAATCGGCTGGATACTAAGGGTGCGACAGCAGAACTCAAATTGAATTGTCACACCCCAACCTTAACAGCGGAATCGTCGAGATGTGAGGGTTAAGATTGTTCATAGCCACATAACGCTATCTTTAAATGCAAATATTATTATCAAAAGTTTCAGATGTAACATTACAAACATAAGTCTCAAATAAGAAATCAAAATACATAATAAGAAATATTTCAAGTTTATTCATTTATTTCAGTAGATCCATTCCAAGATGTGAATAAGCTTCAAAGGTGGCAATCAAATTTGCGCGTTTCCTGATACATGTTAAAAATAAAAGGTCAACATAATGTTGGTGAGATTTCCATATTTTTCAATACATAAGAATATAAAAGATGGCAATTCATGTTATAGATTAGTGAACAAAGTAACTAGGGATGTAAGACAGATGCACAATTAAACCTTGACAGTTTACAAGTTTCCACGTTTACAAGTTTATACGATTAGCTAAGTGTACTTAGATTAACCAAGCAGGCTTGTCAAGCCCATAGATCTATGACGTCGCCAAGCTAGCAATAGATAATGATTGTACATATAATCGTCAATACATGGTAATTACAAAGATCAACTAACCACAACATATAAGTGAATTGCCAAGAGTTTACAAGAATCAAACGAATTTACAAGTGCAATGATTATAAGGTAACATGTTTTACCCCAAAGTGTGAAAATATGAAAAAGGGGTATAGAAATACTCACATGATAAATAAGTATATATTTGATGATTAATAAGAAATTAATATGCGCCGTTCCAACGTAACCCGTCACAAGGCACCTAAATGTATATATTTGCAAGATTTAAGCTTAATTATAATGATTATAACGAATTAACGAGAACTAGGGTTCCAATTTGGCATTTGGGGTTTTAATAATTAAGTCAACTAAAATGATATATTTGATCATGTTTTAAGACAATAGAAATGAAATACATTATTTAATCATTTTAATAAAAAGAAAACCATTTGTAGTGAAGTCTAAGTATAGTTTAAATAAACTTTTAATTTTTTTATTTTTAAAATAACCATCATTTAAACAATAATAATATATATAGTTAATGTTTGAACAAATAATAACAATTGTTTAAAGTCTATTTTATAAGAAAATAAACAAATATATCATTTGTTTAAAAATAATTAATTAAAATACTCAGATATTTTAAGAAATAAATTTCCAGAAAATAGTTAGGTGGTTTTAAAAATTAACAAGGATCATACTGATTTTTTTATAATTTTTATTAATTTTCGGTATTTTTATTAGAGGCCAAAAAGCCTTAAAAAAATATTTGAGGTTCCCCGGATTCGAACCGGGGAGTTCCTGTTTAAGGGGGCGAGTAAGTAACCAATGAACCAAGGCCTCAGCTGCGGTGTGTATTGGTTTCCAAATCTTAAAAACTCCAGTTGCAAACCCCGCCCAAATCACATGAACCCTAGATTCGGTTTGAGCCAAAATTAAACCCCAATTCAATGATGTTTACCAAATTAACCATGGCGCTTTTGTTCCCCATGCTTAAACGCACATAAAAATGTATTTAACTTACTTGATTAAGATCGAATTGAAGGTTTTAGGTTCGAACGAGACTCACGACTTGTTCTTGATTCAACCGTGGAGTGTATGTGTGTTTTGTAACAAATTGAAAGTTCAGATAGTTTAGGAAACCTAATTAGAGTAAAAACCCTCTATTATATAGGTTCAATTCGAACGATTAATTGTCCAACGGCCGTAGGGTTTATGTTGAGGGTTTCAAGTCGATTTAAGACCGTTTAATTGTTGTTGCAGGTGAAATTAAACACCCCATTATCTTCGAAACGATTACTTGAACGTTTCTATTCGTTTAATTTGTGTATTATCGAGATTCAGATGCGTAACGGCTTTGGAGGTTCAAGACTCGTTCGGTTACAAGTAACAATCATCAAGACCTTGATTAAAACGCAATTAAAGAACATGTACAGGTTCGAAACGGTTTCACGATTGTGTTGGTGTGTTTTGGGGTCAAAACCGAGGGTTAAAACCCGGTTTTTCTCCTTGCCGGAGCCGCGGCCGGTGGCCGGAGGCCTCGCCGGAAACGCGGGGAGAGAGAATGGTGTGGGGGTTGGTTTTTGAAAGTTTACACAAATGGTCCCTTTGGTTTCCAGTTTATAAATTAAGACTATTGTTATTATTATTACTATTATTCTAGTTATTACTATTAGTATTTTTTTATTATTATGACTTATTATTATTATTACTATTATTGTTATTATTATTATTATTATTAGTTCAATTCTTATTACTTTTATTATTATCTCTATCTTTATTATATTTATTATGATTATTATTTATTATGCAATAAGTAATATTAGTAACTTTCAAATTAAAGAATTAAAGACAAAATAAAAAAAGAATTGACATAAATAACACAAGAGTTTCATGTTGGCAACAAAGGTCCCTACAAGAATTAACAACGTTAACTTTCAATTAACCCAAAAATACAAGATGTTACAGCTCCACAATTATTCTCCCAACCAACCTTGACAATTGGCGTAGTTGTGGTTCTAGTCTTCTACATAATGCGATCCATAATTTCAACAAGTTTCTCAACAAAGTGCAATGACTTGTCGATCTGGATGTCTTCCAGTGGAACATGCAGACTCTCGTCAGCCAAATACTTTCTCACATTTGAGACATGGAACACAGGATGAACTCCAGCGAGGTCGGAAGGTAGTTCCAGTCTATAAGTCACTTTTCCAATTGTTTTCAGGATTTTGAAAGGTCCTACAAATCTTGGAGCCAGTTTACCCTACTTTCCAAAGCGAACAACACCTTTCCATGGTGAAACCTTAAGAAGAACCATATCGCTAACCTGAAACTCCAATGGTTTGCGTCGCTTGTCGGCATAGCTCTTTTGTCGACTTCTTGCCACTTCAAGGTTCTTGAGGATTATAGAGACTTTATCGGTCATTTCTTGTATAAGTTCAGGACCAGTGATGAAGTTTTCACCAATATCGGTCCAACAGATCGGAACGACATTTACGATCATAAAGTGCTTCGAATGGTGCCATCTTGATACTCGAGTGATAGCTATTGTTATACGAAAATTCCGCGAGCGGTAAATGCGTATCCCAGTCACCACCAAAGTCAAGGACGCAAAGACGTAGCAAGTCCTCGAGGGTTTGAATTGTTCGTTCGGTTTGACCGTCCATTTGAGGATGGTAAGCCGTACTTAAATCCAATTGAGTACACAAGAGTTCTTGCATCGAAGACCAAAAGTACGAAGTGAAACGAGCATCATGATCGGATATGATGTGCAACGGCACGCCATGACGACTCACAATTTCATCGATGTAGATACGAGCCAATCTTGAAACTTGTAAGTGTCTCGTATTGGTATGAAATGTGTTGTTTTGGTCAAACGGTCAACAATCACCCATATACTATCATGGCCACGAGGAGTATGAGGTAACTTGGTTATGAAATCCATGGATATATGTTCCTATTTCCACATAAAGATTTCGGGTTGTTCAAATAAACCACTCGGTCTTTGGTGTTCGGCTTTAACTCTTGCACATGTGAGGCACTTGGAAACATAAGACGCTATGTCTTTCTTCATTCCAGGCCACCAATATTGACCACGCAGGTCCATGTACATCTTATCGGAGCCAGGATGAATGGAATTTCGGGTTTGATAAGCTTCGTTCGTAACGAAGTGACGAAGATTATCACGATTCGGGATCCAAATTCGATTCAAGAAGGACCACATGTCGTTTGGTTTTGTCTCTAGCTGTGACCGAACGTTAGACGCCAAATCTTCATCTTTTCCTTCGTCGGTTAGTGCTACTTGTTGAGCTTCACGAATGCATGACTCGAGATCACTATCAATCCTTATGTTCTGAAGCATGATAGTAGCCTCGTTAACATCCACATGAATCTCGGTATCAAATTCCCCTAACGTGTCAAACCATTGTCTTCGATCTCGAATTTCTTGAAGCGAGCCAGTCTTGTAGTGGACCCTGCGACTCAGCACGTCGGCTACAACATTCGCCTTTCCAGGATGATAGCGAATGTCACAGACGTAGTCGCTAATCAACTCGATCCAACGTCTTTATCTCATGTTGAGATCCTTTTGATTGAACACGTGTTGGAAACTCTTATGATCGGTGTAGACTATGCATTACGTCCTATAAAGATAGTGCCGCCAGATCTTCAAAGCAAAGACCATGGCACTAAGTTCAAGATCGTGGGTTGTGTAGTTCACTTCATGAACCTTCAATTGTCTCGACGCATATGCTATAACTTTTCCTCGTTGCATAAGAACACAACCAAGACCTTGATTAGAGGCATCACAGTATACGGTAAAGTCGTCGTTTCCAACAGGGAGTGTTAGAATAGAAGCGTTACACAACGTGCGTTTCAACGTCTCAAAAGCCTCGTCTTGTTCGGGTCCCCATTCAAAGAGTCGATTCTTTTGAGTTAGCGTCGTAAGTGGTTTAGCAATCTTCGAAAAGTTTGCAATGAATCTACGGTAATAACCCGCTAAACTCAGAAAAGAACGGACTTCGGTTGGGGTCGTAGGAACACACCAGTTTTTCACGGCTTCTATTTTAGCAGGGTCGACGTGAATTCCTTGGTTGTTCACCACATGACCTAAGAATTCGACTTCTTCTAGCCTGAACTCACACTTGGAAAACTTGGCATATAGTTGTTCCTTCTCTAAAATTTCGAGAACTTGTCGCAAGTGCATCTCGTGATTGGTTTTTGTTTTGGAATAGATAAGAATATCATCGATGAACACGATCATGAATTTGTCCAAGTACGGTTTACATACCCGATTCATGAGATCCATGAACACAGCAGGTGCATTGGTTAAATCGAAAGGCATAACCATGAACTCGTAATGTCCATATCGAGTACGGAAAGCGACTTTTGGAATATCGTCATCGTGAACACGTAGTTGATGATATCCAGAACGCAGATTGATCTTCGAGAATTGCGTAGCTCCTTGAAGTTGATCAAAGCGATCATCAAGTCGAGGAAGAGGATATCGGTTCGTGATAGTGAGCTTGTTGAGTTCCCAGTAGTCGATGCACATACGAAAGGAACCATCCTTCTTTTTCACAAATAACATGGGTGCACCCCATGGTGAAGAGCTAGGACGAATGAACCCTTTATCGGTCAACTCTTGCAGTTGACTAGCTAGTTCTTGCATTTCGGACGGTGCAAGGCTATAAGGTGATTTAGCCATAAGGTTTGCACCAGGGATCAAGTTGATTTTGAACTCAACTTCTCGTATAGGAGGTAACCCCTTAAGATCCTCGGGTAAAACTTCGGGAAAATCTTGCACGACAGGAATATCCTTCAGTTCCTTACCCTTGGCTTTCGTATTAACTACATACGCCATGAAAGCTACGTAGTTCTTACTTAAGTACTTTCGGGCTTTAATGTAAGACATAAGTTTGAATCCTTGTGATGATTTCTCCCCAAAGACTTTCAAGGTATCCCCCGACGGTAAAGGAATTCGAATGCACTTCTTGAAGCATACAATTTCCGCGTGTTGCTTAGCTAACCAATCCATGCCGATAATAACATCAAAGCTTCCCAGTTGCATAGGAATGAAGTCGATGGAGAACTCGTGTTCGTTAAGGCTAAAGGTACAATCGCCTATTACGACGTCAACGACGATCGATTTTCCATTGGCGACTTCGACCGTGAAGGCTCTTTCCAGATTTACGCGTGGCTTAGAAAGTATAGGCTCGAACTCCAAGGACGCAAAACTCTTATCCGCACCTGAATCAAACAATAAGGAAGCATAATGACTATTTACAAGATACATACCTGTTGGTAATAACCTATTATTGGTATGATGAACGGAGGTAGGAATTTTTACAAGACAAAGAACGATTAAATAGAAATTCAATGACATACCATTCATCACGTCGTTGTTGGCTTAAGCTTGATTGGCGTTGATGTTGAAAGCCCTTCCACGAGCAGGTCGCATAATTCCCGTATTGCGAGGACATTGCGGACGAACATGCCCAGGTTCACCACAGTTATAGCAGGTTTGGTTGGTAAGCATCGCAGTGTTGGTCGGCACGCGAAGGAAAGTAGCCACCAAATGCCCATACATCCCACACAGTGAGCAGACTTGGCATGGAATGTTGCTCGCGTGGTGGTACTTGCACGTGTTACACATCGGATATGGCCCAGTATAAGCTCTAGCCACGGGAGCTTGATTTCCAACCACCACTTGTCTTTGAGGAGCGTTTGGTGCTGTCACAGCATAGTTGCGTGTCGGGTGAACTTACGCTTCTTGCTTTGAGAGGATGACTCGGCCCTTACTCCCTTGTTGCCTCGGGTGTCACCTTTAAAGCAGACTTGGCACCTTTCACCGATATAGTGCCAGCCCTAATATAATTCTCAGTGAGCTGTACGGTGATAATAATTGCCTCTTCCAAAGTTGTGGGCCTACTACCCACCACGGCATCTTGAATTTGAGGTGTACCCCCTTGATAAGTTTCACAATATTACGGGCACGGTATCCACCATGTGTGGTAAGAGCATGCTCAACTCATGATACTGGGTGGAATAAGCCAAATGATTCCCACCATCTTGCTTAAGGTTCCAGAATTCCTCCTCCAGCTTCTGTAACTCACTCCTCGGGCAGAACTTTTGGATCATTATATCATTAAATTCCTCCCAAGGTAATGCCAAAGCAACTTCAGCCCCTCGGTTCCTTTTCTCACTATTCCACAATCTCAGTACCCGTTGTTTAAGGACACTTGCAGCATAGCGGACCTTGAATTCATCGGGACACTCGCTCACGATGAACGCGTTCTCCATACTCTCAAAGCACTCGAGAAGTCTAGTGGCTCCTTCTTTTCCACTAAAGCTAGTGGGTTTACACGAGTTGAAATGTTTAAAGGTGCAGGTACGATTGTTCCCGTTTTGGTTGTTGCTATTCTCACCACTATTGTTCCCATTGGTGTTGTTGTTGTTATTGGTCATTAGAGTGTTGCTAAGTTTAGCAACCATTGACGGGAGCACAGCAGCCATTTTCCGGGCGATCATTGCCATAAGTTTACGATCGGAACTCCCACGCTTTCCATGGTAACGAGACATGCTGGATATACAAAATGAGCTAGACACGAGAATGAGGATAACAAAGGATATCAATTTAAACAAGAATAAGTCAAGAGTTGTAAGGCATACGGAATGGTTCCATTTGGTAACGCATTACCATTTTGAAACGTTGACACGTCAGGTTAAGTTGACCCATTTGCCTTTGAAACTTATGTATGTTGACCATAGTTTATCACTCATCCCAGAAATCCCCAGGTAAGCATAACTGGTCCCGTAGGATTTATGCGAGATGCTTGCCTTAGCCCGAAGGCCTTTTGCCAGGAAATCCAGAATACATGTGTCTATGTGTCACACAATATTTCTTAGGTTCATGGAATCAAAACCTTGATAAGATTTGTATAGATTAGACATAAAGTCTAAATATTTAAGCCATAGACATAGAGTATACGATCACACGTGTCGTCAAGAATAAGATTAAGAAGCTTCATTTATCGGGGAGAATCAAAAAGTCAAAGATAAGTTTAGGGGAGACAGGTAACAAAGTTTAAGCATTCATAAGGCAATCCTATGCTAAGGCATCAAATTGCACATAAGGAGGCATAGCATTATGTAGCATGCAAACCATGTATTTTTACAAGAATAGAAATATGATTGTATAAGGTTTATGCATACGCTATAGTCTAGGTCACCATTTCTAATAACCTAGATCCCTATAGTTATGGGCTCTGATACCAATCTGTCACACCCCAACCTTAACGGCGGAATCGTCGAGATGTGAGGCTTAAGATTGTTCACAGCCACATAACGCTATCTTTAAATGCAAATATTATTATCATAAGTTTCAAATGTAACATTACAAACATAAGTCTCAAATAAGAAATAAAATACATAATAAGAAATATTTTAAGTCATTCATTTATTTAACTAGGTCCATTCCTAGATGTGGATAAGTTTCATAGTTGGCAATCAAACTTGCGCGTTTCCTGAAACATGTTAAAAATAAAAGGTCAACATAATGTTGGTGAGATTTCCATAGTTTTCAATACATAAGTATATAAAAGATGGCAATTCATTTTCTAGATTAGTGAACAAAGTAACTAGGGATGTAAGACAGATGCACAATCAAACCTTGACAGTTTACAAGTTTTCCACGTTTACAAGTTTATACGATTAGCTAAGTGTACTTGGATTAACCAAGCAGGCTTGTCAAGCCCATAGATCTATGACGTCACCAGGCTAGCAATAGTTAATGATTGTACATATAATCGTTAATACATGGTAATTACAAAGATCAACTAACCACAACATATAAGTGAATTACCAGGAGTTTACAAGAATCAAATGAATTTACAAGTGCAATGATTATAAGGTAACATGTTTCACCCCAAAGTGAGAAAATATGAAAAAGAGGTATAGAAATACTCACATGATAAATAAGTATATATTTGATGATTAATAAGAAATTAATATGCGTCGTTCCAACGTAACCCATCACAAGGCACCTAAATGTATATATTTGCAAGATTTAAGCTTAATTATAATGAGTCTAACGAATTAACGAGAACTAGGGTTCAAATTTGGCATTTGGGGTTTTAATAATTAAATCCAACTAAAATGATATATTTGATCATGTTTTAAGACAATGGAAATAAAATACACTATTTAATCATTTTAATAAAAAGAAAACCATTTGTAATGAAGTCTAAGTATAGTTTAAATATACTTTCAATTTTTTTGTTTTTAAAATAACCATCATTTAAACAATAATAATATATATAGTTAATGTTTGAACAAATAATAACAATTGTTTAAAGTCTATTTTATAAGAAAATAAACAAAATATATCAATTTGTTTAAAAATAATTAATAAAAATATTAAGATATTTTAAGAAATAAATTTCCAGAAATAGTTAGGTGGTTTTAAAAATTAACAAGGTTCATATTGATTTTTTTTAATAATTTTATAAATTTTCTGTATTTTTATTAGAGGCCAAAAAGCCTTAAAACAATATTTGAGGTTCCCCGGATTCGAACCGGGGACCTCCTATTTAAGGGGGCGAGTAAGTAACCAGTGAACCAAGGCCTCAGCCGCGGTTTGTATTGGTTTCCAAATCTTAAAAACTCCAGTTGCAAACCCCACTTAAATCACATACCCGAATCACATGAACCCTAGATTCAGTTTAAGCCAAAATTGAACCCCAATTCAATAATGTTTATCAAATTAACCATGGGGCTTTTGTTCCCCATGCTTAAAAGCACATAACAATGTATTTACTTACTTGATTAAGATCGAATTGAAGGTTTTAGGTTCGAACGAGACTCGCGACTTGTTCTTGATTCAACCGTGGAGTGTGTGTGTGTGTTTTGTAACAAATTGAAACTTCAGATAGTTTAGGAAACCTAATTAGAGTAAAAACCCTCTATTATATAGGTTCAATTCGATCGATTAATTGTCCAACGGCCATAGCGTTTATGTCAAGGTTTTCAAGTCGATTTAAGACCGTTTAATTGTTCTTGCAGGTGAAATTAAACACCCCATTATCTTCGAAATTATTACTTGAACGTTCCTATTCATTTAATTTGTGTATTATCGTGATTCAGATGCGTAACGACTTTGGGGGTTCGAGACTCGTTCGGTTACGAGTAACAATCATCAAGACCTTGATTAAAACGCAATTAATGAACATGTACAGGTTCGAAACGGTTGCATGATTGTGTTGGTGTGTTTTGGGGTCAAAACCGAGGCTTAAAACCCGGTTTTTCTCCTCGCCGGAGCCGCGGCCAGTGGCCGGAGGCCTCGCCGGAAACGCGTGGAGAGGGGATGGGGTGGGGGTTGGTTTTTGAAAGTTTACACAAATGGACCCTTTGGTTTCCAGTTTATCATTTTATGCTTAAAACCTTCTTTTAAAGTTTCAAAATGACAAACTAACCCCCCTAACTTAATTATTTTAGGTTATTAAACATCTCAAAGATGAGTAATTTTTTTATAAATTAATATTATTGTTAATATTATTACTATTATCCTGGTTATTACTATTAGTTTTTTTTTATTATTATGACTTATTATTATTATTACTATTATTTTATTATTATTGTTATTATTATTATTAGTTCTATTATTATTATTTTTATTATTATCTCTATCTTTATTATATTTATTATGATTATTACTTATTATGCAATAAGTAACATTAGTAACTTTCAAATTAAAGAATTAAAGACAAAATTAAAAAAAAGAATAAACCTAAATAACACAAGAGTTTCATGTTGGCAACAAAGGTCCCTACAAGAATTAACAATGTTAACTTTTAATTAACCCAAAAATACAAGATGTTACATGAGTAATGCGACACATACCCATAGGATGAACCTGGGTCAGACAAATGCCGTAGAACTAGAGGAGGTTTAAGGTAATGACAGTGATGGGAAGACGGAAGTTGGTGCGGGTGAAGAAATCGGCGTAGATGGTCATCTTCCCCGCAGGAGCATCAGAGGCAATATCGTTAGGATTTGGGAGTTGTGGCTCCCACAGAGGGTGAATCTGGTAGCGATTCACCACCCTGTTGAACTCCTGCTCAGAGAACTTTACTGGACAGGTGTTACGATCAGAGGGATTCGATTCGGAACCTTTCACGACCTTGAGCTTCTCGTGAGCGGAAGAAGAAGCTTTTTTCGACATTGCTACGAAGAAGAAGAAGAAACGATGGTAAAAATTTTAGGGTTTCGGATGAAGTGAAATTGTACAAGGAAACAACCCGCCTCTTATAGGCATTTTCTCTCTCGTACGCATTAAATGCCCCCCGAAGGGAGACAAGACGGTTGAGGCGCTTTTTCAAAAATGGACCAATAGGAAAGCGGCATCACCTGTTGACAGTAAGAATAAGGACGGTCCCACTACATGGTCATACCAGACAAAAGAAATATCACGCAGCCGCGCATTCATGTCTCATAAATGTACAGAATAAGGACATTATGCCCTACAAAAGAATGTTTTAGTCTAGCATGTTAATTATTAACAACCTAGACTAGGGGGACTTGTAGACGTAGGGTACAAATAACCCATACATGGCCAGATACCCGAACCCGAAAACCCGGCCCATACGGGCACACCGAGTAAGACAGCGCAACACGCGCCTCGCTTCTAAATACATCCTCGCTTCTAAATACATCGGGATCACCCCCAATCATAAACGACAAGTCAGTAACAGATTTTTAGGGGAATAATCCCTTTAAATCAGGGGATGGTTACAGAAAACAAGGGCTATAAATACCAGGTAAGGAGGATTGAGATCGACACGACATAATACACACAAAACTCAACCTTTTATTTTCCCTATCGCATATTTCCGTTCGACCGATTCTTATTCTCACGCTAGAGGATTGTTACAGGGAGACCTTCCCTCTATAGAACACCTTAACTGGTGTTGTTTTCATTATGCATAGGTGTGAAGCTTCAGAAAGCACCTGTGGATCGAAGTTCAGCGCAGACCGGAATCATACGGAGCAGGACTACATATTTACAGTTAACGTTTAAATGACAATTCTTAAAGTAAAATTAAACTTATGTTTGATAATTAAACCAATGTTTGAACAAAATTTACTTTATGATTATTTATATTTTATATTCATTTATCCTTAATCACTCGTCGGTCTCGAGTTTTAAAAAATATGTATGTCTTCTAAGCTCATGGTGTCTTGTTTTCTGTAAAAGCTAAAATGAATCAATTAGACGTAATATTTACTAAAATGTGATAATATAAACAAGTAAAAATATATTTAATTTAGACCATATCAATCATAATTATGGTATCACATCCCGGCAGAAGCGTGAAATGTTTGAGTGTGTCTTCTTGACTCAAACCACATTGATTATAATATCATACAATTACCATAACATAGTAAAACATAAAATTTCATTAATATATATTTTATAGGATTACATATACAAAATTTAAACTAATATCTAGACATATACTTGTAATCCTACTTCAAAACACGTGTCTTCATAATTTTATTATTTCTTCAGCTAGTAGTGAACGTGAACATCCACAAAAAGGCTGAAGTCAGACAGATCTACTGTCATCCATATGCACAACTGTCCTATGTAATGAAACCTGTTATTGAACAAATTGATCATGTAAACGAAACTATAAAACATGTTGATTACCTGAAAAAGACATACTCAAACAGTTAACATGAAGTTGATATGAACATAGGTTTAATCAATAACACAATTTCTTTTAAATGATGCAACAAAAGCAAATTCACAACCAAACCTACTTATATGTCAAGAAATTTATAACTGTCAAATATAAATCACAAAATCAAAATAATATAACATCACAACCCTTATTTGACACATGCAGGATTGACATATTTCTAAATAGCGATAACAATATTATTTGATGGTTCCTCATCCAAATTAATGGTTGTGTCAGTAACTTATCAAAATTTAGCATAAAATTCGGTAATAATAGTATGCCTTTTCCTCTAAGAACTTTATAAATAAAAAAGAGTCTATGGTACTCACCTTTCTTCCAGCAACAATTCAATATCTCCTAAAAAATAATTTGTTAGAAAAAAATCTTATTTTCCTAAAATTTTTAGCATCTATATTAATAAGCAAATCAAAATTTTTAAACAATAGCTACGGTTGTCCAAAAATTACCAAATTTTGCAAGCTGTAAGTTTACAAAATCTAAATTATTTTAAAAAAATTTCAGTAAGTATCTTATTACAGGTGATTTACTAGAATGTTTACAAATTTTAATATAAAATCCAGAAATAGCTATATATCTCTAAAAATTCCAAAATTTAAACACACAGTTCCCTTCTGAAGATCATAATTTATGTAAATTTTCCATGGGTTATTCTACTGTTTTACTATTACTTTCCATTTTCTTCTTATCAAATGTTTTAAAATATGAAACTTAGTCATACATATGAATTAAATCAGGAAATTTATTCTGAGTTTCCCATAAAACATAAGGGTTATTGTTTAAATTTGCTAGATTTTTATTGAGTCCAGATTTTCTGTTTGGAAATTTTCTTCTATTTCCTTGGATTAATCATATAAATTAATATATTCAATATAATTATCCCATAATTTACAGATTTTTACTTCTAATATTGCCTAACAAGTTCCTAAATTTTATTCCCAAATCATAGTTGTTTAAGTATTTAACCTAATTAATGAGTATCACATGTTTCTACCCTTTAATTCTTGTATTTTTGTTTACATCCTTGGTTTTTATAGAATTTTCAAGTTTTCTATTTTTGAACTTCTTTTCATTACTGATTTTTTATAGAAACCAAGAATTCATAAGGTTTCTATGAATAATCAGGGTGATTTAACTTAAAGGGTTGATTATATGTGTTAGTTTAACACATATACAAATTTTAAACTTGTTAGTTTATAGATATGAGAATCAAACCTTGTTTGATGATGAAGAAAATAAGGAAGTTACTAGCTTGATCCTTGAAAGTCCACCTGATGAGACGATTCTTGAATCTTGGAAGATTGATCACAAATAGTTGAAGAAATCTGAGTGTTATGATGTTCTTGATGGTGATAATTGGTTGGTGTTGGAGCAATAGATGATGTGAGAACCGAGAGCAAGATGGTGATGGTGGGGGTGATTTGAGAACTGAGAGGGAGAAAGAGAGCCGAGAGAATAATGTTTGCGGTTGCGGTGGTTTAGGGTTGTGTTAGTTCCATCGGCCGAAGGCTTCAAGAAAGTAGGGTTCATAATCATTATTAGGTCTTAACTAATTAGGTTGATGAGATGGTGGTTGTAGGGATAATTAGTCGGCCCTCTTAGGTGATAGGTGGCAAACTTAGATAGTGCTTAGTGTAATGGTTGTGCTAGGTGTCGATCAAGGGAGCTAATGACCCACTTAGTCAATAAGCTAGGGTTAGTTACTTAGTTTAGTTCTTAATTAATGTTAGTAGAAGTCCTAATGAGCCGATATCTTGTTAAGGTTTGTTAATGTTTAGATGTTTAAGATTGATTTAATTTTACTTTTGACATAAAGTTTATAGATGTTAACTCAATGGGAAAACTTCAAAGAATAGTAAGCAAGTTTTAACACTGTTCCAATCAGGTCACTTATATTTTTATTTGTTCTAATCAGGTCACTAAAGTTTTAAAAGTGTTCCATTTGGGTCACTAATACTTTTATTTATTCCAATCAGGTCATTAAAGTTTTAGGAGTGTTATAATCAGGTCACTTATATTTTTTTAAATTGTTTTAAATAATTCACAAATTTTTTAATTAATTTAGTTTTTTTTATAAATATTGTTAATTTTTTTTAAAACTTTAATTTTTTTAATTTTTTTACAACTTGTGAATGACCTAATTAGAACAATCTTAAAACTTTAGTGATCTGATTAGGACAAAAATTTTACGAGTGACCTGATTGGAATAAAAAACTTTATGAGTGACCTAATTAGAATAATTTTAAAACTTGATTTACTATTTTATAAAGTTACCCCTAACTCGATTAGTAATTAAGTTTCAAGTCTTAATATATTACATGCAATTAAAGCATCTAACATTCGGGTACTAATTACATAATCCTAAGATTTGATAATCACAAGATTCATATATATGTACATGTAAACACTTATGCATGCATGCATGCTCACGTACTACCATGCAAAAATGAGAAAAGCATATAAGGCTAATCACATAAAATCACTTAACAAATTATAATAAAGTATATATATACTATTCATTTAAGGTAATTTTAAAAATGTTTGTTTTACCTAACTTTGGATTTTACGGTTGTCACATATGGCATAGGAAATTGAAGCATACAAATTTCAAAAACATGAACTAGTTGGTCAAAGAAAACATGTTTTTGGTTTACCTCAAAAAGAAATTTATTACATTGATCATAGTTCAGCATGCATCAAAGAAAAACAACATAAATCTTCTCACAAGCCTAAATTTGTGAATTCAAACAATAACCCATTGAAGTTAATACATATAGATCTTTTTAGCCTAACTAACATCATGAGTATAAGTAAAAAGCAATAACTTTTAATAATCATTGATGACTATTTAAAGTTTACATGGGCTTTCTTTTTTACTTCATAAAAATAAATCAACACAAATCATCAAAGATTTTATCACTAAAATTGTAAATAAATTTAATTCTAAAGCAAAATCAATTCGAATGTTAATAATAATAAATTCAAATATGATGATCTACATTCTTTTGCACTGACAAAGGTAATACTTATTAATTAAGTGAAAATAGAACTTCCAAAATGGAGTAGATAGAAGAAGGAACTAAACACTAATTGAAGCAGCAAGGACCATGCGAGCTGATGCTAAACAACCAATAATCTTCTGGGTAGAAGCTGTAAACAGAGCGTGTTATGTTTTGATACTGGTGAAAGAGAACAACATAATTGCATAGGAACTTCTATTTTATCAAAAAACACTTATTGGTTTTTTCAAAGCATTTGGTTATGTTGTTTTAATATTAAACATGCGTGATCATTTAGGAAATTTTCACCTAAATCAGCTGAAGTATTTATTGTTGGATGCTAATTACTCTCTAAGGCTTTTAGAGTATTTTATCAAGGCTAAATCTATTTTATGAATCAATAAATGTTGACTTTATGAGCATTCTTTTCCTAAAAGATCAAATGATACTGATTGGTTGTTTGATATTGACTCTTTAACAAAATCACTTAATCAAACTATTTTATACAATTCAGGTACAAGTTAGTGAAGTGGATCTAATGGTTCAAATGTAGCCGAGAAAGATGATTTTCCTATGATTCCACCATCTTCTTCTCCCCAACAAGCTTCAAGTCTTTTGTTAACCGTTGATCATCCAAGACATACAATAGTTGAAAGTACATCAATAGAGACTGACCCAAGAAATCTGAAGACCACTTTGCCTTAGTTATCTCTTGAAGTTCAACAAAATGCACATGTTTAATGTCTACTGATCACGGGGTGAAATAAAAGAAAAAACATATCAAAGTGCTTCTGATTTTGATGTTTAACATCAGAAGCATTTGATTATTTTCGTGATACACTTATAGTGTTAGAGATACATAGAAATTAACTAGTGTTTAAGATTATTAGTGATTGGAGCAAAAGAGTGACAAGGAGAAACTCTAGCATATCTAACATTTATCGGTTCTCTTGCTTCCTATGTCAAACTATTTACAAGAATATAAAAGAGGCTCTTCAAGCTAATAACTGAATTGAAGCTATGTAGAAAGAGTTACTTCAATTAAAAAAAATAAGAAGTATGGTAAGTAGTAATCTTTTTAAAGGACACTACCCTATTAGCACAAGATGGTTGTACTGAAACAAGACTCCTGATAGAGGGATAATGATAAAAAAAATAATGCACGCTTAATTGCTCATGGTTACACATAGAGGAAGGAATCGATTATGATGAGGTATTTGCACCTGGATGTAGACTTGAAGCTATCATACTCCCTTGCATACTCTACATCCGTGAAGTTCGCTGTCTATTAGATGGATGTTAAATGTTTCTTCTTGTATGGAAAAACTACCAAAGAAATCTATGTCAGTAAATCATGGGCTTTGAAGACCCAAATTTCCCTCGTAATGTATACAAGTTTTATAAAGCTCTGTATGATCAATATCAAGCTCCTCGAAAGAGGTGTGAGACATTATCATCATTTCCTCTTCAAGATGGGTAGGGATGCGAAAAGATTGATTAGACTCTATTTCATAAGAAGAAAGGGCATGGACTATTGCTAGTCAATATTTATATGAATGATATTATTTTTAGCTCAATAAACAAACTTTTATGTAAAGAATTTGAAGAGCTGATGCATTCAAAATTTTAGATAAGTGCCATGGGTGAACTCATAATTTTTAGGATTGTACATGAAGAAAACAACTGATAGAGTTTTCATCAACTAGTTGAAACACGTTGATTCCATCTTGAAGAAATTCCATCTTGCAGACTATTAGTCAACCAGACTTCCAACAGATTTAAAACTGAAGATAGGACCCGATCCGAATGGTAAATAAATGGTTAAAACACATTACTATTCAATGAATGCTTCTCTCATGTATCTTACTAAGAGTAAACCTGATATCAAGTTTGGAGTTTGTTTGTGTGCAAGATATCAAGTAGACACAAAGGAATCTCATGTCAACGTTCTCAAACACATCTTTGAATATCTTAAAAGGAAACTAGTTCTTGGTTTATGGTATCCTAAAGAAGGTGACTGCAACATATATGCATACACTAACAGTGACCATGGAGGCTGCAACTTTAATTGAAAGTCCACATCTGGCGGTTGCCAATTTCTTTCGTCTTTTGGCAGTACATGAAACAAATAAGCGTGTCTGTCTCAATTGTAAAAGCTAAGTATATAACAACATCTGCTTGCAGTTTAGAAGTTATATGGATTCAGAATCAAATGCTTATGGGTTTCATTTCTTACACACACCAATTCTTATTAACGAACAAGTGCTATGTTTTTAACTAATATTCCTATACAATACTCAAAAACAAAACATATTGAAATAACATATTATTTTTTTAGAGAATGTGCTGAAAAAGGGTTAATCAAGTTGATTCAAGTGCGTATCAATAATCAACTAGCTGAATTATTTATTAAGGCATTTGAATCTGACATACTTGAATTCCTAGAAAAATCTATTGGTATGGTTAATTTCTAATAGGAAAACTACAATATAATAATTTGAATATGTGTAACACCCGTATTTTTTCTTTTAAAGAAACAAAGGAATAAAAGAGAAAGAAAAAGGAGAAAAAGGAAGTCAACCCCAAAGTTGAGGGACCAAAGGTGTAAAATGATAAAAATCTTACAAAGTTGGTAAAAAGTTGGTGTAAAAAGGCAGTGTGGTCGCCCATACTCACTGCACAATATCTTTGTTCGATTTTTAGAGAGAGAAAGAAGGCAGGAGCTTCGGGTTGAGAAGGAAATACAAACAAAGTTCGAATTCAAGGTAAGAATTCGTGAAGTTTAGTTGTTCTTGGCTAACCTTAGCCTCGGTTATATGCTTACACGTGTTTGTATGTGTTCAAGAGTGTGTTTAGAAGGCTTCTAAGTGTTGGAATCGTTTGAAGAAGCTCAGGTGAAGAGTGTTAAGATTGGAAGCAGCAAAGGTGAGTTCTAGACCCCTTTTTACTGGTTTTTAAACGTTTTGGGGCTGGAAATGCATGTAATATATATACATATATGTTTTTATAAAATTTGGGTTGATACCCGTATGAAATGAATGTATGTATGTTTATGATTATGTTAGATTTATGCCTAGAATCATGTGTATATGTTTAGAACTAGGCATTTTGACGTTTGGGACTTAGATATCTGAACAGGTTACTAATACTACTGAAATTTGGACTTAAGAGTAAATAATTATAGGTTGATAAGTCCACCAGTGGTCAAACGACCAACAGTGTGGTCGTATGACCAGGATATATTTCTAAGTGTTGATGAGTCTAACAGGACTCATACGACCAACAGTGTGGTCGTATGACCAAGTTATATTTCTAAGTGTTGGTCCAATAGGACTCATACGACCAACAGTGTGGTCGTATGACCAAGTGATAATTTTTCTAAGTATGATGATGAGTCCACTAGTGGTCATACGACCAACAGTGTGGTCGTATGATCAGAACATGTTTCTAAGTCTAGGGAATGGTACGACCAATAGTGCTCATACGACCAACAGTGTGGTCGTATGACCAGATGAAAATTCTAAGTATAAGATGAAAAGTCCAGCAGTGCTCTTACGCCTAACAGGGGTCATACGGCCAGAGGGCTTATACGCCCAACAGGGCTCAAACGCCTAGGACACTTAGAATTTTTCAGAAATTTCCTGAAATACCGAAGTTCGAGGTTTTGACCAGAGTTGACTAGGGTTAATGGATAATGATGTTTTATGCTTGTAATGATGAATAAGGATTAACCCTTATTATTACTGATATTATTATCAGTGTATTATTATTGTTAACAATATTAATAATAAATATTGTTAAGTATGGTATGACATGACGAAGAATGTTTAAGGATTTAACGAAGAAGTATTATCATTAATAAAATGAAAGATTAATGATAAAGAGAAGTGGAGCGTAAGTGAATGTAACGAAAGTATTATGTATTGTAAAGCAAAAGATAATAAAGGAGAAATACTATGATTGAATAAATCCTTAATGAACGAATGAAAACGTGAGAGATTTGCAAGCGAAGTGTACCAAAGTGCACGGTCCTAAATGCCACAAGCTCAACCGTGTGAGGTTCAGCTAATCTTTAAGAGTGCACGTAGAGGTGTCAGTCTTGAGACTGACCTTCGGTGTGGTACACGGTGTATAGTAGGTACCCACATAGTGGGGGTGTGGAATGTCACAGGTACCCACAGAGTGGGGGTGTTGTATGTCTAGTTACCCACTTCGGTAGGGGTGTAGTTACCCACATAGTGGGGGTGTAGTATGCCAGGTTACCCACTTCGGTGGGGGTGTAGTTACCCATTTCGGTGGGGGTGATGTTACCCACTTCGGTGGGGGTGTAGTTACCCACTTCGGTGGGGGTGATGTTACCCACTTCGGTGGGGGTGTAGTTACCCACTTCGGTAAGGGTGATGTTACCCACTTCGGTGGGGGTGTAGTTACCCACTTCGGTGGGGGTGATGTTACCCACTTCGGTGGGGGTGATGATACCCATTTCGGTGGGGGTGTAGTTACCCACTTCGGTGGGGGTGATGTTACCCACTTCGGTGGGGGTGTAGTTACCCACTTCGGTGGGGGTGATGTTACCCTCTTCGGTGGGGGTGATGATACCCATTTCGGTGGGGGTGTTGTTACCCGAGTTATGTTTAACTTCGGGGGTGTGGCATGAGGCCAAACATAGTTATGAGGTGAGCGATCTTTGTCGCGTATCCCAGTGCTGTGCTAGTCTTCGGACATGAGTCGGGGATATTGCACGAGACAAGATCTAGATGAGAATGAGAAATATGAAAGAAAGTCTTGCATGGTCTAGGGGTAATAGAGTGTCGGTCTATGGACTGAGAGCCATAGGGGCACCAGTATGTTAGAATATGCCTTGTCGGCTCATGGGTATGAACCACGAGGGCAGAGAAGGGAGGTGACCCTTAGAGATTTGCATGCTTAACAAATGAAAGTTAAAGAACGAACGAATGATAGTAATGAACGAAGGATGCATGAAAGTAATGAACGTACTAATAAATGAAATGAACGTAAGAATGAACGTAACGTACGTAAAGACGAGTGTAACGAACGTATGAGTGAAAGTAAGAGACGCACGAACAAAAGCTAATGAATGAACGATGAAGATAATAACGATGTTATCTATGTGTATGTACGTATGATGTGTGTTCATCTACGAAAGTATAGTATGTTTTTGAAAGAAGTAAAGAACGGTTTTAACAAAGGAAAAGTATGTTTTATTATAAAACTAGAACTCACTCAGCAACGCTGACGTTTTATGTATTTTCCAGTTGGCAGGTATGTTGCTGAGGATGGCACGAGGTGACTACTCAGTTGTTGAAGCTGGCATCCATATTTTTGACATGTCAATGTATTTTGAAATGAAAAGAACGTTGTAATGAAGTAAATGACATGTTTTTAGTTATTAATGAATGTTTTTAAATTCCGCTGCGAGTAAATGTGTGTTCTAAAACATTTTATGTGCGATGAATGACCAACTGTGAGGTGCCCGGGAACGGGGCCTTACAAGTTGGTATCAGAGCCAAAGTTTAAGTGAATTGGGTAAAATTTTTCAGAATAAACCTTAACTTAAACTGAGAATGGGACGGAAAGGGAAGGGATGCCAAACTGAGTAGCTGCGTGCCATCAGGTATTTTCTTAAAGTTAACCAGCATTGTGTGCGCATGTTATGTGTTTATATGTTACTGTTAGGTTTAGATGCTAATATAGTCAGGACAGGTAATGCTCGGGGTGTGAAGAGTAGAGTAAGTGGCTAATTACAACTGATCACCGTAATTAGGGACTTACTATACTTGACATGAACTGAGCTATTCCCTTGAATGACCGTGTAGTGTTTAAATCTTTCAGTGTAAGTTAGAGAATGGCCGGTGGTAGACCTTCTAAGGCTTCACGTGGAGGAGGTAGTGGTGGACGTGGTGTTGAACCACGAGTCACGAGAGCACGATCGAGAGTGGAGCAGGGGGCTCACGAGGAACCCGAAACACCTCAACCGGGAGGTGGTGATGAGAGTGCTAACTTGAGAGCCTCGGTGAAAGAGGCGGTAGTTGAAGAAGTGCATCAGGTCATGCAGACGATCCTACCATCTGTAGTGACCGAAGTGGTAAAGGCTGTTAGAGACGGGGAAAGACAGGAAAGGGGTAGATCATCGGGCTCAAGGAGACGGCCCGAGACTGAAACGGTTTTCTTCGATGACGAAGAGGAAGAAGAGCCTGCGCCGGAGACGACACGAGGCTGTGATTATGGGGCGTTTCGGCGATGCAAACCCCCAACTTTTGATGGTAATGGCACTGCTGCCGCGGCTCATCGTTGGGTCAGAGAGATGGAAGCGGTGCTGGAAATTAGTGAGTGCCGGGAAGATCAGAAAGTTAAGTTTGCCACTCATTCTTTCGTGGACTCAGCTTTGTGCTGGTGGGACAACATAGTCCAAGTTGAGGGTAGTCGGGCTATCGGAAGGATGAGATGGCCAGAGTTAAAGAGGTTAGTGATTGAGGAGTTCTGTCCTCACCGTGAGATGGACAAGGTAGAAAGGGAATTCCTGCAGTTAGAAGCGGGGACGATGACGCATCAACAGTACACCACAAAGATTAACGAGATGGCACGTCTGGTGCCGGATCAGGTGACTCCTCTATCCCGAAAGATAAAGCGGTATATTCAGGGTTTGCCAGCAGATATTCGCAGGCACATGATCGCTGCCCGACCGAGTACGTTTAGGTCGACGGTAGATTTGGCGGGAAGGTTATACGATGAAAGATCGATGGTGGTGACAGAAGCTAGCAAGAAAGGAGAAGGCGATCGGGATTGGAACGGGAAGCGACTGGAATGTGGCGAAGTCGCTCCAAGTAACAAAGGTGCACGGGTGGATGATCAGCGTGTAGTCATAACTGAGACGGGGTCGGAAAAGTGTGACAAGTGTGGACACAAGCACCCCGGGGAATGTAGACTGGGGCAAATGTCTGTTTCCGTTGTGGTAGGACCGGACATGTGGCGAAGAACTGCGGTATGGGGAGGTGTTATTCTTGTGGGGAGGAAGGTCACATGAGCAGGGATTGTGAGAAGTCAAGGGCAGAAGGTTCGGGAGTGAAGAAGGCTGGAAGAGAAGGACGGAGGGCAAACGCAGCAACTACACGATGACGCGGGAGGAGGCTAGGGTGAACTCCGATGTTACGTCAGGTATGTTTCTAGTCAATTGACCTTTAGCCTTTGTGTAGTTTGATTATGGCTCTGGTTTCATTCCGGCTGCCTTTTGTGATAAGTTGCATGTTAGGAATAGAAAGATATGTCATTTGACTTAGGAGCTACTATAGGTAAGTCTACTGATTACCCAGTGCGCTAAAGGACCCCGCAATAGATTTGAGAGAGCGCTTGTTTTTCTGTTAGACCATCCCTGATAGACGTAGGTGGATAGACGTACACCTCCGAGTGAATCGAATAGTAACTTATGAGGCAAGCACCAAGTGCTGCAAAAGAGATGGATTGATTGGTGGTGCCCGATAAAAGTTCGGTGCCGATCTGCGACAATGGATTATGATGGAGGCTTCACCGAGAAGGATATACGACGATCGGAAGAGAACGGAAACAAAAGGAGAAGGAACATCGATGAGCCCTTCGATGTAGAGATTACTATTAGTGGGTTCACTAGGTTACCTGATGCCCTAGAGGATTGCATGATGCAACTAAGAAAGTTATGTCACCCGTTGTCTGAGGAACAATTTCAGCCTGTGAGTGGCTTATTGAACGGCAACGTACGATAGTTTCGACGTTGTAACAAACAAGTAGAATGGGAGGTTGAAAGTAAAGGAAAGAGCTAAATTTGGATTGAGTCACCAAATAAGCCGAATTGTCTTTCTTGTCAGTGTTGGGTTGCCAAAGGGTCATTACTCATACGTAAAGAACATCAGATAAGGGCTAGCAACTATACGCAAGTTGATGGCCGTGTTTTTCAAGCATTAAGGCTGAAGGGTCTCAGTGATGCTCTGAAGCTCAATGATTATGATGCCGAGACTTTGCTCGGATATTGTGATGATTCTTTTAATCATAGTGACTGCACTCTACATGGCATGTTTGAGGTCGCAGGTGCTGGTCAAATAATCATTGATCAGTATGCATGGGTTTCCAATGCAGAATAGTCAAAGACAGACCAGAAATCGGATGTCGATAAATGATGTAGAGCGATTGAATTCCAGATGAGAGACTGGAAGAAGAGGTGAAACAGTATTGCTCACAAGGGTTTAAGGAATAACAGGTTTCGGGGACGAAACCTATATAAGGGGGGTGGACTTGTAACACCCGTATTTTTTCTTTTAAAGAAACAAAGGAATAAAAGAGAAAGAAAAAGGAGAAAAAGGAAGTCAACCCCAAAGTTGAGGGACCAAAGGTGTAAAATGATAAAAATCTTACAAAGTTGGTAAAAAGTTGGTGTAAAAAGGCAGTGTGGTCGCCCATACTCACTGCACAATATCTTTGTTCGATTTTTAGAGAGAGAAAGAAGGCAGGAGCTTCGGGTTGAGAAGGAAATACAAACAAAGTTCGAATTCAAGGTAAGAATTCGTGAAGTTTAGTTGTTCTTGGCTAACCTTAGCCTCGGTTATATGCTTACACGTGTTTGTATGTGTTCAAGAGTGTGTTTAGAAGGCTTCTAAGTGTTGGAATCGTTTGAAGAAGCTCAGGTGAAGAGTGTTAAGATTGGAAGCATCAAAGGTGAGTTCTAGACCCCTTTTTACTGGTTTTTAAACGTTTTGGGGCTGGAAATGCATGTAATATATATACATATATGTTTTTATAAAATTTGGGTTGATACCCGTATGAAATGAATGTATGTATGTTTATGATTATGTTAGATTTATGCCTAGAATCATGTGTATATGTTTAGAACTAGGCATTTTGACGTTTGGGACTTAGATATCTGAACAGGTTACTAATACTACTGAAATTTGGACTTAAGAGTAAATAATTACAGGTTGATAAGTCCACCAGTGGTCAAACGACCAACAGTGTGGTCGTATGACCAGGATATATTTCTAAGTGTTGATGAGTCTAACAGGACTCATACGACCAACAGTGTGGTCGTATGACCAAGTTACATTTCTAAGTGTTGGTCCAATAGGACTCATACGACCAACAGTGTGGTCGTATGACCAAGTGATAATTTTTCTAAGTATGATGATGAGTCCACTAGTGGTCATACGACCAACAGTGTGGTCGTATGATCAGAACATGTTTCTAAGTCTAGGGAATGGTACGACCAATAGTGCTCATACGACCAACAGTGTGGTCGTATGACCAGATGAAAATTCTAAGTATAAGATGAAAAGTCCAGCAGTGCTCTTACGCCTAACAGGGGTCATACGGCCAGAGGGCTTATACGCCCAACAGGGCTCAAACGCCTAGGACACTTAGAATTTTTCAGAAATTTCCTGAAATACCGAAGTTCGAGGTTTTGACCAGAGTTGACTAGGGTTAATGGATAATGATGTTTTATGCTTGTAATGATGAATAAGGATTAACCCTTATTATTACTGATATTATTATCAGTGTATTATTATTGTTAACAATATTAATAATAAAATATTGTTAAGTATGGTATGACATGACGAAGAATGTTTAAGGATTTAACGAAGAAGTATTATCATTAATAAAATGAAAGATTAATGATAAAGAGAAGTGGAGCGTAAGTGAATGTAACGAAAGTATTATGTATTGTAAAGCAAAAGATAATAAAGGAGAAATACTATGATTGAATAAATCCTTAATGAACGAATGAAAACGTGAGAGATTTGCAAGCGAAGTGTACCAAAGTGCACGGTCCTAAATGCCACAAGCTCAACCGTGTGAGGTTCAGCTAATCTTTAAGAGTGCACGTAGAGGTGTCAGTCTTGAGACTGACCTTCGGTGTGGTACATGGTGTATAGTAGGTACCCACATAGTGGGGGTGTGGAATGTCACAGGTACCCACAGAGTGGGGGTGTAGTATGTCTAGTTACCCACTTCGGTGGGGGTGTAGTTACCCACATAGTGGGGGTGTAGTATGCCAGGTTACCCACTTCGGTGGGGGTGTAGTTACCCATTTCGGTGGGGGTGATGTTACCCACTTCGGTGGGGGTGTAGTTACCCACTTCGGTGGGGGTGATGTTACCCACTTCGGTGGGGGTGTAGTTACCCACTTCGGTGGGGGTGATGTTACCCACTTCGGTGGGGGTGTAGTTACCCACTTCGGTGGGGGTGATGTTACCCACTTCGGTGGGGGTGATGATACCCATTTCGGTGGGGGTGTAGTTACCCACTTCGGTGGGGGTGATGTTACCCACTTCGGTGGGGGTGTAGTTACCCACTTCGGTGGGGGTGATGTTACCCACTTCGGTGGGGGTGATGATACCCATTTCGGTGGGGGTGTTGTTACCCGAGTTATGTTTAACTTCGGGGGTGTGGCATGAGGCCAAACATAGTTATGAGGTGAGCGATCTTTGTCGCGTATCCCAGTGCTGTGCTAGTCTTCGGACATGAGTCGGGGATATTGCACGAGACAAGATCTAGATGAGAATGAGAAATATGAAAGAAAGTCTTGCATGGTCTAGGGGTAATAGAGTGTCGGTCTATGGACTGAGAGCCATAGGGGCACCAGTATGTTAGAATATGCCTTGTCGGCTCATGGGTATGAACCACGAGGGCAGAGAAGGGAGGTGACCCTTAGAGATTTGCATGCTTAACAAATGAAAGTTAAAGAACGAACGAATGATAGTAATGAACGAAGGATGCATGAAAGTAATGAACGTACTAATAAATGAAATGAATGTAAGAATGAACGTAACGTACGTAAAGACGAGTGAAACGAACGTATGAGTGAAAGTAAGAGACGCACGAACAAAAGCTAATGAATGAACGATGAAGATAATAACGATGTTATCTATGTGTATGTACGTATGATGTGTGTTCATCTACGAAAGTATAGTATGTTTTTGAAAGAAGTAAAGAACGGTTTTAACAAAGGAAAAGTATGTTTTATTATAAAACTAGAACTCACTCAGCAACGCTGACGTTTTATGTATTTTCCAGTTGGCAGGTATGTTGCTGAGGATGGCACGAGGTGACTACTCAGTTGTTGAAGCTGGCATCCATATTTTTGACATGTCAATGTATTTTGAAATGAAAAAGAACGTTGTAATGAAGTAAATGACATGTTTTTAGTTATTAATGAATGTTTTTAAATTCCGCTGCGAGTAAATGTGTGTTCTAAAACATTTTATGTGCGATGAATGACCAACTGTGAGGTGCCCGGGAACAGGGCCTTACAATATGTTCTTAACATATCTTTTATCTTAAAAAGTTTAAAATATCAATATGTTTTTATTCTTTAAAAAATGCCTCTTACCTATTTTGAATAAGAAAACATTTACCTTAAAATCAAATAAGAAATGATAGTATATTTGTTTTTATTCTTTAAAAAATGCCTCTTACACATAATAAACACTAACATAACTTATATAATATGTGGGTAGTGTTTTATTGGATTGAAAAGATACATGCTTAAGTGATGAACTAAAGCTTATATTCAAGAGTGACATTATCATATCAGAGTATGGGTAAGTATTTACATATTTAAGTGGGTGCATATGTATTTTCCCTAACACATTAGGTAATGATATTTTATGAATTCTCATTCACCTGTATCTATTTCTCTTTATTTTTACTAAGTAAGACTTGGAGTAAATAGAACATAAAGTGCTTTTGCCAAGATTCAAAAGAAATCCCAATATGGATAAGATCCCAAAGTAGACGACATTAAAATAATCCTAAAGAGGATCACCTCCCAAAGTGGAGAGCAAATGAATCCTAATATGAATCACCAACAAATAATGAATCAAAGTAAAAGAATTGCAATGAGGATCAATCCCCTTAACATCAACAAAAATGAGAATTTGTAATTGAAATAATTTGGTCATGTAAGTTGTGATGAAGTTGTACCATGCATCTCATGTGGGTGGTTGGTATTTCTATGCTTTTGATGTGAGGTACATAGTGAATATTTAATAAAATTAAAACATGATAAATGTCACAAAGTGTAGAAAAGTGTGACACCTCACCTGAAATCCAGACGGACGTGCACACTTGATACGACTTACAGTTAAAGCAAACTGAGTTTCAATTACAAACTTACAACATTCTGAGTATAATACATTATTTAATTACAATATCAAACGACTATAAACTTCTACAGCTCCAGATTTTACTGTCTCGTTATTGTTCCTATAATAGTCTCACTGATTACCTGTTATACATATACTACGATGGATTGATTGGTGGTGCCCGATAAAAGTTCGGTGCCGATCTGCGACAATGGATTATGATGGAGGCTTCACCGAGAAGGATATACGACGATCGGAAGAGAACGGAAACAAAAGGAGAAGGAACATCGATGAGCCCTTCGATGTAGAGATTACTATTAGTGGGTTCACTAGGTTACCTGATGCCCTAGAGGATTGCATGATGCAACTAAGAAAGTTATGTCACCCGTTGTCTGAGGAACAATTTCAGCCTGTGAGTGGCTTATTGAACGGCAACGTACGATAGTTTCGACGTTGTAACAAACAAGTAGAATGGGAGGTTGAAAGTAAAGGAAAGAGCTAAATTTGGATTGAGTCACCAAATAAGCCGATTTTCTTTCTTGTCAGTGTTGGGTTGCCAAAGGGTCATTACTCATACGTAAAGAACATCAGATAAGGGCTAGCAACTATACGCAAGTTGATGGCCGTGTTTTTCAAGCATTAAGGCTGAAGGGTCTCAGTTATGCTCTGAAGCTCAATGATTATGATGCCGAGACTTTGCTCGGATATTGTGATGATTCTTTTAATCATAGTGACCGCACTCTACATGGCATGTTTGAGGTCGCAGGTGCTGGTCAAATAATCATTGATCAGTATGCATGGGTTTCCAATGCAGAATAGTCAAAGACAGACCAGAAATCGGATGTCGATAAATGATGTGGAGCGATTGAATTCCAGATGAGAGACTGGAAGAAGAGGTGAAACAGTATTGCTCACAAGGGTTTAAGGAATAACAGGTTTCGGGGACGAAACCTATATAAGGGGGGTGGACTTGTAACACCCGTATTTTTTCTTTTAAAGAAACAAAGGAATAAAAGAAAGAAAAAGGAGAAAAAGGAAGTCAACCCCAAAGTTGAGGGACCAAAGGTGTAAAATGATAAAAATCTTACAAAGTTGGTAAAAAGTTGGTGTAAAAAGGCAGTGTGGTCGCCCATACTCACTGCACAATATCTTTGTTCGATTTTTAGAGAGAGAAAGAAGGCAGGAGCTTCGGGTTGAGAAGGAAATACAAACAAAGTTCGAATTCAAGGTAAGAATTCGTGAAGTTTAGTTGTTCTTGGCTAACCTTAGCCTCGGTTATATGCTTACACGTGTTTGTATGTGTTCAAGAGTGTGTTTAGAAGGCTTCTAAGTGTTGGAATCGTTTGAAGAAGCTCAGGTGAAGAGTGTTAAGATTGGAAGCATCAAAGGTGAGTTCTAGACCCCTTTTTACTGGTTTTTAAACGTTTTGGGGCTGGAAATGCATGTAATATATATACATATATGTTTTTATAAAATTTGGGTTGATACCCGTATGAAATGAATGTATGTATGTTTATGATTATGTTAGATTTATGCCTAGAATCATGTGTATATGTTTAGAACTAGGCATTTTGACGTTTGGGACTTAGATATCTGAACAGGTTACTAATACTACTGAAATTTGGACTTAAGAGTAAATAATTACAGGTTGATAAGTCCACCAGTGGTCAAACGACCAACAGTGTGGTCGTATGACCAGGATATATTTCTAAGTGTTGATGAGTCTAACAGGACTCATACGACCAACAGTGTGGTCGTATGACCAAGTTACATTTCTAAGTGTTGGTTCAATAGGACTCATACGACCAACAGTGTGGTCGTATGACCAAGTGATAATTTTTCTAAGTATGATGATGAGTCCACTAGTGGTCATACGACCAACAGTGTGGTCGTATGATCAGAACATGTTTCTAAGTCTAGGGAATGGTACGACCAATAGTGCTCATACGACCAACAGTGTGGTCGTATGACCAGATGAAAATTCTAAGTATAAGATGAAAAGTCCAGCAGTGCTCTTACGCCTAACAGGGGTCATACGGCCAGAGGGCTTATACGCCCAACAGGGCTCAAACGCCTAGGACACTTAGAATTTTTCAGAAATTTCCTGAAATACCGAAGTTCGAGGTTTTGACCAGAGTTGACTAGGGTTAATGGATAATGATGTTTTATGCTTGTAATGATGAATAAGGATTAACCCTTATTATTACTGATATTATTATCAGTGTATTATTATTGTTAACAATATTAATAATAAAATATTGTTAAGTATGGTATGACATGACGAAGAATGTTTAAGGATTTAACGAAGAAGTATTATCATTAATAAAATGAAAGATTAATGATAAAGAGAAGTGGAGCGTAAGTGAATGTAACGAAAGTATTATGTATTGTAAAGCAAAAGATAATAAAGGAGAAATACTATGATTGAATAAATCCTTAATGAACGAATGAAAACGTGAGAGATTTGCAAGCGAAGTGTACCAAAGTGCACGGTCCTAAATGCCACAAGCTCAACCGTGTGAGGTTCAGCTAATCTTTAAGAGTGCACGTAGAGGTGTCAGTCTTGAGACTGACCTTCGGTGTGGTACACGGTGTATAGTAGGTACCCACATAGTGGGGGTGTGGAATGTCACAGGTACCCACAGAGTGGGGGTGTAGTATGTCTAGTTACCCACTTCGGTGGGGGTGTAGTTACCCACATAGTGGGGGTGTAGTATGCCAGGTTACCCACTTCGGTGGGGGTGTAGTTACCCATTTCGGTGGGGTGATGTTACCCACTTCGGTGGGGGTGTAGTTACCCACTTCGGTGGGGGTGATGTTACCCACTTCGGTGGGGGTGTAGTTACCCACTTCGGTAGGGGTGATGTTACCCACTTCGGTGGGGGTGTAGTTACCCACTTCGGTGGGGGTGATGTTACCCACTTCGGTGGGGGTGATGATACCCATTTCGGTGGGGGTGTAGTTACCCACTTCGGTGGGGGTGATGTTACCCACTTCGGTGGGGGTGTAGTTACCCACTTCGGTGGGGGTGATGTTACCCACTTCGGTGGGGTGATGATACCCATTTCGGTGGGGGTGTTGTTACCCGAGTTATGTTTAACTTCGGGGGTGTGGCATGAGGCCAAACATAGTTATGAGGTGAGCGATCTTTGTCGCGTATCCCAGTGCTGTGCTAGTCTTCGGACATGAGTCGGGGATATTGCACGAGACAAGATCTAGATGAGAATGAGAAATATGAAAGAAAGTCTTGCATGGTCTAGGGGTAATAGAGTGTCGGTCTATGGACTGAGAGCCATAGGGGCACCAGTATGTTAGAATATGCCTTGTCGGCTCATGGGTATGAACCACGAGGGCAGAGAAGGGAGGTGACCCTTAGAGATTTGCATGCTTAACAAATGAAAGTTAAAGAACGAACGAATGATAGTAATGAACGAAGGATGCATGAAAGTAATGAACGTACTAATAAATGAAATGAACGTAAGAATGAACGTAACGTACGTAAAGACGAGTGTAACGAACGTATGAGTGAAAGTAAGAGACGCACGAACAAAAGCTAATGAATGAACGATGAAGATAATAACGATGTTATCTATGTGTATGTACGTATGATGTGTGTTCATCTACGAAAGTATAGTATGTTTTTGAAAGAAGTAAAGAACGGTTTTAACAAAGGAAAAGTATGTTTTATTATAAAACTAGAACTCACTCAGCAACGCTGACGTTTTATGTATTTTCCAGTTGGCAGGTATGTTGCTGAGGATGGCACGAGGTGACTACTCAGTTGTTGAAGCTGGCATCCATATTTTTGACATGTCAATGTATTTTGAAATGAAAAAGAACGTTGTAATGAAGTAAATGACATGTTTTTAGTTATTAATGAATGTTTTTAAATTCCGCTGCGAGTAAATGTGTGTTCTAAAACATTTTATGTGCGATGAATGACCAACTGTGAGGTGCCCGGGAACGGGGCCTTACAATATGTTCTTAACATATCTTTTATCTTAAAAAGTTTAAAATATCAATATGTTTTTATTCTTTAAAAAATGCCTCTTACCTATTTTGAATAAGAAAACATTTACCTTAAAATCAAATAAGAAATGATAGTATATTTGTTTTTATTCTTTAAAAAATGCCTCTTACACATAATAAACACTAACATAACTTATATAATATGTGGGTAGTGTTTTATTGGATTGAAAAGATACATGCTTAAGTGATGAACTAAAGCTTATATTCAAGAGTGACATTATCATATCAGAGTATGGGTAAGTATTTACATATTTAAGTGGGTGCATATGTATTTTCCCTAACACATTAGGTAATGATATTTTATGAATTCTCATTCACCTGTATCTATTTCTCTTTATTTTTACTAAGTAAGACTTGGAGTAAATAGAACATAAAGTGCTTTTGCCAAGATTCAAAAGAAATCCCAATATGGATAAGATCCCAAAGTAGACGACATTAAAATAATCCTAAAGAGGATCACCTCCCAAAGTGGAGAGCAAATGAATCCTAATATGAATCACCAACAAATAATGAATCAAAGTAAAAGAATTGCAATGAGGATCAATCCCCTTAACATCAACAAAAATGAGAATTTGTAATTGAAATAATTTGGTCATGTAAGTTGTGATGAAGTTGTACCATGCATCTCATGTGGGTGGTTGGTATTTCTATGCTTTTGATGTGAGGTACATAGTGAATATTTAATAAAATTAAAACATGATAAATGTCACAAAGTGTAGAAAAGTGTGACACCTCACCTGAAATCCAGACGGACGTGCACACTTGATACGACTTACAGTTAAAGCAAACTGAGTTTCAATTACAAACTTACAACATTCTGAGTATAATACATTATTTAATTACAATATCAAACGACTATAAACTTCTACAGCTCCAGATTTTACTGTCTCGTTATTGTTCCTATAATAGTCTCACTGATTACCTGTTATACATATACTAAAAATATGTCAGCTAATGCCGGTGAGCTCATGATATATAGTTTACAAAATTAACTTTGACATGCATACAATATGGGTTGTGATATTAGGGTCCATAGGCACAGTGCCTTCCCTGGTTTTACCACAACCACTGACAGCGGGTTTATAATTTAGTGTTGGTGGTCATGCTATATAGTTTACAAAGTTAACTTTCACAATTTAATCTCAGAACATTTATAATTTCAATTTTATTTCCCTATACTTTTTATCTTTCGTAACTTTAATGTTTGTGGTCGTTGCGGTAGTGTGACATTGTGTTATTAAATAGTGTTTTACGCCTCCGTCATAACACGGGAAGCACCATTCTATTTTTTTTTTCAAATGATCAAATGTACTCTTCATATTATTGCGAAACATAACATCTTGATTTACAAAAACACATCTTTCCTACTGTTGAAAGAAAATCCATATGTACTCTATATATTTCCACCGTCTGATACCATGACATTCACCGTCGAATCACCACAGAACATCTCATCTTCCTTAAGAATAATATTTGCAATGGCAAGAGAATCCATGGAAATTGACCCTGTTCCCACCGTAACAGACTCGTACTCTGTTTTCGAATCTTCATTTTCATCGCTAATTTCGAAATTTGTTGCAGAATTCCGACCTGATTCACCACGATTATCCAAATTCTCCATCTGGGTATGATGTGAATTCGATCCAATCGTGGGCGAAAAGCCGTGATCATCTGAACTCAAAACTGCACTTAAAGCGTTCGACAAGATGCCAGCGCGACAAAGGGGGCAATTTGTATGTGAACTCAACCACGCATCAATACAAGGAATATGGAACGCATGGTTGCATTTTGGCAACAATCGTAAAGTCTCATTATCTTGAAACTCACTCAAACAAACAGAACAATCAGTGCCATCGACCAAGTTTTCATCTTTTTTGTACTTGAATACACTAATCGAATCGATCACGGAAGATTGGAGGCCAATTGTGTTGATGTACCAAATGGGATGATCAACTTCAACCCCATGATCTTCATCGGAAAAGTCTTCAGCTTCGCCGGAGATTTGTGTGGCTGGGGGCCGCCGGAAACGTGTAGAACATCTTACCATGATAAGATAGTAGCTGAAAAAGAGGAATACACTTCCAAGCAACGTTACCATGATTATAACATAAGGTGACATATGGGCGGTGGCGGTGGTTGTGGCGGTGGCGATTGTGGTGTTCTCCGGTAGCGGCGGAGGCTCCGGCGGCCAGTAGAATTCAGGGTAGCTGCAGTTGTATGTGCAAGTTGGACCGCAGTCGGAACATGGTGAATATTGGTCGGAATCTTGTTGTTGAGCAAGTTTCCGGTGGCTTATTGGCATTGGAGATGGTGGTGGGTGAAAAGGGTTGAGGGGAGGATGAAATTGAAAGGATTTTAGGTGGGTTAATTGGTGAGGAGGGTTAATCATACATCATAGTTTGTGGTGGTGTTGGTGGTGGGTTATTGTCACTTAATTATTCCTCTTTGGAGTATATACGATATATACATGCATGTATGTACATCTATATGAGGAGTGTATGCGAACTAAGAAGATAGACTTTTAGATGTCATATCTAACCATTTAAGAAGCAAGTCATGTTCGTGGTAACCTTTTTAACCCGTTTAGTCAAATAAGTTGATGTGTTAACCTTTGTACAGCAAGTATAACACATCTATTACACATTGGTTACAACCTGACTTCCCGTTACAACTTGATTACAACATATTTAAATCCTAAAACTAGACTGATAAGATGGTTTAGAAGTATTGATGAAAAAATGTTCTCTGAAAGAGAAATTTGTTCTAAAAACAAACTTTAGACATATGAAAACATCTTTGAGAGATTGCTGCTAAACTAATCATCAAAAACATATTCGTATATGAACTTTTAGGACGTAGACTTGTCGGTTAGCTGAAGAACGAAAACCCTATTCAAGAGCTGATGCGGCAAAAGACCAATGACGTAGCCCATCGGAAAAAGATTATGCAGGTTGGCAAAAAGTTGTTGCAACATGAATGCTCAGAAAGAAAATGGGTTGCCCGCTCCAACTGTCAAAGTGGATTCGTTAATATAAACTAGAACTCAAGAGAGAAACAATTATGTGACACACCGTAATTTCAGGTTAACACTATTCAGACTGTTGTCGTTATCATTGCTACGTTCTCGTTATTACCCGAAACGTATACAAGCATCACCACCGACATCGTTAAATAAATTATGATATATAATACTAACATTGGTGTTTGTAGAGGATTCAAATAAACGGGATTACTTAAGGAATCCTCTTAATTAACATAGCTCGCCCATTTACGTCGTTATCAACCGAAACAAATTCGGGAACTCGGGGACTAAGTGCGAGGACCAAACGTGACAAATTGCCAAACTAGGGCTGGGTATATAAACCCCTTACCAACCCTAATTTTTATTTCACTCCCATTTCTTCTATCTTCTTCACTATCTTCTCCTCCACCTTTCTACCACCCCCTAGCACCAACAATCGCCTCGTTTGAGCTCGTTTTCGCCGGCTAAACTACGCTACAGCTGAGATAGCACGTTTCCAACAGGTAGGCGACCTTGGTCGTCCATTTTGTTGCTCGTATCACTGCTGCAAATCTAGGGTTCGGGTGCTCGGGTTCAACCCGAATACATGAGGTCGTGGGGGTGCGTGTGAGGTCAATCAGCAAGTGCATTTTACTTAGACATGTTAGAAAAGTGTTTCTGGAAGTCCCTGATGTGTGAAAACCATGCAGGAACAGCCGAAGGCTGTTCAGCCCCACCAGCAGTCGCGATCTGCTGCAGTTCGCGACTGTGCCAGCCGTGCGACTGAGCCGTACGACTGGGCGTGTCGTGCGACTGAGTGGTGCGACTGGGGTGAGTCGTGAAACTGAGTTCAGGCGTATGTGTGTGTCGTGCGATTGAATGCATACGATTGAGAGTGGGTGCGATTGAGTCAATCGGATGAATGTGTGCGACAGAGTATCGCACGACTGAAGGTCCAATCGCACGAATGAAGGTTCAGTCGTGCGAATGGCCGTTGAGTCGTGCGAATGCGTGATGTGTGGTACGTGAATGCTGAGTCGCACGAATGAGGGTTCAATCGTACGAGTGAAGTTGATTTGTACGATTGAAGGCCCATTCATGCGAATGAAGTGTCCAGTCGTGCGTCTAGCCTTGTTATGCGATTGGAGTCATTGTGAGTGAATTCTCCTTGTGTGCGGTGTGCCTATCGTGTGATGATAAGGTAACATTAATAAAGTGTCATTTCTTGACCACAAAGATTAAAGTCAACGCTATCAACAAGCACATACTTTTTCAATCTCAAATAACCTAACTGTTTGCAATTATCGACAACCCATTTGTGATCTACATAAAGTCTGATATGTGTGTGCCTGCTTGTGTGTGTCACCCACGACCGAACCAATGCGACCTGACCCGACTAAACATTTCTATTAACGCTAGACACAACATTAAAGCTTAACATAACTGTCAATAGGTGTTTCACAGTTCATCGTAAACAACACTTGGGAGGCTTTCATCCTACATACTTACTACATCATCAGTGAGTCTTCACGGCCCCTATTTACTTTCTTTCCTTTTGGGGAGAAAACATGCAAACAGATTTACATAAATGGTTTTAGCATTATTGATATCGCTTGTTACGTTAGTGCAAACACACATAACAGTCCTGACACTATTGAACCGTTAGTAATGTGTAGCGAGGTAATTCTGAGTAGTACTACTGAGTCTGACAAACCCCGCCCGGGCTAGTCGCGCTAGCTTGATTGGAGGTTAAACGGGTGCATTATTGACCTAATATTTGTCATTGTCTGGTGAGACGTGATGGGGATACAACAAACATATAGGACGGAAACAGTCATCTTCGGTTCGAAACGCTAAGTAACATGATCATAGGCTAGCTACCTAACGATATGCTTTATATACTAAACCATTGAAACGCTTCCTGACACATTTCTTGTTGATTAAACATGTGAAATCACCAACTTTATATTGACACATTTTAGCATGTTTTCTCAGGTCACATGAACGCATAAGCTCATGATGCACGCTACAGGAAACGCACTCAGGACATGCATTCATCTATTTTATTTTCATGCTCTGAACATTTTGTCTAGACTTGGCATTTGTAACTTTCATGTAATGGATTTACATATCATGTATACGCTTCCGCACTGTTGTTAATTTCGTTTATGTTCCGTTTAATGAAGTCAAACGTTTATTTTTAAATTCATATAGTGTCGTTCGATATGACTGTGTCTGAGATCCTGGTATGTCACACGCCTAACGGTAAAACCCCGTTTGTAGAAATTGAGGGTGTGACAGATTGGTATCAGAGCCACAGGTTATAGAGAACTAGGATTGCATTGCATCTAGACTATAGCCTTAGACACAACACTAGTATCGCACAGACACTCTTACATGATCGCAACAGATGTACGAACAACCTCCCGGCAATACTAACATTACCACATTGGAACACAGTGAACGAACATGACATTATCCGTGTGACACATGTATAATTATTGGCTAACAGAGGGGCGGAGAATCCCGCTCGCTCACTCCCAACATTTACACTTGATTCTTCACTCTCGGAGTTGAAGCAACGACGAATTGAACCTAACATTACCACATTGGAGCACAGAAACCTTTCTAACTCGCACGACTAGCCTAACGATGACAAACAAGAAGAACAACACATCACTCTTCCAACTCTTTCACACTAGTTACCATTCCCAACATATCCTATCTTCTACACTAGTCTGAGCAGTAAACGAGGGACAACTAAAAGATTCAAAGTCTATCAGAGGATTGGACATAAACATTTAAATGCCTAGAACTTCAAAGGGAAAAAGGCCAAATTGTCTTGATTCCCCGTTGTTATCTTAACCGAATCCTCTGTACAACCTTAGTTATTTGATCCTTGGTGTAACAAATGTATCTTTGATACCTCTGTCATTGATAACACTCGGTACTTGACAAGGTATGTTACCTCGAATAGGAGGAACCATGAGTGACCATGCAAAGCAAATTAAAATCACGGGTGCACACGTAATTGTAATTTGTCATGCATGAGAATTCTGGCAACTCTATTGAGTGATAACAGTCATGATCAGTACTAATTTTCATTTCCATACTTGGAGACATGAGGTCTCGGTTCTCATAAAGCCTCACTATTGATATGCAAACAAATCCTTCATTCCTACTAGTATGATACAATTTATTTTATCGATAATTATTATCCGATTAGTGACTATTATGTATTGCGAATTGAAGAAATCATGTCTAGAAGAAGAGCTGGACGCTCGGGTGGACGAGGAAACATCACCCTGTCTCAAGCTGAGTTGAATGCTATCATCAATGAGCGTGTTGCTGATGCGCTTGCAGCCTATGAGCAGGCCCGCAATCAGGACCAGAACGACCAGAATCTGAATCAAGGAGGTTCGACAGTCTGTACCTTCAAGATCTTTATGGATTGTAAGCCTCACTCCTTCAGTGGTTCTGATTGTGCTGTTTCATTACTTCGCTGGCTGGAGAAGCTCGAGTCGGTTTTTGCCATGTGCAACTGTCCTACAGGGAGTCGTGTCAAGTACGCCTCCGGCACACTGGAAGGACCAGCTCTGACGTGGTGGAACTCACAAGTCCAAACCTTAGGGCTTGATGCTGCTAATGGTTTGCCATGGGATGATTTCAAGATTTTGATGAAAGAAGAGTATTGCCCCAGAAGCGAAGTCCAGAAACTAGAGGCAGAGTTTTGGAATTTAAAGATGATTGGTTCTGACATTGAGGAATACATGACTCATTCACATGAGTTGGCTGCTTTATGTCCTCAGATGGTGACCCCGGCCTACAAACGGATTGAGAAGTACATTGATGGTCTAGCTCCTCAAATCCAAGCTAGTGTTATGACTGCTGATCCAGTCACTATTCAGCAGGCTATCCGACTAGCTCACAAACTCACTGATCAGGCAGTGGCATAGGGTACTTTGCCTAAACGTGGTGCTGTATCTGGCTCATCTGATCACAAAAGGAAATGGGATGGTAACAACAGCAAGTCTTCAAGCTCCAATAACACCCAGCAACAACAGACCAGAAAGTTTGACTCATCAAGAAGCTTCACCAACAACAATCAGAACAACAACAACAACAACAGTGGTCAGGGATCGAGCAACTACGCAGGCAAGTATCTGAAGTGTAACCGGTGCAACGTTCATCATCATGGCCAGTGTGATCGACTCCTTTGTCAAAGGTGTGGAAGGATGGGTCATGCAGCTAAAGACTGCAGGGGTGAACTGATGACTCAGCAACAACCCCAACCACAACGCCAGGGCGGAGTGACTAGAGGCTGTTATGAGTGTGGTAAGGAGGGCCACTACAGGAAGGATTGCCCACAGCTGAAGAGTGGAAACAAGGGCAACAATGGAAGCAATGCTAAAGGTTGTGCTTTTGTGATTGGTTCTGGCGAGACAAGGGATGATCAGAATGTAGTTACTGGTACGTTTCCCCTGAATGGTTGTTTTGCTTCTATACTGTTTGATACCGGCGCTGACAAGAGTTTTGTTTCTAACAAGTTCATTAAGTTCTTAGATGTAACCTTAGCTGATGTCGAGCCTAGTTACACTGTAGAATTAGCGGATGGGAAACTAATTGAGGCAACTCACATCATTAAGGGATGCAAGCTAGGATTATGTGGTCATGAGTTAGATATAGATCTGATGCTTGTCACACTTGGTAGTTTCGATGTAGTTGTTGGAATGGACTGGTTGTCCAAAAATCAAGCTGAGATCATCTGTGGTGAGAAAATCGTTCGTGTACCACTTCCTAGTGGTGAAATTTTATTAGTTCAGGGCGAAAGGAGTGGTACGGTCTCCGGAATCATCTCCTACATGAAAGCCCAGAAGTGTTTGCGTAAGGGTCATACCGCTTTTCTTGCTATGGTCACTGAAAAAGAAACCGGGGAAAAGAAAATTAAAGATATCCTTGTTGTACGCGACTATCCCGAGGTTTTCCCTGAAGACCTACCCGGTCTCCCACCGCATCACCAAGTCGAGTTCCAGATTGATTTGGTACCGGGAGCCGCACCTAACACGAGGGCACCGTACAGATTAGCTCCAAAGGAACTACAAGAGCCGTCTACGCAATTGCAGGAACTATTGGATAAAGGGTTTATCAGACCTAGCTCATCACCGTGGGGAGCCCCAGTCTTGTTTGTCAAGAAAAAGGATGGAACCTTTCGTATGGTGTATCGATTATAGAGAATTGAACAAAGCAACGGTTAAGAATCGTTATCCTCTCCCGCGCATCGATGATTTGTTCTATCAACTACAAGGGTCGAGTTTCTATTCCAAGATAGATCTAAGATTGGGTTATCACCAACTACGGATTCAAGATGAAGACATTTCAAAGACTGCTTTCAGAACTAGGTATGGACACTACGAGTTTTTGGTTATGCCATTCGGGTTGACCAATGCACCAGCGGTTTTCATGGACCTCATGAACCGAGTGTGCAAACCTTATTTGGACAAGTTCGTCATTGTCTTCATCGATGACATCCTTATTTATTCAAGGAATAAGGAAGAACATGAGGAACACCTTAGGCTGATTCTGGAGCTGCTGAAACGAGAACACTTGTACGCTAAATTTTCAAAGTGTGACTTCTGGATATGAGAGGTCCATTTCTTGGGTCATGTGGTCAATGAGAATGGGATACATGTTGACCTGGCAAAATAGAAGCCATCAAGAACTGGGCTACGCCTAAGACTCCGACCGAGGTGCGACAGTTTCTTGGGTTGGCTGGCTATTATCGACGGTTCATTGAAGGGTTTTCAAAGATTGCTCAACCACTCACCGCATTAACTCATAAAGGCACTACGTACAATTGGGGTGACAAGCAAGAATCCGCATTTCAGGTTCTGAAGCAGAAACACTATACAACATTGATTCTATCCCTGCCTGAGGGAACGGATGATTTTGTAGTTTACTGTGATGCCTCTATTCAAGGCCTCGGTTGCGTGCTAATGCAACGCAATAAGGTGATTGCTTATGCCTCCCGACAATTGAAGGTACACGAGAAAAACTACACGACACATGACCTAGAGTTGGGAGCAGTCGTGTTTGCACTCAAGATATGGAGACACTACTTGTACGGTACCAAGTGCACCATTTACACCGATCACAAGAGTCTCCAGCACATCTTTGAACAGAAGGAGCTGAACATGAGACAACGTCGTTGGGTCGAGTTGTTGAACGACTACGATTGTGTGATCAAGTATCATCCGGGCAAGGCTAATGTAGTAGCAGATGCCTTAAGTCAAAAAGAGACACCTAAGCCAAGACGAGTTCGAGCATTACAACTCACCATTCACACCGGTTTACCCAAACAAATACGTAATGCTCAACTTGAGGCATTAAAAGCCGAGAACCTGAAAGCCGAATCGCTACGAGGCATGGAGAAGCAATTGGAAACCAAATCTGACGGAATCCGCTACTTCATGGACCGAATATGGGTTCCTTTGTATGGAGACCTACGAGAACTAGTAATGGACGAAGCTCACAAGTCACGGTATTCTATTCATCTGGGTTCAGACAAGATGTATCACGATCTAAAAGTCCTTTACAGGTAGCCGAACATGAAAGCTGACATTGCCACATACGTAAGCAGATGCTTAACCTGTTCTAAGGTTAAAGTGGAGTATCAACGACCATCTGGTCTACTTCAACAACCGGAGATACCAGTATGGAAGTGGGAACAAATATCAATGGATTTCATTACAAAACTGCCTCGGACTCCCAGCGGATGCGATACCATTTGGGTAATTGTAGATCCTTTGACAAAATCCGCGCACTTCTTACCAATCAGAGAGACCGATAGAATGGAGAAGTTAACACGTGTTTACCTAAGGGAAATAGTCTCTCGGCAAGGTGTGCCAATTTCCATTATCTCTAATCGTGACGCTCGATTCACTTCACACTTCCTTCAATCCTTACAACGATCATTGGGAACGCAGTTGGATATGAGCACCGCATACCACCCTCAAACCGATGGCCAGAGTGAACGTACGATCCAGACTTTAGAAGACATGTTACGCGCTTGCGTGATTGATTTCGGCAACAGTTGGGAAACTCACTTACCGTTAGTGGACTTTTCATACAACAATAGCTATCACACGTCGATCAGAGCTGCTCCATTTGAGGTACTGTATGGGCGTACGTGCCGATCACCTATTTGTTGGGCGGAAGTTGGAGAAAGTCAACTTACCGGCCCCGAACTTGTGCACGAGACGACCGAGAAGATCGTTCAGATCCGTAACCGTATGACAGTAGCACGTGACCGTCAGAAGAGTTACGCTGACAAGCGTCGCCGACCATTGGAATTTCAAATAGCTGACAAGGTGCTTTTGCAAGTGTCACCATGGAAGGGCGTGATTCGTTTCGGAAAACGTGGGAAACTAAACCCTAGATACGTGGGACCGTTTGAGATTGTCAAACGGGTCGGCCCCGTGGCCTATCAGCTGAACGTACCCGAAGAACTCCGTGGGGTACACGATGTGTTCCATGTTTCCAACTTGTGGAAATGCCTGGTAGACGAGACTCTCGTCGTTCCGATAGACGAGATACATGTTGACGAACAACTACGTTTCATCGAGGAACCAGTGGAAGTCATGGACCGAGAGGTCAAGACGCTCAAACATAGTCGTATCCCTATCGTCAAAGTCCGTTGGAACTCAAAGCGTGGACCAGAGTTTACCTGGGAACGCAAGGATCAGATGAAGAAGAAGTACCGGCAACTGTTCCAGAATCAGGCATATACCTCTTAAGATACGCAGAAACTCTATTCAACATACGTCACAAACCGTTGAGCCTTGTATCCCCCGTTGAACCTCGTAACATGATGTTCTAATTTTTGGGGACGAAAATTCCTGCAACAAGGGGATAATGTGACACACCGTAATTTCAGGTTAACACTAGTCAGACTGTTGTCGTTATCATTGCTACATTCTTGTTATTACCCGAAACGTATACAAGCATCACCACCGACATCATTAAATAAATTGTGATATATAATCCTAACATTGGTGTTTGTAGAGGATTCAAATAAACAGGATTACTTAAGGAATCCTCTTAATTAACATAGCTCGCCCATTTACGTCGTTATAAACCGAAACAAATTCGGGAACTCGGGGACTAAGTGCGAGGACCAAACATGACAAATTGCCAAACTAGGGCTGGGTATATAAACCCCTTGCCAGCCCTAATTTTTATTTCACTCCCATTGCTTCTATCTTCTTCACTATCTTCTCCTCCACCTTTCTACCACCCCCTATCACCAACAATCGCCTCGTTTGAGCTCGTTTTCGCCGGCTAACCTATGCTACAGCTGAGATAGCACGTTTCCAACAGGTAGGCGACCTTGGTCGTCCATTTTGTTGCTCGTTTCATTGCTGCAAATCTAGGGTTTGGGTGCTCGGGTTCAACCCGAATGCATGAGGTCGTGGAGGTGCGTGTGAGGTCAATCAGCATGTGCATTTTACTTAGACATGTTAGGAAAGTGTTTATGGAAGTCCTTGATGTGTGAAAACCATGCACGGAACAGCCAAAGGCTGTTCAGCCCCACCAGCAGTCGCGATCTGCAGTTCGTGACTGTCCAGTTGTGCGACTGCCCAGTTGTGCGACTGAGTGCCATACGACTGGGCGTGTCGTGCGACTGAGTGGTGCGACTGGGGTGAGTGAGTTCAGGCGTATGTGCGTGTCGTGCGATTGAATGCATACGATTGGGAGTGGGTGCGATTGAGTCAATCGGATGAATGTGTGCGACAGAGTATCGCACGACTGAAGGTCCAATCGCACGAATGAAGGTTCAGTCGTGCGAATGGCCGTTGAGTCGTGCGAATGGGTGATGTGCGGTACGACTGAATGCTGAGTCGCACGAATGAGGGTTCAATCTTACGAGTGAAGTTGATTTGTACGATTGAAGGCCCATTCGTGCGAATGAAGTGTCCAGTCATGCGTCTAGCCTTGTTATGCGATTGGAGTCATTGTGAGTGAATTCTCCTTGTGTGCGGTGTGCCTATCGTGTGATGATAAGGTAACATCAATAAAGTGTCATTTCTAACCACAAAGATTAAAGTCAACGCTATCAACAAGCACATACTTTTTCAATCTCAAATAACCTAACCGTTTGCAATTATCGACAACCCATTTGTGATCTACATAAAGTATGATATGTGTGTGGCTGCTTGTGTGTGTCACCCACAACCGAACCAATGCGACCCGACCCGACTAAACATTTCTATTAACGCTAGACACAACATTAACGCTTAACATAACTGTCAATAGGTGTTTGACAGTTCATCGTAAACAACACTTGGGAGGCTTTCATCCTACATACTTACTACATCATCAGTGAGTCTTCACGGCCCCTATTTTACTTTCTTTCCTTTTGAGGGAGAAAACATGCAAACAGATTTACATAAATAGTTTTAGTATTATTGATATCACTTGTTATGTTAGTGCAAACACACATAACAGTCCTGACACTCTCAAACCGTTAGTAATGTGTAGCGAGGTAATTCTGAGTAGTACTACTCGCGCTAGCTTGATTGGAGGTCAAACGGGTGCATTATCGACCTAACATTTGTCACTGTCTGGTGAGACGTGACGGGGTTACAACAAACATATAGGACGGAAACAGTCAGCTTCGGTTCGAAAAGCTAAGTAACATGATCATAGGCTAGCTACCTAACGATATGCTTTATATACTAAACCATTGAAACGCTTTCTGACACATTTCTTGTTGATTAAACCTGTGAACTCACCAACTTTATGTTGACACATTTTAGCATGTTTTCTCAAGTTACAGGAACGCATAAGCTCATGATGCACGCTACAGGAAACGCACTCAGGACATGCATTCATCTGTTTTATTTTCATGCATTGAACATTTTGTCTAGACTTGGCACTTGTAACTTTCATGTAATGGATTTACATATCATGTATACGCTTCCGCACTGTTGTTAATTTCGTTTATGTTCCGTTGAATGAAGTCAAACGTTTATTTTTAAATTCATATAGTGTTGTTCGATATGACTGTGTCTGAGATCCTAGTATGTCACACGCCTAACGGTAAAACCCCGTTTGTGTAAATTGAGGGTGTCACAAATTATCAATCGAAGTCATTCACAATTCTCTTTTTTAGAACTTTAATTTCTATATTATTCGAGGGAGAGTGTCGTATCTTAATCGTACTTTATTATAACTTCTCTCTTTTCATACAAATCTCTATCATATATTGAGATAGTCATCAAACTATCTTACCACGACCAAAGTTGGTATTGTTTCTTTGTTTTTTTTTCTGATATGAGTACTCAATTTTTCTAAAGTCCATAACTTTTGCATTCAAATATCAAAATTGAAACCATCTTTGTTTTCATCCTTTGTTGCAATCTTTAACATAAACATGAAGAACTATGAACCATGAAAATTTGTAATTAACATTCGATTAATAATGTGTATAAATAAGTATAGATTTTAATGATGATTTTAAAACAATTTCAAAGAGTTAAGTTTATAAAATGATTACTAGTTCAACCAAACATTATAAAATAGACGAATACACCTATCATATACTAGTATAGTTTAGGTAAGAAGCCGATTATTGATTCATTTACATAGTGCTTTCTCATACTCAATTTTTATCATATAAAAAGTGAGTGATAGGTATTTTAAACATTAGGGGGGCCGACGACTGTCATGGGCCCGATCTCCATAAGGGGACGAAATTTATAAAAAAATGCCATATTATATGAAACACCCGGAATTTTCCTTTCTGCAGTATCATGCGACTGAGGTGCCAATCGGCCAACTGAGACCCGACTGAAGTTCAACCGACTGGAGACTCAGGCGCATGAAAACCAGGCGACTGGGGCTTCATACGCATGGAGTCGCACGACTGAAGCTCCATACGCCTGACAACCGTACGACTGAAGGTCCAATCGCATGAAGCTCTGGCGACTGAAGAGCCGATGCGACTGAAGCATGGGCGACTGGACGAGGGGTATTTAAGGAAGAGGGCAGCTCTTACCCTCTTCCATACTCACAATTTCAGTAAGAAAAGAGAGAAGGGGCAATCAAAGGAGGAAAAGAGAGAAAAACGTGATCCGGGCTTGAAACTCGTCAACCAACTAGTCCAAACAGAGTATTTCATCTCCTACCTGCTTATGTGAGTTCTAGAACCCCACATTTTCATGTTTTAATATGATTTTGAGGCCGGATCACATATAAACCCTATTTTTCTAAAGTGTATGTTTAACCCATTTGGGTGAAATCATGTTTAGTATGTATAAAGTATGGTTTAGGACTTGTATAAGATTATATGATGTCCTAGCATGATTCCCTACGGTTTGGGAGGGTTAATGTGGGCTTGAATCGGATTTAGTTGGGTTTTACAGCCGTATGTCGCGGCTGCAGTCGAGATGAACTCCAGTCGCTGCGCAGTTAGGGTTAGGCGACTGGAGGGCCAATCGCACGATTGAGGGTCAATCGTACGACTAAGGGACGACTGGGGTTCATACGCACGACTGGGGCTCAATCGTACGGCTGTAGGTTCAGTCGCATGACTCATCTTCCGACTGAGGGCTCAGTCGCTTATGTGCTCAGTCGCCCAGGTTCAGACGCATGACTGAGGAGCCAGTCGCATAGTAGTCCAATCGCTAACGTTCAGTCGCATGGAGGCCATGCGACTGAAGCATGCTCAGTCGCCCAAATAGTGACGACGAGCCTTAAAAGTTATGTTGGGCATAATGTCGATAGTAGTGCGTGCGTATGAATGATGTAGGTATGTCAAGTATGATGTGGTCTTATATGATGGTAATGACTGATGATTTGTAAATATCGATGTTCCTTGTTTCGATGCATCTTTATCTTTCCGTAGCTTTACACGTATTGTTTATGAATGAATGAAAAGTATTATATAACGTAAAAACGGAAGATAATGAAAGAGGAACGAAATGAATGAATGCATGCATTAATAAAGAATGAGAGTAATAAAGTCTTGCAAGCAAACAAATGAGGTGAGCAACTTTATTGTTACAACATACTTGATATGGGATCCTTGTCTTGCGACCTCAGTAATCGTGGCTGTGTGCTACGAGGAGGGTAAAATCCTGACACGGTGATCAATCATGTGTATAGAATCATCGCTGCATATCCTAGGTACTGTGACCAGGAGGGTGTGGTGCGCCAATATAGAAGGTCAATGATAGGCCTAGGTCCAGTACCACGATTACAGAAGGATGTTGCATGTGGCAATGGTACACTCAAACTCTACCTTAGGTGCTGTGACCAGGTGGTGCGATGCACCGTTATAGAAGGTCTATGAAATAGACCTAGGTCCAGCACCACGATTATAGAAAGGTATTGTTTATAGTGATAATACCCTTAAGCTTTACCTTAGGTACTGTGGCCATGAGGTGCGATGCACCGTTGCAATAGACCTAGGTCCAGCACCACGATTACAGAAAGGTAAGGTTTATGGGAGAGGTAAAGAAAAGAAATAAAGATGAAAGAGTAAGAAAGTAAAAGACGTACAGAGGACGAATGATAGTTAAAGACAGATAATGAGTGAACAAAAGACAGAGAATAAATGATAGTTAAAGACGGTGAACGAATGAAAGAGTATGATAGAACGTGAATGTTAACAATAAAGGGTACACAAACGAAAGCTAATGATTGAGCAATGCTCATAATAAAAATATTATCTATGTGTACGTACTTTGTGTGGCCGCTTGAAAGCAAAGAAAGGTTTAGAAAAAGGAAAGTATGTTTAATTATAAAAACTAGAACTCACTCAGCAACGTTGATTTTTTTTATGTGTTTCTAGTTGGCAGGTAGTGTTGCTGGGGATGTCACGAGGCGGCTACTCAGCTCTTTTGGGATGGCATTCTCCTTTTGATAATGCTGCCACGCAATGGGATGCGGGCGCATAATGCATGCAACAACTTATGTTGCATGCAAGTGTCAAGTGTTCCTTGAGGATCCCGATAAACGGGATTATTTAAGGAATCTTCTTTAAATTTTAGTTTTTATATATTTGTATTAGCGGTCACCGCTTATGACCATTTTGTAATCAGCAACAATGTAATCTTTGTACAAGCTTTTATGATGAAATGAAATATATCTTTTGAGTGTTTCCACTGCAATGTTTTATTTAAAAAAATATGCGATGAATGACCAACTGTGAGGTGCCCGGGAACGGAGTCTTACATTATATATATGCATAGTTTTTTTAAAATATAAACTATTACTAAATCCACTAACAAACCCAATAACATTATGATTAGCTCATTAAACTTTACCTTAGAATCCATTAACATTTTAAATTATTTAGGTTAATAACATTTACCCAATCTAAACCTAATTTATTTTAATAATACCTAAATTATATCATACAAAAGGCGAGTGATAGGTATTTTGTAAACTAGGGGCTGCCTCCGAGGGGTTGGGTGGGCGACCACCCAAGGCCCCATATCCTTAAGGGTTCTATATTTTTAAGAAATTTCATATTATATATATATGTATAGTTATATAAAAAAACTATAAACTCCTGAAATGCGTTGAGGCGCAACAGTTGTAAGAGTAGATAGAATTGAGTATGACAAAACCAGAAAGTCTGTGGTATCTTTGATTATCTATCGGAAAGACTCGCAATCTTTCCTTTCTGCCTACAAAGAAATTCATTCTATTGATTCACGTGGTATTAATAAATACATTAACAAACCGAGTAACATTATGATTATTTTAGCCCATTACACTTTACCTAAAAGCCCATTAACATTTTAAATAATTCAACCCAATTACATTTACCTAATCTAAGTCTAATTTAATTTAATAATACCTAAATTATATAATAAAAAAAACTATTCAATCAAACGAGAAAACACTAAAACCCTCCATCAAAACATTAGATAATAGATATCCATAACCCACTTTGCACCTCAATCGAAAACGGTAGAAACCCAATCGTCCATTGAACATTTGATAAAAACAATTAAAAAATAAATTCTTTAATTTGAAGATCCACTAAGGTATGATATGGCATATTGAATTCTTAATTCTTTTATTTTGATTCATTGAGTTTTGATTGTGAAACATACCAATTTTTTTAAAGACACTTTCATAATTTATATCAGAGCTTTGGTCCCAGTTCATAACAAAATTATCATTCATAATGGCATGTCATTTCTTAACATATACAAAAGTATTAGAGGGAAAATAACGTTTTACAAACTTTTTCTACAACATGTATTATATTAAATATTAAACGAGAGTAGGGTTCATTCGTCAGTCCAGTCACGTCCATGAAGCTTTAACCATTTATGGGTGTTTTTCCTGAAAACATTTAAAAATATTTTATTAACTTTCGCAGAGTAAGTACACCTTGTTATTTTTCTTTTATTGTGATTTATCACTCAAAATCATTTTTATTTAATCCTCGTTACTTCTTGGAATTCAACATCAGAATTCCTTGTGGGTTTAATTTTAACCCTTGAGGATTAATAACTCATCTTTTTATATATGTGGAGTTCAACACTCGAACCACTTGAGATTTCAAAACCCGAAATCCTTACATATATTTAACTTCTCTTTCTATATATGTGAAGTTCAACACCCGAACATCTTAGGATTTCAACACCCGAAATCCTTACATATATTAACCCCTTTTTTAATCTATCCAATACACGTATTTGGACCTGTAATCATATAAATCATTTTCCCCGTAATCATGTTTATTATAACAAATAAACATATATTACATGCATTTAAACATGTTTTATCACTACAGAATTCATACAAACTTATAATAAATCTCCTTACTCTAATAAAAAGCTATTTATGATGACACATGTCAACATCATATGTTTCTCAATAATTTTTTTCCGCTTCTCTCTCCTATTTAATAATAACGTTAGTTACTAATAATATTATTTAATTTTTTGTATTAAAATAGTTTTTTAATAACTTAAGCAAGAGATATTTTTACTACTGTTATTTCTAAGAATTTTTTTGTAATTTAGAAAACTTTTTAGAACATCAAACTTTTAAAAAAAATATAAAATATTTTATAAATGATGTTTTTAAAAAGTAAAAATTTTATAAACAAAAAATAGTCAAAACTGAGAGTTATAAAAGAAAGTCATTAAGTATCATATTTTAAAACGTTTTTTTTTTTTTAAATTAAAATTTTATTTATTTATTATAAAATAAGATTTTAATCATATCTTATTTTAAAATATCAATGTATAATTAATAAATATTTATTCTGTTTATTTTTTTTATTCAAAGCGTGTAATACACGTGTTTACTAAAACTAGTAAAACATATAACAAGAAATTAAAGATGTAAAATAATCTATTTACAAGTTAGTGTTCTTACCTCCTTGTATTGGTGACTTGAGTCCACCAATTACTAGTTGCACCCGCTAATAACTGCTACTTCTAATGTACGGAATCACTACAATTAAACTTAGCCACCTTTCTTCCTAATTTGATGAGCTTCGTAACTTATATATGTATACATCTATGGTTCATTAATGTCACCATACACATGTCAACCAATTTAATTTTTTTGTTAGCATGACTCATCAAAATATATGTAGATATGACACTTTGATGTCATGCCTATCCATTACATGCCTATCCATTACATTTTAATTGCATATCAATATATTTATTATATATATAAACATAATCTATTATAAGTTCACGTATACTACAATTTTTATTTTATTTATTATTATTTTTTTTAAACACACTTGCACCATGTTTATTATTTTATTATTATTATTATTTGACAATAACAATACTAGTATAAACGTCCCATAATTCAATAGTAATTTAATCCGAAACTTACTTATTTTATAATATTCAAAATACGTTTCAAATATTATATTTATATCCATAATCAGGATGTTACAACTATCTCCCGCTTATTTAAGTTTCGTCCTCAAAACCTGTTTATACCTCAAATAATTCGGGTAGTACTTTTTCATTTCATATTCGGCTTCCCATGTGCTATCAGAACCACGCCGATGCTTCCAATGCACTTTCACTTGATTTATTTCTTTATTTCGCAGTTGCTTAACTTTACGATCAAGAATTGCCACTGGCTTTTCTATGTAGTTAAGCGTTTCATCAATTTCTATTTCATTCAATGGCAAATATGTCGTTTCATCAGCAAAACATTTTCGTAAATATGACACATGAAATGTGTTATGGATTCCGTTTAATTCGTCAGGTAATTCCAAACGATACGCCACGTGCCCCCACACGAGCAATAATTTTAAACGGACCAATAAACCGTGGACTTACGAAAACGAATCACACCTTTCCATAGGAAGACTTTCAACATAACATAATCTCCCACTTGAAATTCAATCGGGCGTCTTCGTGTATCAGCATACGACTTTTGTCAATCCTAAGCCGCTTTCAAATGCGCTCTGATTTGATCAATCTTTTCATTCGTTGCCTCCACCACTTCTTATTTAGCAATATATCCTCGAGCTTTTGAATCGGTCTCTCATTTTACCCATCGGTCTGTGGGTGATATGCTGTGCTGATTAATAATTTTGGTGCCCATTCCTTCTTGAAATTTCCTCCAAAATCTTGAAATTAAACGCGTGTCTCTATCTGATACAATCGATAATGGTACACTGTGCCTTGAGACCACCTCATTAACGTGCACTTCTGTCATTCGTTTAGACGAATAGTTTTCACGAATGGGTATAAAGTGAGCATTATTTGTCAAACGATCAACGATTACCCATATTGCACCATATCCTTTGGCAGTTTTAGGAAGTTTCATCACCAGATCCATCATAATGTGCTCCAACTTCCATAATGGAATTTCTAGTGGTTGCATTTTGCCATATGGCTTTTGGTGTTCAACCTTGACTTGTAAGCAAGTCCAATATTTTTCCACATATTTAGCGACATCTCTTTTCATTCCAAGCCACCAATATAAAATTACAAGTTCGAGGGGTCCAAATTCATCCAAAACGAACTTTAATTCTTTAATTATTTACCTCAAGTAGATGGACTTGACCAATGATCCTTTCGGTCTTTAAATTTTCCTCGTTTAGTGCCTCTACTTGTGCAACTCTAATTTGATCACACAATGTAAGACCCCGTTCCCGGGCACCTCACAGTTGGTCATTCACAGCATAAAATATCCATATTACAAGTTAAGCAGCGGAATTATATTTAACAAAAACATTCATTCATTATAAAAACTGTTGTTAAGCAATACATTCTAGTTTCTAAGTCACAAAATATTTAATTGAATGAATTACAGAACAACAGTATCGTCAAAACAAAATGGATGTCAGTCTTCCCGCCAAGTAGCCACCCCTGTGTGCCATCCTCATCAACACTACCTGCGAACTGGAAAATACATAAAAGTTAGCGTTGCTGAGTGAGTTCTAGTTTTATAGTTAAAATACTTTACTTTTCGTTCAAAAACCATTCCTCATTTGTCACAAGTGATCATACATCGTACGTACACATAGGTAATACTTTCATTATCTTCATCATCGTTCAATTCGTACTTTTATCATTCCTCTTTAATTAAACTGTGAGTCTTTTGCAACACCAAGTCGCTCACCTCTAAGCCAACCACAAAGATTGACCTACATTCCTGTGAGTCTTTTGTGACACCAAGTCACTCACCTCTATATCAATCTCAAGGATTGATCCTGTGTGCATCCTTCGGGGTAGCGAACCCGCATCACAGTTGAGCTAACACCTGCCAGGGGTGTGCACCTCCATTCATTTGCTTGCAAGACTTTCGTTCATTCGTTCACGTTCCATTCCTCTTTATCATTAATTTTTCACTTTATTAATGATAATAATTATTGATCATGATTATTCCACATAGAAACATACAGTATTATTATTAATAAGTATAATAATAATAATGCTAATAATATTATAAATAATATTATTCATACTCTTAATAATATCCCTAATCATAATATTAATCATAATATAAGAAAAGGATATTATTACATTCAAACATCATCATACATTTACCACCATTCATAGCATCATGCCATACTTAACAATATTTTATTAATAATATTGTTAACAATAATAATACACTGATAATAATATCAGTAATAATGAGGGTTAATCATACTCATCATTATATGCGTGAGACATCATCATTTATTAACCCTAGTCAATTCTGGTCAAAACCTCGAACTTCGGTATTTCAGGAATTTCCTGAAAAATTCTAAGTATCCTAGGCGTTTGAGCCCTGTTGGGCGTATAAGCCCTCTGGCCGTATGAGCACTATTGGGCGTAAGAGTACTGCTGGACTTTTCATTTTACACTTAGAATTATTTGGTCATACGACCACACTGTTGGTCGTATGAGCACTATTGGTCGTACCATTCCCCAGACTTAGAAATATATTCCGATCATACGACCACTGTTGGTCGTATGAGTCCTGTGGGTCTCATACTTAGAAAATTTCACATTGTCATACGACCACTGTTGGTCGTATGAGTCCTATTGGACTCAACACTTAGGAATATAATCTTGGTCATACGACCACACTACTGGTCGTATGAGTCCTATTGGACAACAACACTTAGAAACATAAATTGGTCATACGACCACACTACTGGTCGTATGAGCACTGGTGGACTTATCAACCTGCATTTATTTATTCTTAAGTCCAAATTTCAGTAGTATTAGTAACCTGTTCAGATATCTAAGCCCCAAACATCAAAATGCCTAGTTCTAAACATACATACATGATTCTTAGGCATAAATCTAACATAATCATAAACATGCATACAATCATTTCATACGGGTATCATCCCAAACTTTACAAAAACATATATATATGCATTTCCAGCCCCAAAACGTTTAAAAATCAGTAAAAAGGGGTCTAGAACTCACCTTTGTTGCCTTCTTCAAATGTCACACTCTTCACCTGAGCCTCCTCAACTGTTCTAACACCTAGAACACACACACCACACCACCCGAACACACAAGACACATTTATAAGCTCACATACGGTTCTAGAATCATCTAAACTTCAAAAATTCGAGATTTCTTACCAAAAACTTGGAATTCTCCTTCTTTCTCTTTCTAAAACTCGAATTCTGCTTTCTCTCTCTGAAATGTCCGAAGAAGGTAGTGATGTGAAACAAGGGTGGGCGGCCATACCACCTTTTTGTGCCAAATAAATATAAACTTTGCATATTTGGCACTTTTGGCCCCTTCACTTTGGTTGACTTTTGTTTCTTTCTCTTTTTCCTTCTTTTTCTTTCTCCTTCTTTTATTTTCTTTTTAAAAGAATATACGGGTGTTACAAGTCCACCCCCTTATATAGGTTTCGTCCCCGAAACCTGTTATTCTTCAAACAGCTGTGGGTAGTGCTGTCTCATCTCTTCTTCAGTCTCCCACGTAGATTCGGATCCCTTCCTGTGCTTCCACTGTACACGCACAAGAGGAACCACTTTATTCCTCAACCTCTTTTCTTTACGGTCAATGATTGCCACTGGTTGCTCCATGTAGTTGAGCTGTTCGTCTACTTCAATATCCTCCAGTGGTACAACCATGTCTTCATCAGCTAAGCACTTCCTCAGATGAGATACATGGAATGTGGGATGAATTCCACTTAATTCGTCTGGCAATTCGAGTCGATAGGCCACCTCTCCTACTCGTGCGATAATTCGGAAAGGTCCTATGTACCTCGGGCTTAGCTTACCTCGTTTCCTGAATCTAATGATTCCCTTCCAGGGCGAGACCTTCAACATGACTCGGTCACCGACCTTGAACTCTATCGGTCTTCGCCTCTTGTCAGCATACGACTTTTGCCTATCTTTCGCCGCCTTCATGAAGGCTTTGATCTTTTCTAATTTCTCAGTCGTTGCTTCAATCACCTCAACACCTCCCAATTCCTTCTGCCCAATGTCTCCCCAACATACGGGCGTCCTACACCTCCTACCGTATAGCATCTCGTATGGTGGCATGCCAATACTGGCATGATAGCTATTGTTGTACGAGAATTCTGCTAACGGCAGGTGGTCGTCCCAACTTCCTCCAAAATCGATCACGCACGCCCGAAGCATGTCTTCGAGTGTTTGGATCGTCCTCTCAGACTGACCGTCCGTCTGAGGGTGATATGCTGTACTAATGTGTAGCCTCGTCCCCATTGCGTCGTGGAATCTCTTCCAAAACTTGGAGGTAAACCAGGTGTCACGATCAGACACAATAGACACCGGCACACCATGACGAGCTACAATTTCTTTGATGAACAGATCCGCCAATCTTTCAGATGAGTACGTTTCACGGATCGGTAGGAAGTGGGCACTCTTTGTCAAGCGGTCAACTATCACCCATATGGCATCATACCCTTTCGGGGTACGTGGTAGCTTCGTGATGAAATCCATGGTGATATGCTCCCACTTCCATTCGGGTATATCCAACGGTTGGATCTTCCCGTAGGGCTTCTGGTGTTCCGCCTTCACTTGTAAGCAAGTCAAGCACTTACTTACGTACTCCACTACGTCACGTTTCATGCCCGGCCACCAATAGTCTTTCTTCATATCGTGGTACATTTTGGTAGCACCGGGGTGAATGGAGTATCGTGTCTTATGGGCCTCATCCATAATCCTTTCACGTAGATCCCCGTATCGAGGAATCCACATTCGCCCAAATCGGGTCTTAACACCTAGAGTGTTCTCACCCAATTCCGTCACTAGACCTCTCATCCTTTCGGAGTTAAGACGATCTTCTTTCAAAGCCTCATCTTGAAACTCCTTAACCTGTGTCATCACGTCGGAGGTCATAATCAACTGATAAGCCTTCACCCGGATCGGCTCAGGCCTTTCTTTTCGGCTAAGGGCATCGGCCACCACATTGGCTTTGCCCGGGTGGTAATGGATCTCACAATCATAATCTTTTATCAGTTCCAACCACCGCCTCTGCCTCATGTTTAGATCCTTCTGCTCGAAGAAATACTTCAAGCTTTTGTGGTCAGTGAAGATTGTGCACTTCGTCCCGTATAGATAGTGCCGCCAAATCTTCAACGCAAAAACCACCGCGGCTAATTCTAGATCGTGTGTGGGATAGTTGACTTCGTGGGTCTTCAGCTGTCGGGATGCATAGGCTATTACCCTTCCACGTTGCATCAACACGCAACCTAGCCCAGAATAGGATGCATCCGAATAGACCACCAAGTCTTCATTTCCCTCGGGCAAAGTCAAGACAGGAGCTTGTGTTAGTCTCGTCTTTAATTCCTCAAACGCATCCTCCTGTTCTCGACCCCACACGAACTTTACATCCTTGCGAGTTAATTTTGTCAAAGGTGAGGCTATCTTGGAGAAGTCTTGAATAAATCTCCTGTAATAGCCCGCCAATCCCAAGAAGCTACGAATCTCGGATGGCGTCTTTGGTGATTTCCATTGCATCACAGCCTCCACCTTCGCTGGGTCCACCATGATCCCCTCTGCATTCAACACGTGACCCAGAAATTGTACCTCGCGTAACCAGAACGCACATTTGGAGAACTTAGCATACAGTTTCTCCCTTCTCAAAGTCTCCAACACTTCCCGAATGTGGCCGGCATGCTCTTCTTCGCTCCTTGAATAAATCAGAATATCATCGATGAACACAATCACTGATTTATCTAACATTGGCCGACACACCCGGTTCATCAAATCCATAAAAGCAGCTGGCGCGTTGGTCAACCCAAAAGACATGACGAGGAACTCGTAGTGACCATAGCGCGTACGAAAAGCTGTTTTAGGAATGTCTTGCTCCTTCACTTTCAATTGATGGTAGCCAGATCGAAGATCTATCCTCGAGAACCAACTGGCACCCTGGAGCTGATCAAACAAGTCATCGATCCTTGGTAAGGGGTATCTGTTCTTCACCGTCAGCTTATTCAGCTCACGGTAGTCGATGCACATCCGCATACTACCATCCTTCTTCTTTACGAATAGAACCGGAGCACCCCAAGGTGAGATACTCGGTCGAATAAACCCCTTATCCAGCAGCTCCTGCAACTGATCCATCAATTCTTTCATCTCCGTCGGAGCCAAGCGATACGGTGCTTTTGCGACAGGTTGGGCACCCGGTATCAGGTCGATCTGGAACTCGATCTCTCGGTCAGGTGGCAATCCCGATAGATCTTCGGGAAACACGTCTGGAAAGTCACACACCACTAGCACATCGCATAGCTGTGGTGTTGGCACCTCTACATTCTTTACATAACATAAGTAGGCGCTACATCCGCGACTCATACACTTTCCCGCCACCGCCATCGAGATCACCTTCGGAATCGTCGTAACTCGATCGCCATAAATTGTCACCGGACTTCCGTCGGTCGCCGTCAGTCTAATCATCTTCTTTCGGCACACGATATTCGCTTCGTAGGTTGCTAACCAGTCCATCCCTAACACTACATCAAATCCTCCTAGGGGCATCACATGTAATCTAGCAGCAAACCTATGGCCTTCTAACTCTATGGCACAGTCCTCTATCACATCGGTAACTCTAGTGGACTTACCAATAGCAGTTTCTACATCAAAGGGCTCATCAATGCATTTACTACTAGCAGATAATTTAGCACAGAAAGTAGCAGAAATGAAACTCCTACTAGCACCAGAATCAAATAACACAGAAGCAAGAGTTTGATTTACTAGAAACGTACCTGATACAACATCAGGGTCCGTCCTAGCCTCCTCTTTGGTCATGGTGAAAGCTCTGGCGCTCGCCCTCTGCCCTTCAGTTCCGGCCGTCTTCTTTCCCCCGGAACTCTCAGCCCTTGGCTTCCTGCAATCCCTGCTCATATGGCCCGCCTCACCGCAGGTGTAACACCTCAGATCCTTACAATCCTTCAGCATATGACCCGGCTTCCCGCACTTGAAACACACGTTGAGCCCCGATTTGCACTCACCCGTATGCTCCTTCCCGCACTTGCCACACCTTTTGGGCCCCGAGCTTGATGACCCCACCCTTCGGTCATCCACTTTCATCCTTTTATTGTTCGGAGTAAAACCGCCACGCCCGAACCGTTTCCCATTCCAGTTTCAGTCACCACCACCAGCCTTCTTCACCTCCGCATCCGCTACCTCTCTCTCATCGTAGAGCCTCCCAGCCAAATCTACTGCCGACCTAAAAGTGCTTGGTCGTGCAGCAATCAAATGCCTACGAATATCGGCTGGCAGTCCCTGAATGTACCGGTTAATCTTGCGAGATACCGGTGTCACTTGGTCTGGCACCAGCCTTGCCATCTCATTGAACTTGGCAGTGTATTGCTGGTGGTTCATGGTTCCCGCCTCGAGTTGCAGAAACTCCCTCTCAATCTTATCCAGTTCCCTGTGAGGACAGAATTCCTCAATCACCAGCTTCTTCAACTCGGGCCACTTCATCTTGCTTATGGCCCTGCTTCCCTCAGCTTGGACAATATTGTCCCACCAACATAGTGCTGAGTCGGTAAAAGAGTGGGTGGCAAATTTTACCTTCTGATCTTCCCGGCACTCACTGATCTCGAGTACCGCTTCCATTTCCCTTACCCAACGATGGGCAGCAGCAGCATTGCCATTCCCATCAAAAGTCGGGGGCCTGCACCTCTGGAATGCCCCGTAATTGCATCCCTTGGTCGTCACCCCAACTACATCATCTTCCTCTTCATCAGATACTACTATCTCAGGATCCGGTCGTTCCTCTCCTCCCTTGCTCTCCTTCTCAGTTGACCCTCTCCTGTCTTCCTTCTCTTTCCTCTCCTCATTCCTCACAGCGCGAATAACATCAGTCACTACAGATGGCATAACTGCCTGTAGGATCTGGTGTACCTCATCAGCAATCGCCTCCCTAGCTGAGGCATTCAGGCTCGCATTCTCAGTTTCCTCGTTCCGGTCAGGAACCTCAGGGTTCACGGGGGTTGTCTCAGGAGCTTTAGTGCTGTTCCTAGTCGTACGCGGACGACCTCTACCTCTAGCAGCTTTGGCAGGTTTCTTCCCAGCCATTTTCCTATGCACTATAAGATTCAAACACTAAAACAGTCATTCAAGGGAGCAGCTCAGTTTATGTCAAGTATAGTAAGTCCCTAATTACAGTGGCCAGTTGTGATTAGCCACTTACTTTACTTTTCACACCCCAAGCATCTCCTATCCTGACTACATCAGCATCTAAATCTACTAAGAGCACATAAATCACATAGCACACACACATAATGCTGGTTAACTTTTAAGAAAAACAATACCTGATGGCACATGGCTACTCGGGCTGACATCCCTCTTTCCGTCCCATTCTCAGTTTAAGTTAAGGTTTATTTTTTTGAAAATTTACCCGTTTCACTTAAACTTTAGCTCTGATACCAACTTGTAAGGCCCCGTTCCCGGGCATCTCACAGTTGGTCATTCACAGCATAAAATATCCATATTACAAGTTAAGCAGCGGAATTATATTTAACAAAAACATTCATTCATTATAAAAACTGTTGTTAAGCAATACATTCTAGTTTCTAAGTCACAAAATATTTAATTGAATGAATTACAGAACAACAGTATCGTCAAAACAAAATGGATGTCAGTCTTCCCGCCAAGTAGCCACCCCTGTGTGCCATCCTCAGCAACACTACCTGCGAACTGGAAAATACATAAAAGTCAGCGTTGCTGAGTGAGTTCTAGTTTTATAGTTAAAATACTTTACTTTTCGTTCAAAAACCATTCCTCATTTGTCACAAGTGATCATACATCGTACGTACACATAGGTAATACTTTCATTATCTTCATCATCGTTCAATTCGTACTTTTATCTTTCCTCTTTAATTAAACTGTGAGTCTTTTGCAACACCAAGTCGCTCACCTCTAAGCCAACCACAAAGATTGACCTACATTCCTGTGAGTCTTTTGTGACACCAAGTCACTCACCTCTATATCAATCTCAAGGATTGATCCTGTGTGCATCCTTCGGGGTAGCGAACCCGCATCACAGTTGAGCTAACACCTGCCAGGGGTGTGCACCTCTATTCATTTGCTTGCAAGACTTTCGTTCATTCGTTCACGTTCCATTCCTCTTTATCATTAATTTTTCACTTTATTAATGATAATAATTATTGATCATGATTATTCCACATAGAAACATACAGTATTATTATTAATAAGTATAATAATAATAATGCTAATAATATTATAAATAATATTATTCATACTCTTAATAATATCCCTAATAATAATATTAATCATAATATTAAGAAAAGGATATTATTACATTCAAACATCATCATACATTTACCACCATTCATAGCATCATGCCATACTTAACAATATTTTATTAATAATATTGTTAACAATAATAATACACTGATAATAATATCAGTAATAATAAGGGTTAATCATACTCATCATTATATGCATGAGACATCATCATTTATTAACCCTAGTCAATTCTGGTCAAAACCTCGAACTTCGGTATTTCAGGAATTTCCTGAAAAATTCTAAGTATCCTAGGCGTTTGAGCCCTGTTGGGCGTATAAGCCCTCTGGCCGTATGAGCACTATTGGGCGTAAGAGTACTACTGGACTTTTCATTTTACACTTAGAATTATTTGGTCATACGACCACACTGTTGGTCGTATGAGCACTATTGGTCGTACCATTCCCCAGACTTAGAAATATATTCCGATCATACGACCACTGTTGGTCGTATGAGTCCTGTGGGTCTCATACTTAGAAAATTTCACATTGTCATACGACCACTGTTGGTCGTATGAGTCCTATTGGACTCAACACTTAGGAATATAATCTTGGTCATACGACCACACTACTGGTCGTATGAGTCCTATTGGACAACAACACTTAGAAACATAAATTGGTCATACGACCACACTACTGGTCGTATGAGCACTGGTGGACTTATCAACCTGCATTTATTTATTCTTAAGTCCAAATTTCAGTAGTATTAGTAACCTGTTCAGATATCTAAGCCCCAAACATCAAAATGCCTAGTTCTAAACATACATACATGATTCTTAGGCATAAATCTAACATAATCATAAACATGCATACAATCATTTCATACGGGTATCATCCCAAACTTTACAAAAACATATATATATGCATTTCCAGCCCCAAAACGTTTAAAAATCAGTAAAAAGGGGTCTAGAACTCACCTTTGTTGCCTTCTTCAAATGTCACACTCTTCACCTGAGCCTCCTCAACTGTTCTAACACCTAGAACACACACACCACACCACCCGAACACACAAGACACATTTATAAGCTCACATACGGTTCTAGAATCATCTAAACTTCAAAAAGTCGAGATTTCTTACCAAAAACTTCGAATTCTCCTTCTTTCTCTTTCTAAAACTCGAATTCTGCTTTCTCTCTCTGAAATGTCCGAAGAAGGTAGTGATGTGAAACAAGGGTGGGCGGCCATACCACCTTTTTGTGCCAAATAAATATAAACTTTGCATATTTGGCACTTTTGGCCCCTTCACTTTGGTTGACTTTTGTTTCTTTCTCTTTTTCCTTCTTTTTCTTTCTCCTTCTTTTATTTTTTTTTAAAAGAATATACGGGTGTTACACACAAGTCTGAATTTCCAATCAAATTGTATGACTTTACTTTAATTGGAGTGTAACTCTCCTTCCGGCTTAAAGCATCTGCTACCACATTAGCGTTACCCGGATGATAAAGTATTTCATAGTCATAATCCTTAACCAGTTATAACCATCATCATTGCCTCATATTCAGTTCCTTCTGGTCAAAGAAATATTTCAGACTTTTATGATCAGTATAGATAGTGCACTTCGTTCCATACAAATAATGCCTCCAAATCAACAATGCAAATACAACCGCCGCCAATTCAAAATCATGGGTTGGGTAATTTGCTTTATGTGACTTCAATTGTCATGAAGCATAAGCTATGACCTTCCCTTTTTGCATAAGCACACAACCCAATCCGACACGTGAGGCATCAGAATAAACTTCAAAATCTTCTGTTCCTTCTGGTAATGCTGGACAGGAGCTTTAGTTAACTTTTCTTTCAAAAGTAGGAACGCCTTTTCTTGTTCTTGGTTCCATTCAAATTTGGAATTCTTTCGAGTTAGCTTTGTCAATGGGGAAGTTATTTTCGAAAACTCCTGAATGAAACGTCAATAATAACCGGCTAAACCCAGAGAGCTTCTGACTTCAGTTGGGTTCTTAGGAGGTTACCATTTCATAATAGTCTCTATTTTCAAGGGATCCACCAAAATACCCTCTGTATTCACCACATGACCTAAGAATTGGACTTCTCGAAGCTAGAATGGACATTTAAAAATTTTTGCATACAACGTTCTTTTCTTAGCACATGGAGAACCTCACGAAGATGTTAATCATGATCTTCTTCGGTTCATGAATATATAAGAATATCATCAATAAAGACGATGACCTAACGATCAAGCATATGTTTACCTATTCTTTGATGGTCAGCTTATTTAATTCATGATAATTAATGCACATCCGCATGCTACCGTCCTTCTTTTTAACGGATCATATAGGCGCGCCCCAAGGTGAAACACTTGGGGTGAATAAAGCCTTTATCCAAGAGATCTTGAAGTTGAGACATCAATTCCTTCATCTCATTGGGTGTTAGTCGATGTGATGATCTAGCAATAGGTTTAGCTCCTGGAATTAAATCAATTTTGAATTCGATTTCTCTTGTTGGTGGAACACCTGGAAGCTTATCAGGGAAAACATCTGGGAATTCTTTAACTACATGGACTTCATCAAGTTTGTTTTCTTTTATTTATTTATCATCCACGTAGGCTAGAAACGCTTGATGTCGATGTCGTATATAATTTTTGGCTTTCACCATTAAGCATACAATTATGTTGCTCTTTCTTTCTCCATAGATACATATTTGTTCTCTTATTAGCGACATAAATTGAACAATCTTTCGATTGCAGACTATCAACGCGTGATGCTGGGGCAACTAATCCATCATAATAATCACATCAAATTCCTTTAATTCTACTAGAATTAAGTCGATATCGTATTCTTCTCATTGAATATTTACTTTACAATTTCGACATATTTCAAATACGGCAAAACTTTTATCACTTGCAATGTCAACTTCCAACACATGTACCAATTTACTTCTAACAAAAGGACTATGGCTAGAAAACTTTATAGATACAAAGGATTTACTAGCTCCAGAATCAAATAAAACATATGTAGGAAGGGAGTTGACTAGAAAGGTACCTGTGACGACATCAGGTTCAACCTTTGCTTCTTCACCAATAATTTGAAAAGCCCTACCATGTGGGTTTGGAGCTTCTAACTGTTTCACGTTCTCTACGGCCCTCGATCCGTCCACAGCCTTAGCAACCCTGGTTTTTAACTCTGGATAATCGTTTCTCATGTGACCCGGCTTATAGCAGTTATAACATAAGTTTACAGGGCTGTAACATTGTGGGGTTGTTTGCCCTGGTTTCCCACATTTATAACAAATTAGGTTCTTATAACGCATTCTCCAAGATGTCTCTTTCCATAGAATTTACAATTACCATACTCCTTCATTAAGCATGAACTTTTACAGGCTTTATAAATTTTACTTTATTTGCTGGTATTGTAGGAACCATAATGTTGGATCTGATAAGGTTGGTGCAACCAAGACAAACACTTAACTTGATTTTGGTACAATTTATGAAGGACTTCAGAAGACAAAGCTGCATTTCCTAAGATAAGTCCATCATCTTCTGAAGCCAAGACTAAAAGAACTTCCAAAGAGAAACTTAGTCTTTCGAGACTAAGTTTACTATTTCAAAGTATAAAGAAGATAAAGACTGGAAGCAGCTGATTTGAAGGAGTTGTTCCTTCCAAAGCCAAAGTAGCTTCGGAAGACTTTATGTCTTCGGAAGTTTACTCACCTCTGGAAGAAGCAACTGTGATGAGTGGATAAAGAAAGGTATCTGTCAGTCAACTGCTACACTGACAGACTGCATGGAACTTCTCCATACAGATATGTTTGACCTTACTTTGTCCACTTCTCACCCATCATAGATTAGTACAGTTGCCAACTTTAGTTGGTGACAAAGGGTAAGTCATGGACTAGTCATGACTACCTAATACTAGGATAATATTTTATCTTAGTTTACATACTTATAGCATCTGTAGTATGTTGTCTAGTTGTATTTCCCAGCTGGTTTTCCAAGTATAACCGGCTATAGATAGTAGTATATATAGTTCTCATTGTAAGCTCATAAGAGCATGCTTGTAAGAGTCTTGTAAACTTTGAGTTGAGAATTAATATATACAAGTATCTTGAAAACCTTTTCTTGTATCTTGCTTACTTAGTATATTATTATCAACGCTTAGAAGATTCGGCTTCATCATTTTAGTGTAACTTAGTGAGTTTAAGAGAGAACTCTTGTGTTAAGTGACTTGTATCAATCCTGCAGTTGGTATTAGAGCTTCCAGGCTCTTAATTGTGAGATCTTACCATCCCAAATCATCTTGACTTTTCACTCATACACTCACCTCAATCAAAATGGTCACGAACCAGAAATCACCAGAATTTGAAATGGGAACGATGACTAAAGCTCCTATCATCACTCCTGAAAACATCAGATCCTGGCGTATGCGCATTGAAGGTTTCATTAAGTATCAAGATAGCCAAATATGGAGATCTATCACTAATGGTCCTTACAAGCCAAAGGTGGCATCACCAGATGGGAAAGGTGCCATGATAGAAAAGGCTGTCAAAGATTACTCAGATGAAGACTGCAAGAAGATGGACATCGATAGCAAAGCCATGACTATACTGCTTACAACCATACCAAACTCCATCATGGTAGGCTTTGAGCATTGCAAGACAGCCAAAGAACTCTTTGATGCTTTGACTCAGATGTACTCTAGTTCTAATGACTCAAAGAAAGATTCCATGAAACAGGAGTTCAAAAACTTCACCTATATTACTGGAGAGACTCATAGCCATCAATATTTTAGGTACATGGATTTTATCTCCTCACTCTAGTCAGTTGGAGTTTCTCTTCACAAAAGAGATCTATCAAGGAAGTTCTTGAGTGGACTTCCTCAAGAGTGGACTTTTTATTGTGTCTCTATCAAGAGAATAAAGAATTTGAACACTCTCACAATGACTGAACTATTCAGCATTCTTTATGGATACCGTGTAGAGATGGAGACTCAGAAAGGCTATAAATGAACAAAATCTATGGTCCTTCCACTAGCAATGCTCTGGTTGTTTCTGAAGGATCAAGAAACCCCCAGTCCCAACAGTACCTGACTTACTCCCAGCAGCAACCATGTCCTTCTCATCCATATATTACTTTTCTAGGTCTCAAGAGGCTCAATCAAGTCCCTTCCCGGACAATTGTGCCTTTGTTTCAGGAAATGAACATTCTAGTGACTTTCAGTTCTGCTTTGAAGATCTAAAATGCTTCAGCCCGGATGATGTTAAATACATGGACATTGCCTAACAAATAGCTCTGCTAACTTATAGAGCAAAGAAGTTATTTAAAAGAATTGGAAGGCAGTTCCCTTAAAACCCAACCAACAGCAAATTCGGGTTTGACAAAAGAAGGCCAAGTGCTACAACTATAATCAACTTGGTTATTTTGCCAGGGAATGCAGGGCTCTAAAATCCAATCTAGGAGCCACTTAAGCCTCCACACATCCAGCCACACATAAAGTTGCTTCAACTGAACAACAAACTGCTGCTGTTGCTCAAGAAGTTGACTAGAGCTTCATGGTGCAAGAAGTGACTCCTACTCAAGCACTCATGGCTGGAACTGATGAAAGCAAGGTATATGAGCATCTTTGCACTCCAGCTTGTATTGCTAAAGTCAACTTGTATCAGGACTATAGCATGGAAATCAAATCTGATATTGAGTCCTTAAACATCTTAAAATCTGATTTTAAAAGGGCAGAATCTGAGAGTAAAATGAAAATTGAAGAGTTCGAAAGAACTGTGTCCTCTTTAAATCATGAACAAATCAATTACAGGACTCAAATCAAAGATTTAATTTCCAAGTGAACTGAGGCTCAAGCCCAGCTAGTCATAGCTGAGGCTAAAGCAAAGAAGTATGCTATTGAAGAGCATAACTTCCAAACCATTCTTGCATCATCCTCCCACTCAAAAATATGTTATCAAAACAAAGGTGGGTTAGTAACCAATGAAATTTATCTACCATATTCTTATGAATCTATAAGACAACCAAGATGTGGTATTGAAGAGCAAGAGGTTCCATCTGCTGACCCCCTATCCTATGAGAAGAAGAATGATGCAAGTATAGAGACCAATACAGGAAAGGATCTGGTAGAGAAATCGATCCCCACCTGTAATGAATGACCTCTAACCACAAAGGTAGAAGAAACAAAGCCAACGTAGCAAGGAAAACTGCAAGAAAGTAGCTGAGTCCAAGCTGAAGATGGACCCAAAGCAAACGTGTGTGTTTATCTCTATAGGATTCCAGGTGGTTGGAAGATCTGATCCAGGAAAGGATGCAATACCAGTACTCCTATCCAGCTGAAGGATCAGAAACTGAAGGGCAAGACTGTTGAGAAATGCAAGAACAACATACTTCACACCCCATGAAAGGTAACATTGAATGCATAATGTGTGGTCTGCATAACCAAATGGCTAAAGATTGTTACTACAATCATGCAAGAACACATTATGCAAATAATGTTAATAAGGAAGATGTCAAGGAAGGCTTCATATTTGGACCTTATCACATGGTTCAAATGTTAAGAAAAGGAAAACTTACTTCCGAAGCCAAATTGCTTTCGGAAGAAAATCATTTTTCTGAAAGAAAAACAACTTCGGAAGAAAATTCCAAAGAACAAGAGAATTCCTTTGAAACCTTCCGAAAAGAAGACTGCTTCAGAAGAATAGGTTTTAAAAGCCTCTTTCGAGAAGAAAGAAGCATCAGAATAAAGCTATGCTGCTCAAGCTTTATCAAGCTCATCCTCACTGGTCAACCAAAGGATGGAATGGAAGATCAAAGAAGATGCTGCAGCCAAAACCTCTTCTTCCAAAATCATAATTAAACCCCCATGTCTACATTTTGGTTCAATTATGTCATCCACATTGAAAGAACCCAAGACCAACAAGGCTTGGGTTTCCAATAGCAACTAACTTTCTCACCTTATGTACAGGGACATCCATATGAAAAAAATGGAAATATATGGAGTATGGATAGTGGATGCTCAACGCATATGACCGAGAACAGATCTCTTCTTCAATAATTTTAACATTTTAATGGATGACCTGTTTAGTTTGGAGGTGAAATCGGAGGATACATTTCTGGCAGAGGAAGTGTATACAATGGTAAGTTAAAAATTAACAAAGTAAACTTTGTCAAATAGCTTGAACACAACCTGTTAAGTGTTTCTCAATTCTATGACCAAAAGCACCATACGCTTTTCACAGAATATGAGTGCATTATCCTCAAACCCGGGATGATAATTCCTCAGGAATTGGTGCTTCTTAGATCTCCCAGGATGTACAAGCTTGATATGAAAAATTCTTCCCCACTGGGTGAAGTATCGTGCTTTCTTTCCAAAGCTAATGACGATGAGTCAACTCTATGGCATAAGAGAATGTGCCATGTTAATTTTAAGACCATGAACAACTTGGTAAAAAATAACTTGGTACATGGTGTGCCGAAAAAGGAATTTATTTGTAAGGATAATTGTGTTGCTTGCCTAAAAGGAAAACAACACAAGGTTCCTCATAAATCCAAAAAAGTGAACTCTATCACCACTCCATTACACTTGTTGCACATGGATCTCTTTGGTCCTACAAGTATAATGAGCATTGGAAGGAAATCATATTGTCATGTGTTGATGACTTCACTAAATTGACATGGGTTTTCTTTTTAAGAACTAAGGATGAAACTGCTGAAATTTTAAAATTTTTTTTCTTAAAATTGAGAACCAGATAGATCATAAGGTAAAAATATTAAAAAGTGACCAAGGGACTGATTTCAAGAATCAAGTTCTTGACTCATTTTGTAACTCTAAGGGGATCACTAGACAATATAGTGCTCCCAAAACTCCTCAACAAAATGGTGTTGATGAGAGGAGAAATAGAACACTTATTGATGCTGCTAGGACTATGTTGGTTGATTCAAAACTGCCTCTAACATTTTAGGCAGAGACAGTCAGCACTGTATGCTATGTGCAGAACAGAGTGCTTATAGTTAAGCCCTATGGAAACCCCCCTTATGAGCTATAGAACAAGAGACCACCATTCATTGGTTTTCTTAGGTCCTTTGGTAGCAAGTGTACCATACTTAACACAAAGGACAATTTAGTAAAATTTACTGAAAAGTCACAAGATGCTATCTTTGTTGGATATACTTCAAGCACCAAAACTTATAGAGTATACAACATTAAGAATCAACAATTTGAGGAATCATCCAATATTGTTATTAACGAGCACACTCGATATATCTTCAACTTAGAATTGTTTTCCAACTATTCTAAACCTTCTTGTGAGATTGTTTCAGCTGGAACAGGTGGTCAAACTAATTCCTATGAAAATCAAATGTTTGAGGTGCTAAGGACTCTCCAAAGATCTCTAAGAAGACATGAAGATCAAGCTCCCATAGCCCGTAATCCAGAGAGTCTTACCATCTTTAGAACCAATGGAGCATCAAAAAGTTGTCAACCAAATAAGCCCTAAACTTCACCAACTAACAACTTCAGTATTCAACACTAAGCTATGAAGACAGTGACATGGGTCTAGAAAGGACATGTTGCTCATACAAGTCTATGTGGATGACATCATATTTGGTTCCTCAAATGACCAAATGTATAAGGACTTTGAGAGCACCATGAGGAAAAAGTTTGAGATCAGTTATAGGCAAGATAGACTTCTTCCTTAGAATTCAAGTGAAGCAGATGAAAGAAGGTTTTTTCATCAGTCAATCTTACTATGTCAAAGACATCTTAGATAGATTTGAAATGAAGGATTGTAATCCAGCCAGGACACCTATAGCCAGGAATCATAATCTTTGTCCTGACTCTAAAGGGGAGGATACTGATCAGTATCAGTACAGGGCAGTTATTAGATCTCTGATATATTTAACTGCAAGCAGACCTGATATCATGTTTGCAACTTGCATCTGTGCAAGATATCAAGCTGCTCCTAAGGTGTCTCACCTGGTTGCTGCCAAAAGGATTCTTAAATACCTCAAAGGAGCTCCTAAACTAGGACTCTAGAATCCTAAGAACAAGGACTTCAACCTCTATGGTTATACTGACCTGCAACATCAACAAGAAATCAAAATCAGGAGGATATTAATTTCTTGGTGGAAGGATCATTTCATGGCAATGCAAGAAGCACTCCTGTGTCTCTACATCAACTGCTGAAGCTGAATACATTACTGCTGCCAGCTGCTGTGCTCAACTGCTATGGATTCAGAATTAGATGATAAACTACGGATTCAACTTCATGGAAACTCCTATGCATATAGATAACAAGTGTGTCATTTCCATCATAAAGAATCTAGTGAAGCACTCAAAGACCAAGCATATTGACATCAGGTATCATTTCATCTAAGATATTCATAAGAAGAATCTCACAAAATTAGTTAAGGTTGATTCAAATGAACAATATGCTGACTTGTTCACAAAGGCATTTTATGAACAAAGATTAAAATATTTAATTACAGATATCATGTTTGCAACTTGCATCTGTGCAAGATATCAAGTTGCTCCTAAGGTGTCTCACCTGGTTGCTGCCAAAAGGATTCTTAAATACCTCAAAGGAGCTCCTAAACTAGGACTCTAGAATCCTAAGAACAAGGACTTCAACCTCTATGGTTATACTGACCTGCAACATCAACAAGAAATCAAAATCAGGAGGATATTAATTTCTTGGTGGAAGGATCATTTCATGGCAATGCAAGAAGCACTCCTGTGTCTCTACGTCAACTGCTGAAGCTGAATACATTACTGCTGCCAGCTGCTGTGCTCAACTGCTATGGATTCAGAATTAGATGATAAACTACGGATTCAACTTCATGGAAACTCCTATGCATATAGATAACAAGAGTGTCATTTCCATCATAAAGAATCTAGTGAAGCACTCAAAGACCAAGCATATTGACATCAGGTATCATTTCATCTGAGATATTCATAAGAAGAATCTCACAAAATTAGTTAAGGTTGATTCAAATGAACAATATGCTGACTTGTTCACAAAGTCATTTGATGAACAAAGATTAAAATATTTAATTACAGCTATAGGATAATCAACCTTGACTAGATCTCTTTCGAAAACCATTTTAAATATTCCATGGCTTTTTTGTCTAACAAATACAATCTAAGCCCTATTACAGAAATTTTCCTCAAAATTTTCTAAGTACATATTCTTCCGAAGAGAAATTTACCTACGGAAGAAGACTTTCTCAGTCTTCTGCAGGTAAATTACTCTAAATGTTTCTTCTTCCGTAGAAGGTTTTGGCCTCGGAAGAAGTTTTGATCAAGTATCAAAACAGCTTCCGAAGCTTATTAACTTCTTGTTCTCGGAAACAATCTTACTCTCAGAAGCAAATTTGTATTAAGACTATATCTGCCTTCGGAAGTAAAATTTGCTTCGGAAGAAACACTTAAAAGGAAAACAAGTGTTACTCTTCGGAAGACATTTAACCTTCGGAAGACATTTAACCTTCGGAAGAAACTTAACTGTAACGGATATCTTTTGGGCCCCACTCTGTAAAAAAGTAAAAAAATTTTGTCAGTAAAAGAAGATGTCGTTGATTTATTTAAATGAATTTATCTTGCCGCCTAATCTTAATGAAACCTAAGCCATCTTTTCAATCATCATTACCCCTTATCCGATAAGATTTTACCTCCACTTATACATAAACTACGACCATCTCTCTCCTTTCTTACCATTACAAAACTTTCTACCGACGGTTTACAGAGATAACTCCCATATTTCCCCATTATCCTTTGTCTTCTTCACCGTTCCTCCAATCAAACCGATACTCAAAAACAATGGCCCTCAATCCCCAACATAACCAAGTCACGATCCTTAATTCCATAAAGGATGCCGACTGTGCCCTAATCATCATATTCCTCAACCAATTGACATACTTCACCGCCCTCACCGTGAACCCCCTTGTTTACTCCAACCACATGGCCAACTTCTGGTCAAATGCAAGGAGTAACACCCACAATGACCAAAGGGTTATTCGGTCGACGATATGCAGCTAGGAGTTGATTATTAGTGAAACCACCATCAGGGAGCATCTGGAGCTCCATGATGCGGGTGCCCCTATTGATTTCCCCAATTCAGATTTGGCAGATTCTTATCTCCAAATAGGCTATGGAGGTAATGTGCACAGGTCTACAGTTTATATGTATAACTTTTCTTCTAATTAGAAGTTCCTGCTTCACATGATTTGGGGTGCCTGGTCCATGGGATGGTGAGGAACCTACGATTCAACTACTCACAGTTTGTGTTGTAGAATCTGATCCGTAATATTAGTCGGGGTTCATTCTACATGTATCCTCGATTCATACAACACATTTGTTGGATCTATTGAGGCTGATTCAACCAAAACAACACTTAGAAGAAATCCGTACAACTAAGAGAAGTCTTCCGAAGGCAATGCTGCAACTTCCGAAGGAAATGTTGCAGCTTTCGAAACTTCTATGGTGATCTTCCGAAGAGCTTCCAAAGGATGAACTCAGTCTCCCGAGACTTAGAAGATCTCCTTCCAAAGTAAACACTTAGAAGAATGAAGACAAAGTCTTCCGAAGACAAAGTCTTCCAAAGACAAAGCCTCAAAAAAGCTGTGTCTTCTGAAGTATAAAATGGTTCGGAAGAACTTATTCTTCCGAAGCCATTTTACCTTCGGAAGAATCACAGTATGAACCAGTGGACAAAGCATGGTCCGACTTACACTTGCCGCCTACTCTTATTCTTTGCAAGATGCCTTCCACGTTCATGTGGTTGACCTTACTTTTGTCTACTGTTCACCATTCCTTAGCTAGTACAGCTGCCACCTTTAGTTGGCGACCAAAAGGTAAGTCATGGACCTGTCATGACTACCTTATCTTAGATAATACTTTATCTAAGATACCCTACCTCTAGCAATGTAGTATTTGTTTAGAAGTAAGTCCCGGCATGTTATCTACGTATAACAAGCTGTAGATAGTAGTATATATAGTCGCTCATTGTAACTTAGTATCAATGCTTCTGCATGAGTCTTGTAATACTTAGTTGAGATATAATATATACAAGTATCTTGAAAAACCACTTCTTGTGTTCTCTACTTATTATATTATTATCAACTGAGTTCTTGATTCTGCATTCATTAAACAAGTGATATTTAACAGTTTGTGAGAAACACTAAGTGTTGAGAGAACAATATCGATCCTGCAACTGGTATCAGAGCGTCCAGGCTCTTGATTGTGAGATCTAACCATGCCAAATCAACCTTGTTTGTTAAAACTTACTCACTCAAAGGATCGATTATGGGTGGTTTTTCTCTCAACTCACTGCGAATAACACTCAGCAAGTAGTCTATGAAGAGTTGATCACAATATACCAAGTAGCAAGCAGTAAGAAAATAAACATAGCAAGTAAATTTTCAAGGTACTTTTATATATTGCCTCTCAACTCAAAGGATTACAAGACTCTTGGACTCAAATCACTTATCTAAAGAGTTACAAGGAGAAGATATATATAATACTACCTACAGCCGGATATACTTTGATACCAGCTGGACACCTCTAACCTTACATCTATACTACAAGACTCTAGGTGAGGTCTTTCAGACATTTTGCCTGAGAGTTGGTAGTCAGGACATGTCCCTGACTTACCTTTTGTCACCAACTAAAGTTGGTAACATGTACTATCATAAAAAGGTGAACAGTAGAATAAAGCATGGTCAACAACATGGCTTTTTAGGAAGATGCCATGCTGTATCAGAGGTCTGTAGCGGACTGTCAGGGACCATACTTTTATCTGCTGGTCATAGCAATGTCTTCCGAAGAATAAAGTACTTCGGAAGAATAACTTCTTCCGAAGCCACTTATACTTCGGAAGACTGCTTCTTCCGAGGCTTGGAGTCTTCTTTGTCTTCGGAAGCAGACTTTGTCTTTAGCTCTTTCATCAGACTTTGTCTTCGGAAGCTCAGAATTTGTCTTCAGCTCTATCATCAGACTTTGTTTTCGGAAGCTCAGACATTGTCTTCGGAAGCTCTTTCAGACTTTGTCTTCGGAAGCTGTTCTTCAGACTCTCGGAAGATCTCTTGCTTGGCTTCGGAAGCCCTTCAATGTAGCACCAAAAAATGACTATGAAGTGGTTTTGGTTGCACCAGCCTTATCATGATCCAACAAACTCCCCCTAGGCTGATGCTACCAAAACTTCACTTCTCTCTTCTTCTCAAAGTTCTCAGCACCAAGGAAAGTATGTGTTTATCAGTGTCTTTATTCTTTCCTGATGTGGTGCTAAGAATCTTGTACAGATCCTTGGTAGACAAAACCTCCACTCTGTCTCCTTGGATTATATGTACCCTTTGTTGTGGCCCTCTGAAGAGAGTTAGTTAATGGGAACTATAGTCATATTCCCATCTAACTATTGGTTCCAATTCAGGACCTTCCACCATCTGTAGAAAGGCTGTGCCTTTGGTGGTTGGTCTTTCCTTGTCTTCCACTCTTTTCAGCTTCAACTCTTCTTCAATCTTGGCTCTTCTACTTTTTTCAGCCAAGTGGAGACCGCTGATATGATTTCTGATATGTGCAGCAGTCTCAGAGTTGGAGGGATTGGAGAATGGCTTCTCAGCAAGCTCAACAAGATGAAATCTGCTGAGATGCAGGAGAGAAGTGGCATTAAGCCTGTTGGTTTCACCATTCTCCCTTTCCACAACAAAGTTGTGAGAAGGTTCATCGAACCTCCACACGATTATAGCATTCCTAGGTCCAGGAGATTGACTAGAAATCCTGTCCTCTTTCCTTGTATCCAGTAGAGTCACCAGTCTCCTTCTTAATCTCTTCTTCTCAGCATTGAGGGTATCGGAGTTGAGACCAAGAAGTCTTGCAGCCTGGCCCAAAGTGTCTCTAGGAACTCAAGAAATTGGCCTAGGGTGAGGGAGCTTGAAGAATTATCAACATAGGTGATGTTGATAAGGTCTCCCTCACAGGAGATGCTGCTCAAGGTGGTGCAGTTGATGAGCCTTGTCTTGAACTCCTTTATTTCCTCAAAGGAGAGATGTTAAGGAGGCTGAGGGGATGGTCTTGGTTTTTGTTGGGTAGGCTTAGGTTTAGTGGTTTTGGGTTGTGTTTTGGGTTTTAGGATGGGTAGTTTGGGTGGTTGAGGTGATGTGGTAGGTTTGGGTAGAGTTGTGGGTTCAGGGGTGAAGGTTTCATCAGTGGGTTCGGTTTTGACGGGGAATGGGGTTGGTTCTTCTGGGGTGGGTTGTTGTTTAGTGGTTGGCTGTGGTTAAGTGGCTGGGATGAAGACCATTCCCTTTACCCTCCTGTACATCTCCTTCCTTTTACCCAAACGGATGTCAGCTTTAATTTCACTGACTATCCGCTGGAGTGTCCTTTCGGACATAGGTCCCACCTGCCTACCAGAGAAGCCATGAGCCCGGAGATAGTCTTTCATCCAGGCTTTGTCATTGGACTTCTTGGTGGCAGTGACCCCCTTCTCTTCTTCCTTCCTCTTCTTCTCCCTCAACTTCTCCCTAGCAGCCTTCTTCCTTTCCTTCTCCATTTGATCCTGCTCTTTGTTGTGGAGTAGCAGGATCATGTCATCATCATATGGAGATAGTTCAGGAAGACTGAAGCCTCTTGAGAGTAGGAATTTGATCCTATCCTCTCTCAGCTTCAGGGCTGCCTCCCTTCTCTCTTCTTCTTACCTCTCCAAGGCCAACCTGGCTTCTTCTTGTTGTTTTAGCCTGGTTGACCTCTCCAAAGTCACCAAATCCTCTAGTGGTAGCAGGAGTATCTCCTCATTGGCAGCTCCTAGGCTGATGAGCTGGTCAATGAGTGCTGTCCTTCTCTTTTGGTTGATCTCTTCCTGATTGGCTGTAGATGCCTTAGAACTAGCAGCTAGCAGCTTTTCAGTTGGAAACCTACCTTTCTTTTTGAGTTTCTCAATCCTCTCCTCCTCCTGAAGCTCTTCCGCAGTCAACTTTCTTTTTCCTTTGTCTTTGGCAGTGCTTGACTGTGGTGGTTCTTGGATGGAAGGTTGTGATTGAGAGAGAGGTTCAGCTGGTGTTTGGGTTGGAGGAATATCAGAAATGTCCTCCCCGCTCACCTCAGATGCTATTTCAGCAATAACATCTGTGATGGTCAGTTCCTCGGAGATCTGGAATAAGCCTTCCGCAGCTTCTATTTCGGCCTCGGAAGACTTTTCTTGTTCTTTCGAGGCTTCCATGTCAGCTTCGAAAGCTTCAGCTTGAGCTTCGGAAGATAAGACAGCTGCAAGTTCTGTCCCAACTGTTTCAGTTGCTGGGCCATCAGTCCCCATTTCCCCTTCGAAGCTAATCTCAGGTTCCATGTGGACCTTAGGTTGACCAACTTCTTCCACAGTGGTAGAAGGTGCAGTCAGTCTTTGAAGCTCCTCAGCCCCAAAATATATGAGTGTGGTGTCGGGGCTGGGCTGCTCTAGGGAGGATCTCAATACATACTTTGTGAAAAGTCTGTAGAGATCTTGAAGCATCTTTGAGTCAATCTCTAGAAAAGATTGAGATGACTCAGGTAGTGTGATGAGTTGGGAAGTAAGGGATTGGGTCTGTGATTCCTCAATTGTTTCTCTGAAATTTCTCCCCCTTTTTGGCAGCATCATCTTGAGAGCTAGATGAGCTAGAGGATGAAGTCAGTGAGACCTGAATTGGTACATGCCTAACAGACCTCTCCGTCTATTTCTCAGCTAGTTTGGCCTTGAGAGTGTTAATCTCAAGTTGCTAAGTGGCAGTCCTTGATTCTAAGATCCTCACCTGTGATTCCAGGTTGGAGACCTTAGAAAGAAAGTACTGAAGTGTTAGTTGCATACTTCCCTCATCTTCATGAGAAGAATCACGGGGAGATGAGATAACATACCTAGTATGCTCAGTCTCACCACCAGATGTGGCTTCTTGGCACCCTGGTTTCCTTTGCTCAGAGTCATCTCTTTCAGAGATGTCAATGGGCAAAGTTGTCGTAGACTCAGTCGTAATTATGTTACCACTGTCCTGAGAGCTCAATGAGAGACTCTGAGTAGTGGCAGCTGAGCCTACATGAGTCCCCTCCACATCAGTGGGACTCACCTCAGTAATTGGCTGCTGATGGGGGCTAGAGACAAGTGATCCCTCTTGGCTCTGTTGATCTTTCAGAGGGTGTTGTAGATCAACTTCATGGCCATGGAGAGATGTAATCTCTTCATCAGTACGGAGTAAAAGGTCAGTGAATGATAGGGAAGTTAAACCTACTGACCCGAGACCTAGATCAATGTCTACAGGCATTGAGCCTATGGTGGGGCTGTCCCTAGAAGGCTGCACAGGGGAGTGTAGAGACTCACCCTGTGGGCTTAAGGCTTGGGGTTTGGGCTTAGGGTTTTGAGACTGAGGAGGCTCAAAACCCACATTGAGGTCGAATGTGAAGGATGGTGTGACCTCGGACTGAGTGGGAGCCCATGATTCCACTCTAGTCCTTTTGGTTTGAACTGAAGGAGCTTGTTCAATCAGAATAGATTGAACAAGGGTTTGTTTGGGTCGTCTCTGGTATGTAGCTTTGATGGGTAAAGAAGATTTTGGCATTGTGGTGGAGGTTGTGGTGTGGGTTCATCACCTGTGGGGATAACAGGGATGTCACCAGGAGCTATGCGCTCAGTCATCTCTGGAGGTAATGGAGTGTACCTTCCAGTGAAATTGATGGAAACCTTCTTCAGTATTTTGAAGATGGTAGGCCTCATTTGTGGAACAGTAAGAGCAGCTGCGCAGACAAGCTTGCTTGGTTCCAGCTCACAGTTGATTATGTGTTGAATAAATCTGGGAAACATGAAGAATGTATCCCTGCTCAGATTGTTGATAAGGTTGGTCAACATAAATCGTGAGTAGTTGAATCGGAGACCTCTCACCAACCCATGAACTAGGCATCCTAGTTCATATGGGATTTGATCCCAACCCCCTGATTTGTTGGAGAGGCAGTGCAGGATAATATGCAGCAGGAACTTCCAATGGTAAGAGAAGTTAAACTTGTAGACGGTAGACCTGCTTACATCCCCTTCATATCCCATGAGGATATAGGTGCCTTCCAAGTCTTCTTTGGGGAACTCAGTAGGAGCCCCATCATCATGGAGCTCGAGATGCTCCCTGATGAGCTGTTCAGTGATGACCGACTCTTGGCCACAAATGTGGGTTCTCAGGACTCGAACCCCATTCAAAACTGCAGTTTGACCGTTGCTCCAGAATTCGGACATATGGTTGGAGTATACGGTGGGGTTAACTGTAAGTGCAGTGAGGTATGTGGATTCGGTAAGAAAGGTGATGATTTGGGTGAAGTCGGCATCCCTTGACGAATCAAGTAATGCGACTTGGTTGTGCTGAGGGTTTAGCGCCATTGAAGAAAAGGTAAGCTTGAAATTTGGGTGAAATTGCAAGTTTGACAGTGAAGGGAATAGTTAGGGCAGTAAATTGGTAAAAGAAGACGAAATTGATCAGTCAAGATTATTTAAAAGGGATGAATTGTGGTAGTGGTGGTAATAGGGTAACTGTTTGGACTTACTGTGGGTGGTATGGTGGTTTACGGCGGAGAAATAATAGTGGCGGCAAGGATGATTTTAAATAATCTAACCATCATGGACAAAATCTTTACTTTTTACAGAGTGGGGCCCAAAAGATATCCGTTACATATAAAAACCTTTACTTCCGAATGTAAAACATTTGCGAAGGTAATTGTCTTCCGAAGTCAATTTCTCTTCCGAAGCAAGGCATTGCTTCCGAAGGTAAAATGGTCTTTTAAAGATACTTTCTCTTTCGAAGCAAAACATTGCTTCCGAAGGTAAAGTTATCTTTCCGAATGGAGAGTTTTATAAGCTTCGGAAGTAGATCTGATGTAAAATCAATCGCTTTTTCCGAGACCAAAAACTCTTCCGAGAAGACAATTTCCACTGAGGAATTTTGGCTTCGGAAGATATTCAAGAATATCTTCCGAGAGTTAATTCCTCTTCGAAAGGAATTTACACTTAGAATAATTTAAAGATCTTTTGTAACAGGGCTTAAATTGTATTGACCCAAGACATTACACATTTAAAAAGCTTTTCAAAAGAGGTAGTTAATCAATATTTATCATCCCGATAGCTGATATGAGATACTTAAATCTTTGTTCATCAAATGCCTTTGTGAACAAATCAGCATATTGTTCATTTGAGTCAACTTTGATTAACTTGATCAGATGTTTCTTATGAATATCTCTAATGAAATGATACCTGATATCAATGTGCTTTGTCTTGGAGTGCTTCACCGAATTCTCAGTAATGGAGATAGCACTATTGTTGTCAATATGGATAGGAGTAGTCATGAAGTTGAATCCATAGTCTAACATCTGATTTTGAATCCATAGCAATTGAGCACAGCAGCTAGCAGCAGCAATGTATTCAGCTTCAGCAGTTGATGTAGAGTCACAGGATTGTTTCTTGCTTTGCCATGAGATAATCATTCCACCAAGAAATTGACATCCTCCTGATGTTGATTTCTTGTCAATGTTGCAGCCACTATAGTCACTATCAAAGTATCCATAGAGATTGAAATCACTATTTCTTGGATACCAGAGACCTAGTTTAGGTGCTCCTTTGAGGTATATGAGGATCCTCTTTGCAGCAGCTAGGTGAGACACCTTTGGAGCAGCCTGATATCTTGCACAAATGCATGTGGCAAACATGATATCTGGTCTACTAGCAGTGAGATACATCAGAGAACCAATGATTGCTCTATACTGATGTTGATCAGTATCCTCCCCCTCAAGGTCAGGGTAAAGATTATGGTTTCTGGGTATGGGTGTCTTGGCTGGTTTACAATCCTTCATTTCAAATCTTTCTAAGATGTCTGAGACATACTTAGATTGGCTTATGAAGAACCCTTCCTTCATCTGTTTCACCTGAATTCCAAGGAAAAAGTCCATTTTTCCCATGGAACTCATCTCAAACTTCTGCTTCATAATGCTTTCAAAGTCCTTGCACATTTGGTCGTTTGAAGAATCAATTATGATGTCATCAACATAGACTTGTACAAGAAAAATGTCTTCTCCACTCTTTCTGACGAAAAGAGTCTTGTCAATGGTACCTCTAGTGTATCCATTCTTCAGGAGAAACTGAGACAAGGTCTCATACCATAGCCTAGGTGCTTGGTGCAACCCATATAGAGCTTTATCCAGTTTGCACACATGGTTGGGGTGCTGTGGGTCTTCAAATCCTGGAGGTTGACATACATAGATTTCCCTATCTATATCCCTATATAGAAAAGCACACTTGACATCAAGTTGGTAGACTGTGAAGTTCTTGGATGCAGTAAGCAAGGAAGATCCTAACTGCCTCAAGTCTTGCAATAGGTGCAAAGACATCAGTATAATCAATTCCTTCCACCTGGGTGTACCCTTGAACTACTAGTCTTGCCTTATTCTTGATAATCAAGCCTCTATCATCTTTCTTGTTCCTGAATACCCATTTAGTGCCTATGGGTACTTGACCAGATGGTAGTGGGCATAGATTTCAGACCTTTTGTCTTCTGAATTGAAGCAGCTCCTCCTGCATCGATTCAACCCAACTACTATCCTTCAAGGCATCTTCTACCTTCTTTGGTTCCATCTGAGACAAGAAGCATGAATACAAGCAGACATTCCCATGATGAGTTTATCCTCTTGTTCTCACACCCTCAGAGACATTCCCTATGATGTTCTCAGTTAGATGAGTGTTGTGAATCCTAAGACGAGGAATCACTTCCAGTTGCAGAGATAAGTCTAGGTTAGATATATTCTGATCAGGAACTGGATCACTCTGTCCAACTGCTGTTTCAAAGTCATTCAATGAGGACTGATTAAATGATTGAGAAACATCATCAATGGTTGGTTGTGGAGTAGGATTAACAGTTGCCTGTTCCTTCAGAATACTACTTCCCTCAACCTGGTGTTGTAATGGATCACCTGAAGAATTTTGAAGTTGATCAAGTGATTCACTTGTTGAAGCTTCATTATTCCTGGAGATAGTCACACTGTCAGATCTGTGAATGGTTGAAGCTTGTTGCCTTTCAGCTCTTGGAGAATTTGGAAGAGGTCTGGGAAGCTCAAACAGTTGACTTGCATCAGCATCAGCATCAGCATTCTCTTGAGCACCTGTTCCAGCTGAAACATTCTCACAAGATGGTTTAGAATAGTTTGGAAACAATTCTAAATCAAAGATATACTCAGGTCCATTCCCCCTAACACAAGGAGTGTGCTCATTAACAACTATATTGGATGACTCCTCAAATTGTTGATTCTTGATATTGTATACTCTATAAGCTTTGGAGCTAGAAGAGTATCCAATAAAGATAGCATCATCCGACTTCTCAGCAAACTTTGCTAAGTTGTCCTTTGTGTTAAGTATGGTACACCTGCAGCCAAAGGACCTTAGAAAGCCAATGAACGGTGGCCTCTTGTTCCATAACTCATAAGGGGTTTTTCCATGGGGCTTAACTACAAGAACCCTGTTCTGCACATAGCATGCAGTGCTGACTGCCTCTGCCCAGAATGGTAGAGGCAGCTTTGAATCAGCAAACATGGTCCGAGCAGCCTCAATAAGTGTCCTGTTCCTCCTCTCAGCAACACCGTTTTGTTGAGGAGTTCTGGGAGCACTATATTGTCTGGCAATCCCTTTTGAGTCACAGAATGAGTCAAGAACAAAGTTCTTAAACTCAGTCCCTTGATCACTTCTAATGATCTTAACCTTGTGATCAATTTGATTTTCTATTTTAAGAATAAAAGATTTTAATGTTTCAGCAGTTTCATCTTTACTTCTTAAAAAGAATACCCATGTAAATCTTGTAAAATCATCAACTATCACAAGGCAGTATGATTTCCTTCAAATGCTCATTATACTTGTGGGTCCAAAGAGATCCATGTGCAATAAGTGTAATGGAGTAGTGATAGAGTTAACACATTTGGATTTATGAGATGATCTGTGTTGTTTCCCTTTCAGGCATGCAACACAGTTATCTTTGCAGAAAAATTCCTTTTTAGGCAAACCATGTACCAAGTTATTTTTAGCCAATTTATTCATTGTTTTAAAATTTACATGACACATGCGTTTATGCCATAGTGTTGACTCATCACTATCAGCTTTGGAAAGAAAGCATGATACTTCACCCATAGGAGAAGCATTGTTCATATCCAGCTTGTACATATCCCCTTTCCTGGGAGATCTAAGAAGCACCAATTCCGGAGGAATTGTCATCCCTGGTTTAAGGATAATGCACTCATGTTCTATGAAGAGCATCTGATGCTTCTGGTCACAGAATTGAGAAACACTTAACAGATTGTGTTCAAGCTGTTTGACAAAGTGAACTTTGTCAATGTTTATTCTGCCATTGGATATACTTCCTCTGCCCGAAATATATCCTCCGGCCTCACCTCCAAATTGGACAGGCCCTCCATCAAAGTTCTGGAATTGTTGAAGGAGAGATCTGTTCCCTGTCATGTGCCTGGAGCATCCACTATCTACAATCCAGACATTGTTGTTCTTGTCAAATGGACGTCCCTGCACATAAGATGAGATGGTTAGTTTTGTTTGGAAGCCCAAGCCTTGCTGGTCTTGGGCTCTTCCAACGATAGTGACATAATTGAACCAAAAGATATTCATTGGGGTTCAATAGAGGTCGTTGTTGAAGAAGAGGTTTGGGCTGCAGCATCTTCCTTGATCTTCCAATCCATCCCTTGGTTGATCTTTGAAGATGAGCTTGTTGAAGCTTGTGCAGCATGGTCTTCTTCCGAAGCTTCTTTCTTTTCGGAAGGAGCCTTCACCACCTTTTCTTCCGAAGTAGTCTTCTTCTAAGATGGTTTCAAGGGAGCCTTCTTGTTCTTCCGAACCTTAGAAGGTTTGGCTTCCGAAGCCATTTTCCCTTCGGAAGAAGTAGTTTCTTCCGAAAGCAACTTGGCTTCCGAGACCAACTTTCCCTTTTTCATCATTTGGACCTTTTGAAGTGGTCCAACTGAGAAATCTTCTCTGACTCCTTCTTTTCTAACATTATTTGCATAATGTGTGCTTGCTGGATTGTAGTAACAATCTTTAGCCATGTGGTTGTGCAGACCACACATTATGCATGCAATGTTAGTTTTCTGGGAACTTGCAGGTTGCTGTTTCTTAGGTTTCTTCTCTTTATCAACAACTTTCCCTTTCAACTTCTGATCCTTCAGTAGGACAGGAGTGCTGGTATTACACTCCTTTCCTGAATCAGAAGTACCTACCACTTGAAATCCGCCAGAGATGAAGACACCCTTTTGCTTTGGGTCGATCTTAAGCTTGGACTCTGCAACCTTCTTGGCAGTCCTTCTAGCAGCTTTAGCTCTGCTTCTTCTTGCCTTGGTGGTTAGGATTTGGTCTTCACAGGTGGAGATGAGTGTATCCTCCTGTTTCTCCCCTGTGGTGGCCACTATTTTTGCCTCATCCTTTAGTTCCAATGGAGAAGGGTCAGCAGTTGGAACCTCTTGCTCGTCAGTACCACATCTAGGTAGTCTAATAGACTCATAAGAGTGTGGTGGAGCTATTTCATTGGTTCCCAACCCTTCTTTGTTTTGATAAAACATTTTGGAATGAGAAGTTGATGCAAGAATAGTTTGGAAGCTTTGCTCAGCAATAGCTTGCTTCCTGGCCTGAGCCTCAGCTGTGACCAACTGGGCTTGAACTTCAGATAGTTTCGATATCAGATCTTTAATTTGAGTCTTATAATTAGTCTTTTCATGTTTTAAAAGAGACACAATTTTCCCTAACTCCTCAATTTTCTTTTGATAGTCAGATTCGGCTCTCTTAAAATCAGATTTTAGCACATTTAAATACTCAACCTCAGATCTGATTTCTGAAATGTAATCCTTATAGAGTTTAACTTTAGCAATACAGGCAGCAGTACAAAGATGTTCATATACCTAATCATCATCTGTTCCGGCCATGAGTGCTTGAGCGGGAGTCACATCCTGTACCATGAAGCTCCAGTCAACTTCTTGAGCCACAGCAGCTGTTTCAGTTGACTTCTCTTCATGCTTTGAAGCAGTGGGATGCATGGAGGCCTGTGGGGTTCCCGGGTTGTTCTTGGGAGCCTTGCATTCCCTAGCAAAGTGACCAAGTTGGTTGCAGTTGTAACACTTTGCTTTGCTTTTGTCAAACCCAAACCTGCTGTTGACTGGGTTTTGAGGGAATTGCCTTCCAGTTCTCTTGAAGAACTTCTTCACTCTGTAAGTTAAAAGAGCCATCTCCTGGACAATGTCCATATACTCCACATCATCTGGACTGAAGCACTCAAGATCATCAAAGCAGCATTGAAAATCACCAGAGTGTCCACTTCCAGAGACAAAGGCACAACTATCCTGAGAGGAGTTGTGTTGAACCTTTTGAGACTTTAGAGTCTCAGGTAGAGTAATGTAAGGTCTGCTGTGTGAGTTGTCAGGGTAACACAGCAACTGATGTTGTGGTTCCGTGATTTCCCTTTCAACCACATGAAGGGCTGAACTCCGTTGGTTATTGGAGTGACCAGAGGAGTTCTGCATGTTCATCTCCATCTGGAATGCACTTAGGATACCATACAACTCTGTCAGAGTGAGAGTCTTAAGGTCCGAAGTTCTCTTGATTACAACACAGTAATGTATCCATAGTTTAGGAAGGGAAGACATGAACTTCCTAACTACGTCTCTATTCTCAAGAGCTACTCCAATATCCTCCAGAGTATCTACTAGCTCAACATACCTGAAGTATTATTGAGTCAAGGTCTCACCAGCCTTGAAAGTAAAGTTCTCAAACTGTTGCTTCAAGAGATCCTTCTTGTTCTCTTAGGTTTCCTTGGATCCTTCATACATCAGCTTCAGTGCTTCCCATAAATCTTTAGCAGTTTTGCACTTCTTGAAGCATCTGTAGACGGAGTTGGGGAGAGCAGTTTAGAGAGAAGTCATAGCCCTTTGATCCAGCTCTATTCTCTTCCCGTCTTCTTCTGAGTAATCATCAACATCTTTTGGAATGATGCGATTACCAGTGGCAGAAGTGGTGCTTGGTATGAAAGGACCATTGACAATGGAGTCCCACATCCTTGAATCTTGACACTTGATGAAGCCTTCTATTCTGATACACCATGTGTCAAAGTCTCCAGGGGTGATCAGTGGGGACTTGGTCATGGTACCGGTTTCCATATCAGCCTTGGAGAGAGCAGCCATTTGAGTGAGTGGTTTGTAGTGAGGAGTGAAAAACGGGTTGATTTGGATGGTAAGATCTCACAATCAAGAGCCTGGAGCTCTGATACCAATTGCAGGATCGATTATGGGTGGTTTTTCTCTCAACTCACTGCGAATAACACTCAGCAGGTAGTCTATGAAGAGTTGATCACAATATACCAAGTAGCAAGCAGTAAGAAAATAAACACAGCAAGTAAATTTTCAAGGTACTTTTATATATTGCCTCTCAACTCAAAGGATTACAAGACTCTTGGACTCAAATCACTTATCTAAAGAGTTACAAGGAGAAGATATATATAATACTACCTACAGCTGGATATACTTTGATACCAGCTGGACACCTCTAACCTTACATCTATACTACAAGACTCTAGGTGAGGTCTTTCAGACATTTTGCCTGAGAGTTGGTAGTCAGGACATGTCCCTGACTTACCTTTTGTCACCAACTAAAGTTGGTAACATGTACTATGATAAAAAGGTGAACAGTAGAATAAAGCATGGTCAACAACATGGCTCTTTAGGAAGATGCCATGTTGTATCAGAGGTCTGCAGTGGACTGTCAGGGAACATTCTTTTATCTGCTGGTCATAGCAATGTCTTCCGAAGAATAAAGTACTTCGGAAGAATAACTTCTTCCGAAGCCACTTATACTTCGGAAGACTGCTTCTTTCGAGGCTTGGAGTCTTCTTTGTCTTCGGAAGCAGACTTTATCTTTAGCTCTTTCATCAGACTTTGTCTTCGGAAGCTCAGACTTTGTCTTCAGAAGCTCTTTCAGACTTTGTCTTCGGAAGCTGTTCTTCAGACTCTCGGAAGATCTCTTGATTGGCTTCGGAAGCCCTTCAATGTAGCACCAAAAAAATGACTATGAAGTGGTTTTGGTTGCACCAGCCTTATCATGATCCAACAAACTCCCCCTAGGCTGATGCTACCAAAACTTCACTTCCCTCTTCTTCTCAAAGTTCTCAGCACCAGGGAAAGTAAGTGTTTATCAGTGTCTTTATTCTTTCCTGATGTGGTGCTGAGAATCTTGTACAGATCCTTGGTAGACAAAACCTCCACTCTGTCTCCTTGGATTATATGTACCCTTTGTTGTGGCCCTCTGAAGAGAGTTAGTTGATGGGAACTATAGTCATATTCCCATCTAACCATTGGTTCCAATTCAGGACCTTCCACCATCTGTAGAAAGGCTGTGCCTTTGGTTGTTGGTCTTTCCTTGTCTTCCACTCTTTTCAGCTTCAACTCTTCTTAAATCTTGGCTCTTCTACTTTGTTCAACCAAGTGGAGACCGCTGATATGATTTCTGATGTGTGCAGCAGTCTCAGAGTTGGAGGGATTGGAGAATGGCTCTCAACAAGCTCAGCAAGATCAAATATGCTGAGATGCAGGAGAGAAGTGGCATTAAGCCTGTTGGTTTCACCATTCTCCCTTTCCACAACAAAGTTGTGAGAAGGTTCATCGAACCTCCACTGGATTATAGCATTCCTAGGTCCAGGAGATTGACTAGAAATCCTGTCCTCTTTCCTTGTATCCAGTAGAGTCACCAGTCTCTTTCTTAATCTCTTCTCCTCAGCATTGAGGGTATCGGAGTTGAGAACAAGAAGTCTTGCAGCCTGGCCCAAAGTGTCTCTAGGCAACTCAAGAAATTGGCCTAGGGTGAGGGAGCTTGAAGAGTTATCAACATAGGTGATGTTGATAAGGTCTCCCTCACAGGAGATGCTGCTCAAGGTGGTGCAGTTGATGAGCCTTGTCTTGAATTCCTTTATTTTCTCAAAGGAGAGATGTTAAGGAGGCTGAGGGGATGGTCTTGGTTTTTGTTGGGTAGGCTTAGGTTTAGTGGTTTTGGGTTGTGTTTTGGGTTTTAGGATGGGTAGTTTGGGTGGTTGAGGTGATGTGGTAGGTTTGGGTAGAGTTGTGGGTTCAGGGGTGAAGGTTTCATCAGTGGGTTCGGTTTTGACGGGGAATGGGGTTGGTTCTACTGGTGTGGGTTGTGGTTTAGTGGTTGGCTGTGGTTGAGTGGTTGGGATGAAGACCATTCCCTTTACCCTCCTGTACATCTCCTTCCTTTTCCCCAAACAGATGTCAGCTTTAATTTCACTGACTATCCGCTGGAGTGTCCTTTCGGACATAGGTCCCACCTGCCTACCAGAGAAGCCATGAGCCCGGAGATAGTTTTTTATCCAGGCTTTGTCATTGGACTTCTTGGTGGTAGTGACCCCCTTCTCTTCTTCCTTCCTCTTCTTCTCCCTCAACTTCCCCCTAGCAGCCTTCTTCCTTTCCTTCTCCATTTGATCCTGCTCTTTGTTGTGGAGCAGCAGGATTATGTCATCATGTGGAGACAGTTCAGGAAGACTGAAGCCTCTTAAGAGTAGGAATTTGATCCTATCCTCTCTCAGCTTCAGGGCTGCCTCCCTTCTCTCTTCTTCTTCCCTCTCCAAGGCCAACCTGGCTTCTTCTTGTTGTTTTAGCCTGGTTGACCTCTCCAAAGTCACCAACTCCTCTTGTGGTAGCATGATTATCTCCTCATTGGCAGCTCCTAGGCTGATGAGCTGGTCAATGAGTGCTGTCCTTCTCTTTTGGTTGATCTCTTCCTGATTGGCTGCAGCTGCCTTAGAACTAGCAGCTAGCAGCTTTTTAGTAGGAAACCTACCTTTCTTTTTGAGTTTCTCAATCCTCTCCTCCTCCTGAAGCTCTTCCGCAGTCAACTTTCTTTTTCCTTTGTCTTTGGCAGTGCTTGACTGTGGTGGTTCTTGGATGGAGGGTTGTGATTGAGAGAGAGGTTCAGTTGGTGTTTGGGTTGGAGGAATGTCAGAAATGTCCTCCCGCTCACCTCAGATGCTATTTCAGCAATAACATCTGTGATGGTCAGTTCCTCGGACATCTGGAATAAGCCTTCCGTAACTTCTATTTCGGCCTCGGAAGACTTTTCTTGTTCTTCCGAGGCTTCCATGTCAGCTTCGGAAGCTTCAGCTTGAGCTTCGGAAGATAAGACAGCTGCAAGTTCTATCCCAACTGTTTCAGTTGCTGGGCCATCAGTCCCTATTTCCCCTTCGAAGCTAATCTTAGGTTCCATGTGGACCTTAGGTTGACCAACTTCTTCCACAGTGGTAGAAGGTGCAGTCAGTCTTTAAAGCTCCTCAGCCCCAAAATATATGAGTGTGGTGTCGGGGCTAGGCTGTTCTATGGAGGATCTCAATACAAACTTTGTGAAAAGTCTGTAGAGATCTTAAAGCATCTTTGAGTCAATCTCTAGAAAAGATTGAGATGACTCAGGTAGTGTGATGAGTTGGGAAGTAAGGGATTGGGTCTCTAGAAAAGATTAAGATCTCACAATCAAGAGCCTGGGGCTCTGATACCAATTGCAGGATCGATTATGAGTGGTTTTTCTCTCAACTCACTGCGAATAACACTCAGCAAGTAGTCTATGAAGAGTTGATCACAATATACCAAGTAGCAAGCAGTAAGAAAATAAACATAGCAAGTAAATTTTCAAGGTACTTTTATATATTGCCTCTCAACTCAAAGGATTACAAGACTCTTGGACTCAAATCACTTATCTAAAGAGTTACAAGGAGAAGATATATATAATACTACCTACAGTCGGATATACTTTGATACCAGCTGGACACCTCTAACCTTACATCTATACTACAAGACTCTAGGTGAGGTCTTTCAGACATTTTGCCTGAGAGTTGGTAGTCAGGACATGTCCCTGACTTACCTTTTGTCACCAACTAAAGTTGGTAACATGTACTATCATAAAAAGGTGAACAGTAGAATAAAGCATGGTCAACAACATGGCTCTTTAGGAAGATGCCATGCTGTATCAGAGGTCTGCAGCGGACTGTCAGGGACCATTCTTTTATCTGCTGGTCATAGCAATGTCTTCCAAAGAATAAAGTACTTCGGAAGAATAACTTCTTCCGAAGCCACTTATACTTCGGAAGACTGCTTATTCCGAGGCTTGGAGTCTTCTTTGTCTTCGGAAGCAGACTTTGTCTTTAGCTCTTTCATCAGACTTTGTCTTCGGAAGCTCAGACTTTGTCTTCAGAAGCTCTTTCAGACTTTGTCTTCGGAAGCTGTTCTTCAGACTCTCGGAAGATCTCTTGCTTGGCTTCGGAAGCCCTTCAATGTAGCACCAAAAAATGACTATGAAGTGGTTTTGGTTGCACCAGCCTTATCATGATCCAACAAAAACTTACTCACTCAACCAAAATGGCCTTTAACCAGAAATCTGTTGAACCAGAAACAGGAACTATGACCAAATCTCCCATTATCACCCCTGATAAGTTCAGGCACTGGTGTCAACGCATTGAAGGATTCATCAAGTATCAAGACTCCCGTATGTGGAAGTCCATCAATCGTGGACCATACATACCAAAAGTGGCATCACCAACTGGAGATGGTGCCATGATTTAAAAGAAAGTCGAAGATTACTCTGATGAAAACTACAAGAAGATGGACATTGATAGCAAAGCTATGACTGTATTGCTTACTGCCATACCAAACTCGATTATGGCAGGTTTTGAGCATTGCACTACAACCAAAGAACTCTTTGATGCTTTGAAATTAATCTACTAAGGTTTCTCAGAATCCAAAGAATCCAAGAAGGATGCTCTGAAGCAACAGTTTGAGAATTTCACCTTCATTGATGGTGAAAAATTGAGCCAACAATACTTCAGATACATGGATCTGATAGCATCTCTGTTGTCCATGGGTGTAACTCTTGAAAAGAGAGACATAGTAAGGACGTTCATGAGTGCTCTTCCTCGTGAATGGACTTTCTATTATGTTTCTATCAGGAGATATAAAAATCTTGGAACACACGCTATTACTGAACTATATGGAATCCTAGATGGATACCGTATGGAGATGGAGAATCTGAACAAGCGACAGAGGAATGGCAGCCTAACCACCCCTGTTAGCAATGCTCTACATGTTGCTGAAGGTGCAAGAACTCCCCAGTGCCAGATGTGCCTAACTTACAACCAACAAGCATCATGTTCATCTGGACCATACATCACTTTCCTAGAGACACCCAAGTGTCAACAAGCTCAACAAGGTCGTTTTCAAGAAAATTGTGCTTGTGTCTCAAGAAATGAACACTCTAGTGATTTCTAGTTCTGTTTTGATGATCTGGAGTGTTTCAGCTCAGATGATGTTGAATACATGGACATTGTTCAATAAATGGCTCTCCTTACCTACAGAGTAAAGAAGTTATACAAGAGAACTGGAAGGCAATTCCCTCAGAACCCAATAAGTAGTAAATTCGGGTTTGACAAATCAAAAGCAAAGTGTTGCAACTGTAATCAACTTGGTCATTTTGCAAGGGAATGCAAGGATCCAAAATCTAATCCTGGAGCAAGCCAAGCTTCTCAACATCATGCCCCCACAAAAGCTGCAACCAAGCCAACAGAGCAAACTGCAGCCGTTGCTCAAGAAGTTGATTGGAGCTTTATGGTGCAAGACATTACTCCTGATCAAGCTCTCATGGCCGACACAGATGATACCAAGGTATATGAACATCTCTGTACTCCTAACTGTGTAGTTAAGGTTAGGTTATATCAGGACTACAACTTGAAACTTAAATCTGATATTGAGTCCTTGAACATACTAAAAGCTGATTTTAAAAGAGCAGAATCTGACTATAAACTAAAAATTAAAGAGTTAGAAAACACTGCATCTACTTTAAAACATGAGCACTCAAACTATAGGGCTCAAATAAAAGATTTAGTTTCGAAGTTGACTGAGGCTCAAGCCCAGCTCGTAATAGCTGAGGCTGAAGCAAATAAGTATGCTATCCAAAAGCATAATGTCAACAACATTCTTGCATCAACTTCTCACTCAAAAGAATGTTATCAAAACAAAAGTGGGTTGGGAACCAATGAAACTGCTCCAGCACATTCCTATGTGTCCATTAGACAACCAAGATGTGGTACTGATAAGCAAGAGGTTCCAACTGTTGACCTATCATATCTTAAGAGGATGAGTGATGCAAAAATGGTTACCACTACCACCACAGAGAAGAACAAGGTAGAAAACCTCATCCCCTCAGCTGAGAAAAAATATCTTTCCACCAAACAAAGAAAGAACAAGATTCAAACAACCAAAAGAAGTGCCAAAAAGGTGGCTGAGTCCAAAATGAAAATTGACCCAAGGCAAAAGGGTGTTTTCATCTCAGCTAGATTCCAAGTGGTTGGAAGCTCTGATTCAGGACAGGAGTATAATACCAGTGCTCCCATCCAACTGAAGGATCTCAAGCAGAAAGGAAAAGCTGTGGAAGAGGATAAGAAGACCAAGAAGCAACAATCTACATGTCCCACCAAAGCAAACACTGAATGCATAATGTGTGGTCTGCACAACCACATGGCTAAGGATTGTTTCTATAATCCTGCAAGCACACATTATCCAAACAAGGTAAGGAAAGGAGCAGCCAAGGAAGGTATCACATTTGGATCGCATAAGCAGATCCAAAGGTTGAAAAATGAAAGCAATATTCCAAAGCCAAGTTGCCTTAGGAAGGAACATCTTCTTCCGAAAGGAAAGTAGCTTCGGAAGATAAACCAAAAAGAATTCCGAAGAACAAGAAAGCACCTCTCAAGCCTTCCGAAAAGAAGATTGCTTCAGAAGAAAGTGGTCTTAAAGCTTCTTCCAAAGAGAAAGAAACCTCGAAAGAATGCTCTGCTACCCAAGCTTCATCAAGCTCATCTTCAATGATCAACCAAAGGATGGAATGGAAAATCAAAGAAGATGTAATAGCTCAAACCTCCTCTTCCCGAACTACTATTGAACCCCCATGCTTAAACTTTGGTTTAATTATGTTATCATCATTGGAAGAACCCAAGACCAACAAGGCTTGGGTTTCCAATAAAAACTAACTATTTCATCTTTATGCAGGGACATCCATATGATAAAAATGGAAACATTTGGATTGTGGCTAGTGGATGCTCTAGGCATATGACAGGGAACAAATCTCTTCTTCAATAATTTCACAATTTTGATGGAGGTCCTATTCAATTTGGAGGTGAAGCCGGAGGATACATCTCTGGTAGAGGTAATGTGTCCAATGGTAAGTTAACAGTTAACGAAGTACACTTTGTCAAATAGCTTGAACACAATCTCTTAAGTGTTTCTCAATTCTGTGACCAAAAGCATCAAATGCTTTTCATAGAACATGAGGGCATTATCTTCAAACCCGGGATAACAATTGCTAAGGAATTGGTGCTTCTTAGATCTCCCAGGAAAGGGGATATGTACAAGCTAGATATGAACAATGCTTCCCCACTGGGTGAAATATCATGCTTTCTTTCAAAAGCAAATAGTGATGAATCAACTCTTTGGCATAAAAGAATGTGTAATGTTAATTTTAAGACAATGAATAGATTGGCTAATAATAACTTGGTACAGGGTATGCCTAAAAAGGAGTTTTTTTTGTAAAGACAACTGTATTGCTTGTCTGAAAGGGAAGCAACACAGGGCATCTCATAAATCCAAAGAAGTTAACTCTATTACTACCCCATTACAATTATTGCACATGGATCTATTTGGTCCTATAAGTATAATGAGCATTGGAAGGAAATCATAATGCATTGTGATAGTTGATGATTTTACTAGATTCATATGGGTATTCTTCTTAAGAACTAAGAATGAAACTATTAAAACCTTAAAATCTTTTATTCTTAAGATAGAAAATCAAATTGATCACAAAGTAAAGATAATCAGAAGTGACCAAGGGATTGAGTTTAAGAACCAAGTTCTTGACTCATTCTGTAACTCAAAAGGGATTACCAGACAATATAGTGCTCCTAGAACTCCTCAACAGAATGGTGTTGCTAAGAGGAGGAACATGACACTTATTGAGGCTGCAAGAACCATGTTGGCTGATTCAAAGATGCCTCTAACTTTCTGGGCAGAGGCAGTCAGCACTGCATGCTATGTGTAGAACAGGGTTCGCATTGTTAAGCCCAATGGAAAGACCCCTTATGAGTTATGAACAAAAGGCCACCGTTCATTGCCTTTCTGAGGTCCTTTTTCAGTCGATGCACCATACTTAACACAAAGGACAATTTGGCAAAATTTGCTGAAAGGTCAGATGATGCTATCTTTGTTGGATACTCTTCAAGCTCCAAAGCTTATAGAGTATACAACATCAAGAATCAACAATTTGAGGAGTCATCCAATATAGTTGTAAATGAGCACACTCCTTGTGTTAAGGGAAATGGTCCTGACCATATGTTTAACTTAGAATTGTTTCCCAACTATTCTAAACAATCTTGTGAGAATGTTTCAGCTAGAACAGGTACTCAAAGTGACTCTGATGATGATCAAATGTTTAAGTTGCCCAGACCCATTCCAAATTCTCCAGGAAGGAATGAAGAACAAGCTCCCACCACTGTAAGTCCTGAAAGTCTAAATCTCTCATGAAATAATGGAGCTTCAACCAGTTGTCAACTGAATGAGCATTAAGTCACTTCAAATGACAACTCCATTTCTCAACACCAAGCTGATAAAGATAGTTATCTGGAGGAACAGGCAACTGATGATACTTTCTTACAACAGAATATTTTTGATGATGTTACTCATTCATTCAATCAATCTTCATTGAATGAAAGAGAAAATTCAACTGGGACCAATGTTAACAATCCTGATATCATTCAAATCTAGATCTATCTATGCAACTAGATGTTATTCCCAGAATCAGGATTCATAACACTCATCCAGCTGAAAACATTATTGGGGACGACTCAGAAGGTGTGAGGACCAGAAGACAAACTCATAATGAGAATGTCTACTTGTACTCATGCTTTCTCTCTTAAATGGAATCTAAAAAGGTAGAAGAGGCTCTCAAGGATAACAATTGGGTTGAATCAATGCAAGAGGAATTGCTTCAATTCAAAAGGCAAAAGGTGTGGAATATGTGTCCACTACCACGTGGTCAAGTTCCCATTGGTACAAAGTGGGTATTCAGGAACAAAAGGGATGATAGAGGATTGATTATCAAGAACAAAGCTAGACTTCCAGTTCAAGGATACACATAAGAAGAAGGAATAGATTATACTGAGGTATTTGCACCTGTTGCAAGACTTGAGGCTGTAAGAATCTTTCTTGCTTTTGCTACATCCAAGAACTTCATAATGTATCAACTTGATTTCAAATGTTCATTTTTGTATGGGAACATCGACAGAGAAGTCTATGCGTGTCAACCACCTGGCTTTGAAGACCCACAGCACCCCCACTATGTGTGCAAATTAGATAAAGCTCTCTATGTGCTGCATCAGGCTCCAAGGATATGGTATGAGACGTTGTCTCAATTTCTCCTAAAGAACAGCTACACCAGAGGCACCATAGACAAGACATTATTCATAAGAAGATCAGGGAAGGACATGTTGCTTGTTTAAGTCTATGTTGATGACATCATATTTGGTTCCCTAAATGACCAAATGTGTAAAGACTTTGAAAGCATCATGAGAAAGAAGTTTGAAATGAGTTCTATGGGAAAGATGGATTTCATCCTGGGAATTCAAGTGAAGCAGATGGAAGATGGCTTCTTCATAAATCAATCTAAATATGTCAAGAACATTTTAGAAAGATTTGAGATGAAAGACTGTAAGCCGGCTAAGACATCTATACAAAGAAATCACAATCTTTGTCCTAACTCTAAGGGGGAGGATACAGATCAGCATCAGTACAGGGCAATCATTGGATCTCTAATGTATCTCACTACAAGCAGACCTAATATCATGTTTGCTACATGCATATGTGCAAGATATCAAGCTGCTGCCAAGGTGTCTCACCTCATCGCTGCCAAAAGGATACTTAGATACCTCAAAGGCGCTCCCAAACTGGGCCTTTGGTATCCTAAGAACAAAGACTTCAACGTGTATGGTTATATTGACAGTGATTATGGTGGTTGTAACATCAACAAGAAATCCACATTATGAGGATGTTAATTTCTTGGTGGAAGGATCATCTCCTAACAATGTAAGAAGCAATCATGTGTCTCTACATCAACTGCTGAGGCTGAATACATTGCTGCAGCTATTTGTTGTGCTCAACTGCTATGGATTCAAAATCATATGTTAGACTATGACATCAACTTCATGGAGACTCCCCCATTCACATAGACAACAAGAGTGCTATCTTAATAACTGAAAATCCAGTCAAGCACTCTAAGACAAAACATATCGACATCAGGTATCATTTCATTAGAGATACTAATGAAAAACTCTGATCAAATTGGTCAAAGTTGACTCAAATGAACAATATGCTGATTTATTCACCAAAGCTTTTGATGAACAAAGATTTAAGTACTTAATTGTAGCTATTGGGATGATAAATCTTGACTAATGATTTCATACAAAATGTTAAGTCAAATGTGTCTGTTTACAACTTAAGCCCTGTTACAAAAGGTATGTCTTCAAAATTTTTAAAATATAAACTCTTCCGAAGAGAAATTTACCCTCGGAAGATAGTCTTAATCTTCTTTCGAAGGAAAATTCCTCTAATCCAGAAAAAGAATTATGCTTCGGAAGAAAATTTGATCATAGATCAACCTTCTTCTGAAGGAAATTTTCTACTTCTACGAAACCACATTTTCCCTTCGGAAGCAAAATAGTCTTTATGACAGATTTTGCTTCGGAAGCAAAATTGGCTTCGGAAGATCGTCAGGAGAGAGAAACCTTAAAGTACTCTCGGAAGCAGATATTGTCGGAAGAATACTTTAAAATTGCAACGGAAACATTTGGGTCCCACTCTGCAAAAAGTAAGATTTTGTGGAAGATTGTTGGAGTATTTTGAATAAAACATCCTTACCGCCTCTGTCAAATCAAGCCGCATAGTGTCATTTCACCTTATCAGTTTGTTATAGAAAATACCAAAGATTTTGTCCACCGTCTCATTGCCTTGACGCATATGAAGAAGCTCTTCAGTGATACGATCAATTGCAACACGAGGACTGAAATGTTTTAGGAAGATGGGTTTGAATTCTTCCCAAGACATACTTTCGATTCCTTCTCTCCCCTTCTCCTTCTTCACCATATCCCACCAGTCTTTAGCTCTTTCACAGAACTGGTTCGTTGCAAATATCACTTCATCACACGGGTCACAGTGACATGTATCAAAAATAGTCTCCATGGCTGCTATCCACCTTTGGCTTACCAAATGATACATTTCACCTTTAAACTGTAACGGTTTACATGCCATAAAGTCTGTATACGAGCAGTGTGGTTTTTCAACTTCAACTATTGGTGTTGTTCCCACATTCTCCGTAGGTTTTCCTACAGTTGCTTCATTCTTTTTTAATTTTCTTCTAGCATAATTCCAATTGAATTCTGCATTTCGGCTAGAAGAAATGGAATATTAGCTTCAAATTCCTTTCCCACTTCAATGGCAACCTGTGTCCGAATTTCCTCAAGTACAGATATTGTATTATTAATAAGACGAGATGAATACACTAATCTTTCTGAAGCATCATCTACGTGTTTTTCAGTATTACGACTTCTTTTACCTTGTATCACATTTCCCTCTTTCATCCGCCATGTATCTCTAAACAATTTATTTATTTCATGTTATTTTTATTCTAATGATTTCTACACTACAAGTACTAATTTAAGGCCTTAATGCTCCTAATGTTATTGTCAAGGCAAAAATATATCTAAGGCCACAAGTACTATATATGCATTTATAACATACTCCACATACACATATCATTTTACGCATATATATTTCCAATCCCCACACTTATTCTTTGATGTTTTCAATACAATATGATCATTGAAATCCCACAACGTAACATCTTGAATTTTTGGTTAATTAAAAAAGTTAGCTTCGTTAAATTCTTGTAAGGGCTATTGTTGGCATTTATGAAACTCATGGGCTACTTATGCTTATTGCTTTAATTTGTCTTTAATTCTTTAATTTGGAAGTTAATAATGTTAATTGTTACATAATAAATAAATAATAATCATAAATAAAAAAAATAATAATAATACTAATAATAATAATGATGATAATATTAATAATAGTAAAATTATAACAATAATAATAATAACTAATAATAATAATAATAATAATAATAATAATAATAATATTATTATTATTATTATTATTATTATTATTATTATTATTATTAATTTGTAAAAAAATATTCAACCTAAAAAGGTTGAAAATTTGGAGTTAAGAAGTCAAGGGGCCTTAATGTCAATTTAGAAACTTTAAATATTAAAGTTTGTGCATTAAATATTAAGAAATAAACCACAGGGACTATTTGTGTAAATCTATAAAAAATAAACTAAACCTTCCCCCTCTCTCGGTTTTCCGGTCACTGAACCGGTAGCCCTCCCGGACCGGCAGCCCTCCGGCGAGGCGCCGGCAGGGCCAAAACACCTCGAAAACAACCTACACGTGATCCCGGATCGCTCCAAATTCTTTCTAGAACATGATTCGAACCCGTATACACCAATTAATCGCATTTAAACGTCGGTTACTAAGCCCAATCGAATGAGTAACTGATATCTTTAATCATAGAACCGTTCGGTCATTAAAAATCAATAATAATCCGATTAAATGAACCCAAACGATCGCTTAACTATCCCTAATCGCATACCATCTCCAATTTCACCTGAAACACAAAATCATCGAGTTCAATCACCACTATCACCGCGACCTGAAACCCAGTCGAAGACCCTGATCCGAGCCTTCTAAACTTCAATTGATTGAGGGCTTGGAACCAAGAACATCACCCGAAGCTTTACCCAAAGTTAATTTGATTAATAACAACAATTCTACATCAAACACGTCCAAGCGTCGATCACGTTTCACCTGCATCGGTTCTCATTAGTTTGGCTTCGATTCGGGTAATTAGTCTAGTCCACAGACTCGAAATGACATGGGGATTAAAAGCCCTAATGTTGATTTCATTATCATTATGGTTTTGATGTTCAATTTGGTCCTATTTCATTCTAGGGTTCTTGGGGTTTGGGGGCATTTTATTAATGTGGTTTAAAAGCCTTTGGAACCGAGTGATACCAAGGCCACGACCCTTGGTTCACTGGTAAGACATCACCCTTCTGAACAGGAGGTCCCCAGTTCGAATCCTGGGAACCGCATGTTTTATTTTTAAGGCTTTTTGGCTTTCAACCTTAACTCTAAATTTTTTTAAAAATTATAAAAAGCCACTTTCTAAAAGTTGATTATTTTAAAATACTATTTATTATTTTCTGTAAATTAGTTTCTTAAAAAGAAATACTTTTATACTTCTATCAAATATTCTAAAAACTAAATAAATAGTTTATTTTTATAAAAACTATACTTTAAATAATACCTTGTTCCACAAATATGATTATTTCAAGCGTTGCCTTTAAATTATTTTTTAAATTGTGTTTATTAGGATTTATTTAATCTTTATATGTATACAAGATTATTATAAATGTTATATTTTTATAAAACTTTATATAGAATGTATCAAATTTCTTTTATTTTATTAAATATAATTGGTTGCATTTTGTTAACCAAAATTATTTGACAAGCCCTAAATACCAAATTGAACCCTAGTCCTAGTCAAATCGTTAAACTTATTATTAAACTTAAATCTTGTAAATATATATATTCTTAGGTACATTGTGAAGGATTGCGTTAGAACGTTTATTAATATTTCTTAATAATCATCATTCTTATACTTGTTGATCATGTGAGTATTTCTATACTCCTTTTGCTTATTTTTACACTTTAGGGTGAAATATTTTATCGTATAACCATCGCACTTGTAAACTCGTTTGATTCTTGTAAACTCTTGGTAATTCACTCGTATGTTGTGGTTAGTTGATCTTAGTAATTACCATGTATTGATTATTATATGTGCAATCATTAACTATTGCTAGCCTGGCAACGTCATAGATCTATGGGCTTGACAAGCCTGCTTGGTTAATCCAAGTACACTTAGCTAATCGTATAATCTTGTAAACGTGGAATCTTGTAATCTGTCAAGGTTTGATTGTTGCATCTGTCATACATCCCTAGTTACTGTGTTCACTAACTTATGACAAGAATTGCCATCTTTTATATATTTATGTATGAAAACTATGGAAATCTCACCAACATTATATTGACCTTTATTTTTAACATGTTTCAGGGTACGCCCAAGTTTGATGCTATCTTTGAAGCTTATTCACATCTAGGAATGAACCTAGATTAATAAATGAAATGTCTTGGATTATTTCATCTTACGTTATGTCTATTTTAATGTTTGAGACTTATGTTTGTAATTTACTTTTTAAACTTATGATTAAAATATTTGGATTTAAATAATAGCGTTATGTGGTTGTGAACAATCTTAACCCTCACATCTCGACGATTCCGCCGTCAAGGTTGGGGTGTGACACACAATGATATGATATATCACCCTCATACTGGCCAAGTATGAAAACAATTTATTACACTAATTTTGATTTTTCAACTATCATATGGTATCTCAAACATACAAATTTCAGTGTACACATATTTTCTCATATGTTTTCATTTTTCACTCATACAAAGCCTCATTTATTTGCTTCCATGGACCGCTTCTGGATTGAAACCTCTCGTTTTCATATCAGTAGCACTAATGGTTCGAGTCTAAGTAATTTTTGTTTTACTTAAATCTCTCGAACCGTGCTCTGATACCAACTTGAAACACACCAATTTTTTTTAAAACACTTTCACAATTTATATCAGAGCTTTGATCCCAGTTCATAACAAAAATTGTCACTCATAGGACAGGTCATTTCTTAACATATACAAAAGTATTACATGGAAAATAACATTTTACAAGCTTTTTCTACAACATGTATTATATTAAATATTAAAGGAGAGTAGGGTTCCATTGTCAGGTGACTCACGTCCATAAAGCTTTAACCATTTATGGGTGCTTTTCCTGAAAACATTTAAAAATATTCATTAGCTTTCGCTAAGTAAGTACACCTTGTTATTTTTTTTTATTGGGATTTATCACCCAAAATCATTTTTATTTAATCCTCGTTACTTCTTGGAATTCAACACCTGAATTTCTTGTGAGTTTAATTTTAACCTTTGAGGATTAATAACTCCTCTTTTTAATATGTGGAGTTCAACACCCGAACCCTTTGGGATTTGAAAACCTAAAATCCTTAAAAATATTTAACTCCTCTTTCTATATATGTGAAGTTTAACACCCAAAATCCTTACATGTATTAACCCCTTTTTTCATCTATCCAATACACGTATTTGGACCCGTAATCATATAAATCATTTTCCCCGTAATCATGTTTATCATAATAAATAAACATATATCACATGTATTTAAACATGTCCTATCTCTACAGAATTCATATAAACTTAAAATAAGTAAAACATATAACCTGAAATTAAACATGTAAAATAATCTATTTACGGGTTAGTGTACTTACCTCCTTGTATTAGTGACTTGAGTCCACCAATTACTAGTCGCACCCGCTAATAACCGCTACTTCTAATGTACATAATCACTACAATTAAACTTAGCCACCTTTCTTCCTAATTTTATGAGCTTCGTAAGTTATATATGTATACATTTATGGTTCATTAATGTCACCATACACGTCAAAGAATTCAATTTTCTTTGTTAGCATGACTCATCAAAATATATGTAGATATGGCACTTTGGTAATTGAGAATTATTACCGGAAAGAGGTAATTGAGAATTATTGCACTTGTGAAATTTCTTTTAGAACATAGTTCAGCATTTCGCGGTAGTAATGAGAAGTATTATGTAAAGAGTAATGGAAATATTTTAGGATTTATGGAGATCTTGGAAGGGTTTTACCCGATTATGAAGGAACATGTGCGCGTATCATGAATAATGAACTCCACATTCATCATCTTGGGCATAATATCTGTAGACTTGTCGGTCAGCTTAAGAAGAAGACCCTATTCAAGAACTGACGTGGCGAATGACAAATGACGTAGCCTATCGAAAAAAGATTATGCCGCTTGGCAAAAAGTTTTTGTAACACGGATACTCAGAAAGAAAAGATGGTTAGCTCATTTAATGTGAAGACACATGATTGAATAACATAGTTGTAGCAACTAATCTAAATTGGTTACCCACTCCAACTATCAAAGTGGATTTGTTAATTTAAACTAGACCTCAAGAGAGAAACAAATATCAATTGAAGTCATTCACAACTCTCTTCTTTAGAACTTTAATTTCAATATTATTTGAGGGAAAGTGTTGTATTTTAATCATACTTTATTATAACCGATAAAATGTAAGACCTAATAAATCTTCTGCTTAATAGTCTTGGTCTCTCTTTTCATATAAATGTCTATAATATGTTACTTTTTTCTAGAAATGAGTACTCTACTTTTCTAGAGACCATAACTTTAGCATTCAAAAATCAAAATTGAAACAACCTTTGTTGCAATCTTTATAATCAATATGAAGAACTATGAACCACACAAATTTGTAATCAACATTCGTATAATAACGTGTGTAAATGATTGTAGATTTTAATGATGATCTTTACACAATTTCAAATCTTTAATATTTGTTAAATGATTACCAGTTCAACGAAACTACATAATAGGTAATGCACCTATCTTATAATAGTATAGTTTAGGTAAGAAACCGAGTATTGATTCATGGACATAGTAATTTCTAATACTCAATAATTTTTATCATTATTTAGTCGGATAAAAAGGTAAGTGATAGGTATTTTAAACCAAAACAATAGTAGGAAGTAAAAATAATATAAATAAGGATGAACATTATCAATCAACAAGGATATAAGTTAAGTTTAAACCCACTTGGTCAAATAATCTCTATTGCTATATAATAGAGAACCTATGGGTAGATTTATAATTTTACATTAATTTTAAGATGACATATGAATAGTTGCAAACTTTAATATGTAATGTGATAAGATTTATTCCTATTATTCCCCTTTTAAACTTTAAAAATACATGTACTCCACCATTTTCTAATTAAATTTAAAGTATAACTATTATATTTAAAGTTATCTTAATGTATCTATATATGTACTACTATATAATATAACTCTTTTAACATTTAAGAACAATGTTGTTGCATTTGGTAGAAGTGATTATGCATAAATAACATGTATTTACAAATTTGGTCCTTCCTATAGTAGCATAGATATGTTTGCTATCCCACGTTAATCAAATAAAAAAGCAAAATGAGAGTTCAAGACCTATACTCCTCTTGGACTTGAGCGAAAACAAACTTATGATTTGCGCATCATTTGTTGTGCAAAGCCATGAAAAAGATCAATGTCAGTTAAAATTTGAAATTGTTATTTTTTCTTCTTTGATATTCTTTTGATCCATCTTTGGTTTATATGGTTGTGGTTTAAACTCGGTTCTCCCTGAATCCCTTTTAACATGGTAGTTGCCGGTTAAAATGGTCGATCCGATCCGGTCTAGTTTTAAATCACATGTTAGCATAACAAGGGATGGTTAGTCAAAGATACAAAGTTTTATAAACTTTTATACCCCGCCACATCGTGTGATCTTACACATTATTGCTCAAAAGTTTAAGACACGTAAGAAACACGTGGTTGCATTTTATACAAGTATTCATGCACAATTAGGTTTATATTTATAATTTTATCCCTAATTACTATAGTCATTATGTCTATTCCACATCAGTTGTGTAGAGAAACCAAAGCAGTATCCAACTCCTATATAAGGAGCTTTTTCCTCAAAGTAAAAAAAGTGTTTTGTTTCATGTGCATGCCTTTTTGTATGTCATTAAACATAAAATCAAATTGGTAAAAGTGTCTTTTTGGTTTTTGAAATTGCGGCACCGGTGGTTCTTGCTTAAACCTAGTTGAACCGACCGATTTATGTTTTTACTTAGCACAATAAAGAAGAGTTAGCTAAAGACACAAAGTCCTAAAATATTTATACCAAGTCGCACCGCGCGAGTTTTACCAACTAGTGAATATATATAAAAATAATGTGATCACTAAATATCAAAGGTAGAAAAGGTTCATGTCTGAGTTATCTAATCATATGACTCTTTTAAAAGTTAAAATAAAGTTAGCATTAGAACCACCTAAAGTCATTTTATTAAGAACAAATGAGTAATTTATGTCTCTGGAGTAAAATATAGTGACCCTTGTTAATGCTATCAATTCCCACAATTATATTGAAAGGTAACATGATAAGCACAAGCTAACCACCTCAACTTTGTGTTAGAGTAAGTTTTGTAGGCCAATGTTATCAAAATTAGCAAAGCCTTTCCAAAACAAAATTTATCACTCCTTTAGACTAAAACGATTGAAGCTGGATGAAAGAGTTATGTGATAAATATTAGAACAATATTTCCCTAGCTAGTAGAATAATAATATTCTACCTATAATTTTCTAGTATAAATAGATGATGTGTTTTTATTTTGAGTATATTACTACGTGGCCACCTATGGTGTGGCTCATTTAATCCTTTTGACCTAAAAAAATCATTTGACATATCAATCCTAGACGATTTATTTCTTAATTGTTTTAACCTCTAACACAATTCTGTTAATTTTTTTTAGGTTAAGTGTAAGAACATTTATATCATTTCATGTTTGAAGGGCTAGTTTAGTTATGTTAGAAACAAGGACTGTAATTCCCGACCTATTTATGACACGATACAATATGTCTAATATATATATATATATATATATATATATATATATATATATATATTATGTTTTTAAAAATAATTAAAATAAAAATAATTAAAATGAAAATGCTAGACTTCAGTATTTCACATTCTTGATATGTAAAAACATATAAAAAATCTTATAGGCATAAAATCAAGGTAGTTAAACAAGACCTTTGCATATTTGATACGTGAGTTATGTGTGTCATCTTTAACTTGTTAAATACAATAATATCTATTTCACTAGTCCTATTAGAAACTACTAGAAACTTGAGCACTATCTGAGAAATAACTTAAAATAATAAATAAATAACTTAGGATAAAACTAAACCACCAAAAGTTCACCATCACAAATTTTTCCTCTTTTTCATATGAACACATTACCGCCACCAGTTTAACAAAACACAACGACACAACTTGTTTACTCAGCACCATTTGTTCTTCATTATTGCTTGTCGGGTCCCATCATAGAATATTCTCTCTCCACTTTATAAATAAAATATCGTAATCATCAAAAACCCACTTACAATTGGGAAAATTATAAAAATCATCATTTAACCAAATCAAATTAACAAAATAATCATTGACTTCTCAAAGTACTAAAAATAATCATTTGACTTTCAAGCCTCACTGACGTGGCAAGATTTTTCCTCGCCCAAGTTGTATTATCTCGCCCACGTGTAAATTACGTTTTATTAATTAAAAAAATAGGAAGGGACAGATTACCCTAGGTGAGGGATTTGACCCAACCCTCGCCACGTCAGTGATGAGCGCGGGTCCCCAGACGATGGATGTGATAGCCATTTCGCTATGTCAGCGAGGGAATGGTTATCGAGGGCGAGGGATCCGTCTAGTCAGCGAGTGAGCGGTAACCGAGGGCGAAGTATCCGTCTAGTCAGCGAGGGATGTGACCCTGATCTTGCTGATTATAGGGTTTGTGTTTTAGAAGTAAATGATTGGAGGAAAAAATATACGAAACAAATTTTTCACAAATCCTTTTACACTTTAAGAATATAAATATCAAAATTTTAAATTTATGTGGTCTATTATTGCTATAAAGTGGATATAAATTACTATGAAGCGGCTATTGTCAAGGAACATGTAGTAATTAAATACACATATATGTAGGCATCGTCTTGTAATGTAATGTATTAGTTAAGAAAGTAAAAAAATTCATATTCTATTACCTTCTATTCCTTTAGATTTGAGGAGTTCTAAAGTAATGTGGTATAACTGTGAGGATATTAGTATAGTATCAATGCATTCAAACGCTCTCTAGATAATAGTCCCTCTGATTTTTCTATTTTTACAAATTACGTTGAATTAAGAAAACAAAAAGAAAACAAAATGGATTAGTGATTAACAATTAAGAATCAAACACCAACCTATGAGTTTAAAAACATGAAGAAACAAAACAAATGCAACCAAAATCTGTAATGTAACACTGCCATAGAATAAAAAAAGAAGACTGTAACGAGAATAATTTAGTAAAAACATAAATGAAGAAGAATGAAAATCAAATAACTAAAAGATTAAGAAATGAAAAGAAGAGCAAATATGTTCATTATAAATGTTAACAATAAGATCAATCACATTTTAAGTATAATTTAAAACACCAGCTTATCATAGTGTTTTTTCTTATACTTATTTTGCTTCAAACAAACAAACAAACAAACAAACCCAGTATATCCCACTCAAGAGCAGGGTCTGGGGAGGGTAGGTGTAGGCGAGTCTTTCCTCTATCTTGTTAGGTAGAGAGACCGCTTCCAAAATTTTAAACAAGTATAGGACTTACTAGTTTCAATGCACATGGTACCATCAAAATGCATACTCTTATTCAATGTTTATGGCAAAGTAAAATGATCAGAGATTGCACAGTCAAAACACAAAGTATGATATATAGGGGAAAGATTGTATTATATAGGAGAAAATCATATTAAAGTAAAGTTTAACTATTTAAAAACAATAAATGAAAAAATAAAAACTACCTATTTTTTGGTTAAAGACTTTCTATTTTTTTCTAATTATGGGCGAGGGATGGCAATTTGGTAATTATGGGCGAGGGATACTCATAATCCCTTGCTGAGTCAGCGAGGAATATATCACGTCAGCGAGGAATATGCCACGTCAGCGAGGGATTACACGTGAGCGAGGGATTATGCATATTCCTCGCTTGTAAGACCGTGAGGCGAGGGATTATGGATATTTCTTGCCACCTGGGCGAGGGAGGGACAGTTGTGTGATTCGATTAGTTGTTTCTAAGATAAACTTAAATTTTGATTGGTTATTTTAATAATTTGATTTGATCAAATGGTCATTTACCTAAATTTCCCTTTACCATTTCTGTTGCATCTTCCAATAAATCACAAATGAAATCAAAATTAATCGAAAAGAACATACCACTTGCTTCATAGGAAATCCGCCAAAGACATCAACAATGGAATCACTACCAAACTCATCGTGACAACACATTTTTCAACAATAATTATCAGGCATCCATTAAGAATTATGATGATATGTAGCAAAAAAAAAAACCTTTGAAGAGGTTTATTGGGCCGCGAGTCGCCTAGTGTCACCTGAGAGTTCTTGAATTCTTTGTCTTCTTCAACTCTATTGGCTGGAGAAAAAAGAGTTGAACAGAACTCATCAACCATCATCATCAACGTCCTTAACCTGTATCGAACCTATTTGCCTCTACCATGGGATCAATCACCACCACTACTTATGAATGATGATGATTGATGGTAATAGATATATGAAAATGAAAAAAAAATATAGATGAATAAGATTTAATTAGACGAAGAAGAGGGCAAGTGTATGGTGGTGGTGTTGGTTTGTTTTTATTCAAATATATTTATTTATTATCATGAGTAAATAACTCAAATAGTCCCTAGATTTCTAATATAATATAATTGACCCCTGTTGATCTATGAAGTGGATAAATCTATCGAAATCTCAGGAGTTCAACACTAGCTTCTAACATCCGAATTCTACCAAGTGCTTAAACAACTTTCGAATCACATATGTTGAATGAATGTCGATCAGCATATGCTGACTAGCATTCAACTGAAGAAGTGCCAATCGACTACTTCTTGTTAGCACTAAACTCGATGAGCTGTTGATCAGCTGCTACACAAGACAAACTGTCTGTATCGAAGACTGCTGTGTTCTGCCTTTTGTACACAACATAGGATTCAAGCTGCCTAACTCTGATGTACCGCTTGTCTATCTTGCTGTACAATTCTTAACATAGAATAGTTTATTCTTTTTGTTTAGATTTCATAGTTAAAGTCCTCAGACTTCTATAGGAGAGACAAATTTTTCAAGCCAGTTGGTTTTATCTGAAGATTGTATTATTTTTACTCAAACGATTAGTCAAGTGAATACTTTGAAAAAACTTGTGCATTTATATTTACTCAAAGTATTTGTGTTTTGATAATAAGTAGTTAACTTAGATTTCGTATTCGTTAATTACTGATCAAAGAGAAGTAATTTTTAATCTATAGACGTATCCGATTCAATAAATGGTATCAAAGCTTTGGCTCTTGATTTGATTAAAGTTATCTTTCAACAGATCACTTATTTCTTCTTTTGATCATACAATCAAACAACATATTTCTTTATACTTCTCTATCCTTTTAAAATGACTGCTGTAGCCATCTCAAGTAAACATGACTTGAAGAATAGAACTCAGACTAAACCTCCCATGTTTACACCACATGATTATGATACCTAGAAAATTCAAATGGATGATTTCATAAGAAATCAAGACATGGGACTCTAGCTCTCTATTCTGAATGGACCATATGTCCCCGTGGTTCAAAGCTGGTGGTGAAGGTGGAGCCATGATTCCTAAAGATCCCATAGAATATTCTAATGAAGATCTAAACAAGATTGACGTGGATTCAAAGGCTCTAAGGTTTATCAGAATAAGCATACCAAACATGTAATACGCGGATATTTTCCTTGAAGCTGACGAAGGAAGAAAAAGAAATAAAGTCCAAAGTCGGGGGACCAAACTCGCCAACATGAGAAAGTCAGGTAAGTGGGGGTATTTAAAAGGAGAGGGAAGCCCTTACCCTCTCCCAACACTCACAAACATCAGCCATGGAGAGAAAGAAGAGAGAAAAGGGAGAAGAGAAGAAGAAAGCTTGGTTAGAGTGGGTTCGAGTGTGCAAAATCGTCGTGTAGCGGGTTTAAACGAAGCTCTTCTTCTTGATGTAGTTTATGTGAGTTCTAGGACCCCTATTTTACTCGTTTTTAACTGATTTGGGGCTGGAACACATAGTAACCCGTTTTTGTATGTGTGTGTGTTTGACCCATTTGGGTGTGGTTGTGTGTGATGCGTTTGGAGTTCGTTTCCGGGCTTATGTGTGCTTGATGGTGTTGTAGTATGCATTTTTAAGGTTTAGGATGGCTGATTTAGGCTTAGAATGGGTTTGGATGAGCTTGCAGGTCGAAAATGGCAGATTGGGTTCGGGATGAACTGCATTCTGCATCAGCTAGGGCTAGGCGACCGACTGGAGGCCATACGACCTATTGGAGTGCGATTGGAGTTCATTCGCACGACTGAGGTTCAGTCGCACGACTAGGGGTACAGTCACATGGGGAGCCATGCGACTAAGGTCCCATTCGCAAAAGTGCTCATCCGCATTAAGTCCATCCGCATGAGGTCCATTCGCATAAGGTCCATCCGCATGAGGTCCATTCGCATAAGGTCCATTCGTACGATTGGTGTTCATCCACATTGGTGTTCATCCATATTGGTCCATTCGCATGATGCTTAGTCGCATGGAGGCCATACGACTGAAGGGTGCCCATACGCCCAAATAGGGTTGTTGCACCCGAGGAGGATCATAGTTTAATTACTGGCTTTTGGAGGAAACTACAGATGCAAGTCTTGACGTGGAAGTTCCCGTAGGTACATGTAAGATGACTATTGAGGTCTTAGAGGGTATGTTGGGCATGATGATATTGCATGTTATGCGTGATGTATGTTATGTATGTATGATGATGCCCTGTATGATGTTGCTACTGTGTATGTTAATGTTCCTTGTTATGATGAATGTTTATCATTCCTGTGGCTTTACACGTTATGTTAAAAAATGAAACAAAAGTATTATGTAACGTAAAGTGAAAGATAATGAAAGAGGAACATGATGAACGAATGCATGCATTAATGAATGAATTAATGTAAGAAAGGCTTGCAAGCAAATGTATGGAGGTTCACACCCAATGAAGGGTGTTAGCTCAAGTGTGTGCGGGTTAGCTACCCCAGAAGGATGCACACTAGGGTCCAATCCTTGTGATTGACCATATGTATGGGTCCTTGCCGCTTGCCCTAGGTACTGGAGTCAACTTCGTGCACAATGTACGAGGTCTAAGAAAGACCACAGGCCCAGTAACCAGCTTCATGCACAATGTTCGGGGTATAGCACATGGCATTGATCCGTAATGTAAAAGAAAAGATAAGTGGTGAATGTACTTGCCCTAGGTACTGGAGTCAGCTTCGTGCATAATGTTCGAGGTCTATGAAAGACCTCAGGCCCCGTAACCAGCTTTGGACACAATGTTTGGCGTATTGTACATGTCATCGAAAGTAATGAACGTATGAATGAATGTAATGAATGTACGAATGAAAGTAAGGAACGTACGAATGAAAGTAAGAATTTATGAATGAATGTGAACGAAAGTAACGAATGTGAATGTTAACGATGTACGTTAAATGAACGAAAGTTAACGAACGAATGATGAAGATAGTAATAATATTATCTATGTGTACGTATGATGTGTGATCGCATGTAAGTAAAGAACGGTTCTAACGAAAGAAAAGTATGTTTTATTATAAAACTAGAACTCACTCAGGAAAGCTGACTTTTTATGTGTTTCCAGTTGGCAGGTAACGTTGCTGAGGATGGCATGGGGCAGCTACTCAGCTCTTTTAGGATGGCATTCTTTTGTATAATGTTTTTGCATTGTAATGCGAACAAACGATGTTTGTAATGAATGTTGTATTAACTTGCAAAAGCATTTATATAGAAATAAAAGTTATTTAAATGTTCCGCTGCGATGTTTCATAAAATACAAATGTAATTATATATTTTATGAGCTATGATTGGTCAGCTGTAAGCGTCCCGGGAACGGGGCCTTACAAGTTGATATCAGAGCCAAAGTTTAAGTGAAATGGGTAAATTTTCAAAATAAACCATAACTTAAACTAAGAATGGGACGGAAAAGGGAAGGATGCCAATCTGAGTAGCTACGTGCCATCAGGTATTTTCTTAGTGATAACTGGTATTATGTGCGCATTGTATGTGTTTATGTGTTGTATATTGATTTAAATATTGATGTAGTCAGGACAGGTAATGCTTAGGGTATGAAGAGTAAAGTAAGTGGCTAATCATAACTGGCAACTGTAATTAGGGACTTACTATACTTGACATAAACTGAGCTGTTCCCTTGAATGACCGTGTTGGTGTTTGAATCTTTCAGTGTGTGATAGAGGATGGCCGGTGGTAGATCATCTAAAGCCTAGCGTGGTGAACTTGGTGCTGCATCGCGGCCCAAAAAAGACAGCCTAGAGTTGAAAAGGTGGTTCCTGAAGAACCCGTGACCCCCCATCCGGAGGGTGTAGATGAGAGTGCCAATCAGAGAGCCTCGGTAAAGGAGGCTGTAGTGGAGGAGGTTCATCAAGTCATGCAGAAGATCTTACCGTCTGTGGTGACTGAAGTGATTAAGGCTGTATGGGAAGGAGAACGGAAAGAGAGGAACAGGTCCTCGGGAGGACGGGAGCAACCGGAGCCTGAAACGTTTCTTTCTGATGATGAAGAGGAGGAAGAAGAGGAGCCTGCGTCGGAGGAGGCACGAGGCTGTAACTATGGGGCGTTTCAACGATGCAAGCGCCCTACTTTTGATGGTAATGGCACTACTGCTGCTGCTCACCAGTGGCTGAGAGAAATGGAAGGTGTATTGAATATCAGCGAGTGTTGGGAGGATCAGAAAGTGAAGTTTGCTGCCCGCTCTTTTGTGGACTCGGCTCTGTGCTGGTGGGAAAATATAGTCTAAGCCGAGGGTAGCAAGGCTATTGGGAGGATGAGATGGTCGGAGCTAAAGAAGTTGGTTATTAAGGAGTTCTGTCCTCACCGGGAGATGAACAAGGTTAAGAGGGAGTTCCTGCAACTGGAGGTGGAAACCATAACACATAAGCAGTACACCACGAAGTTCAACGAGATGGCATGTCAGGTGGCGGATCAGGTGACGCCTCTGTCACGGAAGATTAAGAGGTACATTCAGGGTTTGCCAGTGAATATTCATAGGCACATGATCGCTGCCCGACCAAGCACGTTTAGGTTGGCAGTGGACTTGGCAGGGATGTTATATGATGAGAGGACTATAGTGGTGGTGGCTGAAGGTAGTAGGAAGGGTGGTGGTGATCGAAACTGGAGTGGGAAGAGGTTTGGTCGGGGTAATGCCTCGATGGGTAACAAGAAGGCACGGGTGGATGATCGCCGTGTAGCCACACCGGGTACGGGATCGAAGATATTTGAAAAGTGTGGGAAGGAGCATACCGGAGAGTGTAGGTGGGGGTTGAATGCGTGCTTCAAATGTGGGAAGCCAGGTCATATACCGCGGGAGTGCAAAGCGGGGAGATGTTTTAACTGTGGCGGGGAGGGCCACATGAGCCGAGACTGCAAGAAGCCAAGGGCTAAAGGTTCCGGGCTGAAGAAGACGGGGAGTGACGGACCGAGGGCGAGCAGCAGGGCGTTCACGATGACACAAGAGGAAGCTAGGACAGACCCTGATGTCGTGTCCGGTATATTTCTAGTGAACCAAACTTTAGCTTCTGTGTTATTTGATTCGGGTGCTAGTAAAAGTTTTATTTCTGCTGCTTTCTGTACTAAGCTGCCGGTTAGTAGTAAACATGGTGATGCGCCCTTTGATGTAGAAACTGCCATAGGTAAGTCTACCAGGATTTCTGAGATGATTGAGGGTTGTGATAGGGAATTAGAGGGTCATAAATTTCTGGTTAGACCATTGGTGATGACCTTGGGTGGTTTCGATTTGGTTCTTGGGATGGATTGGTTGGCGGACTTCAAGGCGAATATTGTGTGTTGTAAGAATATGATTCGTTTGATAGAGCCTGACGGGAGTTCGGTAACTGTTTATGGGGATCGAGTCACGACGATCCGAAAGTAATCTCAATGGCGATGGCGGGAAAGTGTATGAGGCGTGGATGTAGTGCCTACTTGGCCTACTTAAAGGATGTGGATACGCCCGGCCACGTAAAGGATGTGGATACGCCAACACCATAACTGTCTGATGTACCGGTTGTGTGTGACTTTCCCGATGTGTTTCCCGAAGACTTGCCAGGAGTGCCACCTGACCGAGAGATCGAGTTTCAGATTGATCTGATACCGGGTGCCCAACCCATTGCCAAGGCACCGTATCGGTTGGCTCCGACCGAGATGAAACAGTTGATAGAGCAATTGCAAGAACTACTTGATAAGGGGTTTATAGACCGAGTATCTCTCCTTGGGGTGCTCCGGTCTTATTCGTAAAGAAGAAAGACGGCAGCATGAGGATGTGTATAGACTACCCTGACCTGAACAAGTTGACGGTGAAGAATCGGTACCCGTTACTAAGGATTGATGATTTCTTTGATCAGCTTCAAGGCACCAGTTGGTGTTCACGGATAGATCTTCGATTTGGCTACCACCAGCTAATGGTGAAAGAGCAGGATATTCCTAAAATAGCTTTTCGCACGCGTTATGGTCATTCTGAGTTCCTCGTTATGTCTTTCGGTTTGACCAATGCACCAGCTGCTTTTATGGATCTAATGAACCGAGTGTGTGGGCCGTTAGTGGATAAATCAGTGTTTGTGTTTATTGATGATATCCTGATTTATTCGAAGAGCGAGATAGAGTATGCTGTCCATATTCGAGAGGTGTTGGAGATGTTGAGAAGGGAGAAGTTGTATGCCAAGTTCAACAAATACGCGTTTTGGTTGCGCGAGGTTCAGTTCTTGGGTCATGTGGTGAATCCGGAGCGGATTATGCTGGATCCAGCAAAGGTGGAAGCGGTGATGCAATGGAAGTCTCCAAAGACGCCATCCGAGATCCGTAGTTTCTTGGGTTTGGCGGGCTATTACAGAAGATTCATTCAAGACTTCTCTAAGATTGCTTCTCCACTAACCAAGTTGACCCGGAAAGATGTAAAGTTTGTATGGGGTCAAGCTCAGGAGCAGGCATTTGAGGAATTAAAGGCGAGGTTGACTAAAGCTCCCGTACTGTCCTTACCCGATGGAAGTGAAGATCTGGTGGTGTATTCTGATGCTTCCTACTCGGGGTTGGGGTGTGTGTTAATGCAGAGAGGAAAAGTTATAGCTTACGCATCCCGACAGTTGAAGGTTCATGAGGTTAACTACAATACTCATGATTTGGAGCTAGCAGCCGTGGTCTTTGCGTTAAAGATTTGGAGGCACTACCTGTATGGGACGAAGTGCACCATATTCACTGACCACAAGAGCTTGAAGTACTTCTTCGAGCAGAAGGACTTGAACATGAGGCGGAGAAGATGGTTGGAGCTCATAAAGGATTATGATTATGAGATCCATTATCATCCGGGCAAAGCCAACATGATGGCGGATGCCCTTAACCGAAAGGAGAGACCCGAGCCGATTCGGGTGAAAGCGTACCAGTTGATTATGACCTCTGATATGATGAAGCAAGTCAAAGAGTTTCAAGATGAGGCATTAAAAGAAGATCATCATAACTCTGAAAGGATAAGAGGTCTAGTCACGGAGTTGGGTGAGAACACTCTCAGTGTTAAAACCCGATTCGGGCGGATGTGGATTCCTCGTTTTGGGGCTCTAAGGGTGAAGATTATGGATGAAGCTCACAAGGCTCGATACTCTATTCATTTTGGTGCTACAAAGATGTACCAAGACATGAAGAAAGATTATTGGTGGCCGGGTATGAAGCGTGACATGGTGGAGTATGTGAGTAAGTGCCTTACTTGCTTGCAAGTGAAGGCCGAGCATCAAAAGCCGTATAGGAAGATCCAACCTTTGAATATACCGGAATGGAAGTGGTAGCACATCACCATGGATTTGATTACGAAGCTGTCACGTACTTCGAAAGGGTATGATACTATATGGGTGATTGTTGACCGCTTGATGAAGAGTGCTCACTTCCTACCGATTCGCGAGACATATTCATCCGAGAGGTTGGCGGATCTTTTCATTAAGGAGATTGTGACTCGTGATGGTATGCCGGTGTCTATTATGTCTGATCGTGACACCCGGTTACCGTTAGCTGAGTTCTCATATAACAACAATTATCATGCCAGTATTGGTATGCCATTGTTAGCTGAGGACCATTCAGACATTGGAGGACATGCTTCAGGCATGTGTGATTGATTTTGGGGGAAATTGGGATGACCACTTACCGTTAGCTGAGTTCTCATATAACAGTAGTTATCATGCCAGTATTGGTATGCCACCTTATGAGATGCTATATGGTAGGTGATACAGAACACCCGTCTGTTAGGGTGATATTGGTCATAAAGAGTTAGGGAGCGTCGAGGTGATCGAGGCTACGACTGAAAAGCTTGAAAGGATAAAAGCCTTCATGAAGGCAGCCAAAGATAGACAGAAGTCATATGCTAATAAACGACGCAGACCAATTGAGTTCCAGGTGGGTGACCGGGTTATGTTGAACGTCTCACCTTGGAAGGGTATCATTCACTTCCGAAAGCGGGGAAAGTTGAGCCTGAGATACATAGGCCCTTTCCGAATCATTGCTTGAGTAGGAGAGGTGGCCTATAGATTGGAGTTACCAGATGAGTTAAGTGGAATTCACCCGACATTCCACGTATCTTATCTAAGGAAGTGTTTGGCAGACGAAGATATGATTGTTCCACTGGAGGACATCGAAGTAGACGAACGACTCAATTATGTGGAGCAACCAGTGGCAATCATCGATCGAAAAGAGAAGAGGCTGAGAAATAAAGTGCTTCCTCTTGTGCGTGTACAATGGAAGCACAGGAAGGGATCCGAGTCAACGTGGGAGACCGAAGAAGAAATGAGACATCATTACGTACATTTGTTTGAGGAATAATAGATTTCGGGGACGAAACCTATATAAGGGGGGTGGACTTGTAACACCCGGATATTTTCCTTGAAGCCGTCGAAGGAAGAAAACGAAATAAAGTCCAAAGTCGAGGAACTAAACTTTCCAACGTGAGAAAGTCAGGTAAGTGGGGGTATTTAAAGTGAGAGGGAAGCCCTTACCCTCTCCCCACACTCACAAACATCAGCCATAGAGAGAAAGAAGAGAGAAAAGGGAGAAGAGAAGAAGAAAGCTTGGTTCGAGTGGGTTCGAGTGTGCAAAATCATCATGTAGCAGGTTTAAACGAAGCTCTTCTTCTTGGTGTAGTTTATGTAAGTTCTAGGACCCCTATTTTACTCGTTTTTAACCGATTTGGGGCTGGAACACATAGTAACCCATTTTTGTATATGTGTGTGTTTGACCCATTTGGGTGTGGTTGTGTGTGATGCATTTGGAGTTCGTTTCCGGGCTTGTGTGTGCTTGAATGGTGTTGTAGTATGCATTCCTAAGGTTTAGGATGGTTGATTTGGGCTTAGAATGGGTTTGGATGAGCTTGGAGGTCGAAAATGGTAGATCGGGTTCGGGATGAACTGCATTCTGCATCAGCTTGGGCTAGGTGACCGACTGGAGGCCATACGGCCGATTGGAGTGCGATTGGAGTTCATTTGCACGACTGAGGTCCAGTCGCAGGACTGGGGGTCCAGTCGCATGGGGAGCCGTGAGACTGAGGTCCCATTCATATAAGTGCTCATCCGCATTAAGTCCATCCGCATGAGGTCCATTCGCATAAGGTCCATTCACATAGTGTTCAACTGCATGAGGTCCATTCGCACGATTGGGTGTTCATTCGCATTGGTGTTCATCCGTATTGGTCCATTCGCATGATGTTCAGTCACATGGAGGCCATGTGACTGAAGGGTGCCCATACGCCCAAATTGGGTTGTTGCACCCGAGGAGGAGCATAGTTTAATTACTGGCTTTTGGGGGAAAGTGCATATGCAAGTCTTGACCTGGAAATTCGCGTAGGTACGTGTAAGATGACCATTGAGGTCTTAGAGGATATTTTGGGCATGATGATGTTGCATGTTATGCGTGATGTATGTTATGTATGTATGATGATGCCCTGTATGATGTTGCTACTATGTATGTTAATGTTCCTTATTATGATGAATGTTTATCTTTCCCGTGGCTTTACGTGTTATGTTAAAGAATGAAACAAAAATATTATGTAACGTAAAGTGAAAGATAATGAAAGAGGAACATGATGAATGAATGCATGCATTAATGAATAAATGAATGTAAGAAAGGCTTGCAGGAAAATATATGGAGGTTCACACCCAATGAAGGGTGTTAGCTCAACTGTGTTCGGGTTTGCTACCCAAGAAGGATGCACACTAGGGTCCAATCCTTGTGATTGACCATATGTATGGGATCCTTGCCGCTTGCCCTAGGTACTGGAGTCAGCTTCATGCATAATGTTCGAGGTCTAAGAAAGACCTCTGGCCTAGTAACCAGCTTCGTGCACAATGTTCGGGGTATAACACATGGCATTGATCCGTAATTTAAAAGAAAAGATAAGTGGTGAACGTACTTGCCCTAGGTACTGGAGTCAGCTTCGTACATAATGTTCGAGGTCTATGAAAGACCTCAGGCCCAGTAACCAGCTTCGGGCACAGTGTTCGGGGTATTGTACATGTCATCGAAAGTAATGAATGTACGAATGGATGTAATGAATGTACGAATGAAAGTAAGGAATGTACGAATGAAAGTAAGAATTTATGACTGAATGTGAATGAACGTAATGAATGTGAATGTTAACGATGTACATTAAATGAACAAAAGTTAAAGAACGAATGATGAAGATAGTAATAATATTATCTATGTATACGTATGATGTGTGATCGCATGTAAGTAAAGAACGGTTCTAACAAAAGAAAAGGATGTTTTATTCTAAAACTAGAACTCACTCAGCAACGCTGACTTTTTATGTGTTTCCAGTTGGCAGGTAACGCTGCTGAGGATGGCACGGGGCGGCTACTCAACTCTTTTGGGATGTCATTCTTTTGTATAATGTTTTTGCATTGTAATGCGAATAAACGATTTTTGTAATGAATGTTGTATTAACTTGCAAAAGCATTTATATAGAAATGAAAGTTATTTAAATGTTCCGCTGTGATGTTTCATGAAATACAAATGTAATTATATATTTTATGAGCTATGATTGGCCAGCTATAAGCGTCCCGGAAACGGGGCTTACAAAATACCATCATGCACAGACTCAAGAAATTCATAACTACTCAGATGTAGGAAGCATTGAAAACTAGATTTGAATGAAGAACACAAAAGAGATGGCTTGAAGTAAAAGTTCAAGAATTTCAGTTTCACAAGGGGAGAAACCATGATTGTTACATATCTTAGATATGTTGAACTTCTAGACTCTCAATAAAGCTGGAGTGAAGATGGAGAGTAGCTATGTTCTCAGAAATTTCTTGAGATCCTTACCAAAGACATGTACAGTTTACACTATGTCCATTAGAAAATCTAAAGACAATTACTCTTGAGTAGTTATACGGCTTCCAGAGTGTATATTAAATGGTGATGGATGCAGATGAAGAATCTCTTGGAAGAACTTCAAACCCCTTAGAGTCATCAGCTCTTATGGCCCCTATTCATAAGCCCATTCACTATCACTTACACTCTCAAGTCTATCAAACTCCCATGGTGAGTGATCAAGTAACAATGATCACTTACACCGAATCTCCAACCGTTGAGTCCTAATCATCACAGTAATTCAGCAGATGGAATCAGCAAGCCTCACTACCCTTTTCACAAGCACACCCCTCAAAATCTGCCTTTATTAGTGTACAACCCAAATTATTTTAACTCTTTAAAAAAGATCTGGAGTGCATTTATCTAGATGACCTTGAGGAAATAGATATCAACTACCAGATAGCCATGATTTCCTTTAGGGCCAAGCAGTTTCAACAGAGATCCAGATGAAAATTTTTGAAGCAGAGAAGTTCAGTATTTAGGTTTGGCAAAACAAAGTGAAATGTTTCAACTACAACCATCTGGGACATGCCAAGGAATGCAAAGCAACAAAGTCCCATCTCCTCCAAGTGCATCAAACCTTCAATAAAACTCAACACATCAAAATATTTCTACTTTATTCAGCCAAAGAAAGACAACAGTTGTAGCCTCAAGAGAAGAAGTGATTGACTGGAGCTTCCAAGTGAAAGATGTTACTCCATCAACAATTCATTGATGGCAGGAAGCTCAACCACATCACCTCAAGTAACTTCTCAACCCTGTTGTACCCCTAAATTCATTGCTAAAGTACAAAAATCATGATTTGGATCTCATGAATGATGTTGAATCACTCAATCTTCTTAAAATTGATTTTAAGAAAAATGATAAGGCTCAAAAAGATAAGACATTAGAGCTAGAAAAGATTATTTTACAATTAAAATTTGAGAAAACCAACCTATAGAACTAAATTGATGATATCTTGAGCAGATTGAAACCAACACAATGTGATTTGGCCATAGCTAAAACATATGCTAATAAATACGAGGTGCAAACTGAAAAGTTTGAAAATTACTTGCCTTTAGGGCTGCAAATAAACTGAACGTTCAGCGAACAGTTCGTGAACCGTTCACGGGAAGTTCATTTACGTTCATTTGTTTAGTAAATGAACGAACACGAACAAGAAAATTTCATTTATTTAATTAAACGAATGAACATGAACACAAGCCGCGTTTGTTCATTTATGTTCGTGAACGTTCGATAATGTGTTCGTTTAAGTTTGTTAATGTCCGTTCGTGAATGTTCGATAGTCTGTTCGTTTATATTCGTTAATGTGCTTGTTCAAATTCTTAATATTTGTGTGAGTTATGTTTGTGACTATTATATCAAGTATTTTGATATTTATGTCAAGTACGTATTAATTTTTGATTGATTTTTGAGTAAATTACACTTTTCGTCCTTTAGGTTTGTTGTAAATTTCAGGTATCGTCCTTAAACTAAGAAAATTATAGTAACATCTTTTACGTTTTAAAAAGTTTGCACGTTTCATCCTATCCTGTAACGGGTGTTAAATTTGGTCGTTAAGTTAGGTCACGTGCCTTGCACATGAGGGTAGTTTTGTCTTTTTACCCTTAATAATAAAAAGCAGAATATTAAACCACACCCCACCCCAACACCTCTCTCTCTCTCTTTACCCCTTCTCTCTCTTTCTCTCTCTATCTTCACACAAGAACATACCACCACCCCTCCACTGCCACCACCTGCCCATCGTCACCGCCACCACCCGCCCACCACCAGGGAGCTTGAATAAGGTTGCCGGAAGTTCGCCGGTGAGTAGATATTGAGCAAGGTTTAGATGAACGAGACTCCGACATGTGGACAGGTCGCCGGAGATTGTCCCATTGATGGAGTTATTGTACATAGAGATTAACTTTACTCTGGTGAGATGACAGAGTTCCAACGACAGAAAATCACCAGCGATATTGGTGTTTGATAAATCAACAGCTTCAACAAACCCAATCGGAGAACAATTAATGCCGGTCCAGCTACACGGAGTATCGCCGGCCACAGCTTCATCCCAATTGGAGATAAACCCATTTGGTGTATCAGACCCCTACTTCAATCGTTGTAGATAACGCCCTTCTTGATTAAAGCAAACACCCAAAGGAATCAACAACAAGAACAAGAAGCCAAGAGAGTTTGATGACATCTTTTCAGGTGGTTGAGTTCTTCAGAACAACGTATAATTGGTTCAAGAAAATTATGAAGTTAGTTGACCCACATTACAAAAGCACTCCTACAATCAAGAATCAAAACATAAATCCGGTCTTTTGGAGAATGAAAGACAGAGTGGCTAACTATATATTGATGTAGAAGAGAATGTACATATGGGTATATGAAAATTTAGGGGATTTACATTGGTGCATGAGAGATGCAAAGGTACAAATCACGAGGAGTGAGAAGTTTTATGATTAGATGGTGCTTTATTGAGTGTATTAATTGAATGTTAGGTGATAATTTGAGACGAAAAGTGTGTGAAGATGACAACCGACAATGGTTTTTTATCGCAAATTGAAACGCCGGCGACGGTCGCCAGAGGCTTCAGGTAGACGAAGATGATGAAGAGAGATAGGGGTAAAGAGAGATAGGGGTAAAGAGAGAGAGAGAGAGAGAGGTGTGGGGGGTGGGGTACGGTGGGGTGGGTTTTAATATTCTTTTTTCTATTATTAAGGGTAAAAAGACCAAACTACCCTTATGTGCAAGGCCCGTGACCTGACTTAACGATCACATTTAACGCCGGTTAGAAGATAGGATGAAACGTGCAAACTTTTTAAAACATAAAGGATGTTTATTGTAATTTCATTAGTTTAAAGACGATACCTGAAATTTACAACAAACATAAAGGACGAAAAGTCTAATTTACTCTTTATTTTATGTAATGTTTGCAATAAAAATTTAAATTTTGTTCTAAAATAAATTTATAATCATGTGTGTTCATTTGTGTTTATGAGCTTTTTGTGTTTATTTTGTTCATGAATAATTGTTTGTATTCATTTGCTTTTCTTCATATTGATGCATTTGCTAAGTGTTCATGAAAAGTTCATGAAATGTTCATTTTCTTAATAAACGGACACGAACAAAGAATCTTGTTCGGTAAGTGTTCGTGAACAGTTCATGAACAAGTTTATTTGTTAACAACGAACACGAACAAGGCCTTGTTCGTGTTCGTTCGATTCATTACAGCCGTACTTGCCTTTACTGAAAATTTACAAAAGTTGTATCAAGCCAAGACATGTTTAGGGTATAATTCCGTGGAACCATCAATGACATACACTCCCAAATATACCCGTAAATGCATCCTTGAGGTAAAGAAGCAAGTATCTACTGAATCCATCTGCACAAGGGCATCTGTTGAAGAGATTGAGGCAGTAGAGAAGGAAGAGTAGGATGAAATAACTATGGAAGTAGATGAAGAGGAGGAGAAAAGAGAAGAGGAAGAGGAAGAAGAAAAAGAGAACTTAAACGCAAAAACAAAGCAGATTGTGATTCAAAAGATTGGAATTTTTAAGAGAACAACCCTCTTTGAGAGTCAACCAGTTGCCTACTGAGTCAAATCTCTCCAATACAAAGCTTCATTCAAAGCATAGTTGCAATAAAAAGAACCACAATAGAAGTTGTTGTGCAGGAACCTCAAACTCTTTAGAAAAAAGACCACAATCGTATATTCAAAAGTCTATTTTGAAGGAGTAGAAATCCATAACAAAATGTTCTCAAAGAAGAAGATAGAGCTAACCACCCATTTTGACCACAAGATAAATAAAAGGATAGGTGGAATCGAGGGAGCTAAGGATGAAAAGATGAAGAAGGAGCTACAAGAAATCAGGCAAACCATAAAGTTAGCAAAAAAGAAGATGAAAATTACATACCTAATGTGTTGGGAAGACAATCACATTGCAAAAGACTATAAATACAATCCTTTATCACAATCCATCAAACATACAAACAAGCCTACATCCTTAAGGAAGTTTGCAGCTGCTAAACAACCATCAAAAGGAAAAGATAGTGGTTACGTAACTGTTTGGAAGTCAACTCCCTAAAATGCCAATTCAAAGACAAAATCAACACCTCTAAAGGATCTAACGAATAAATCAGCGCTTGCAAATCAAAAGAAGAAGATGACTTTGGAGAACTATTAACCAACTCTAAAAGCTTTAAAAGATTGTCATAAGAAGGACGATATTAAAGTATCAAGCAAAGTCAAAAGAAGGGCATGGAAACTAAAGGCATCTGCCGAGTCATTAGATGACCCAAAACTAAAAATCACCCCTTCAGCACTTACCTTTAATATAATAATGTAGAAAATTGGACGATCCAAGACTAAACATGCTTGGGTCCCCACTCATCACTAACAATTTTTTTATGTGCAGGTCCATTTATAGGCCAAAACTAACTTGTAGATTATGGATATTGGATGCTCTTGACACATGACAAGTGATAGATCATGCCTACTAAATCTAGAATCATATGAAGGTGGATCTGTTGCTTCTGGAAGTGATACAAAAGAAGGATAAATTACTGGCAGGGGAACAGTCAGCAATGGCAAGGTAAGCTTTGATGAGGTGAACTATGTGAAAGAGTTAAATTATATCTACTAAGTATGTCTCAGCTGTGAGATAAAAAACATAACACTCTTTTTACAGAGCATGAATGTATTGTCCTATCCCTTGGGTTTAAATCCCAGATGACAAAATACTTTTAAGAGCTCCCGAAAAGGACAATATGTACATGATTAGCATGTAAAAGGCATCACTTTCAGAAAATGTATCATGTTTTATTTTCAAAGCATCACTAAATAAGTCCTCCCTTTGACAAAAAAGATTGGCATGTGCAAATCCCAAAATCATGAATAAACTTGTTTGGAATGGGTTAGTCATAGGACTGTCGAACAAAGGGTTTGCTTGTGTTGGCCACTATTTTTCCTGTCATAAAGGAATAACATAGATCTTCTCATAAGTCTAAAACATTGAATTTAGTCACAAATACTCTACATCTATTACATATGGACTTATTTGTGCCAACAGATTTAAAGAGTTTAGGAAGAAAGTCATATTACTTGGTAATAATAGATGATTTTAGAAGATTCACTTGGCTTTTCTTTTTAGAAACTAAAGATGAAATTACTAAAATTTCAAAATCATTTATTATCAAAATTGAGAACAAATTGATCAAAAGGTTAAAATAATTATATGTGATTAGGGCACTAAATTCAAAAACCACTCACTTGATTCTTTTTGAGAAAAGATATTTCAAGGTAATTTAGTGCTCCTAGAACTCCATAGCAAAACGAAGTTGATGAGAGAAGAAATATGATACTTATTAGGCTACAAGGACCATGTTGTCTGACTCCAAACTTCCTATAAGATTCTAGGCTGAAGCAGTTAGCACTACATGTTATATTCAGAACAGGGTGTTAATAGTCAAGATACATGCAAAAATATCTTATGAATTGTGGCATAAAAGAAGACCATTCATAGGGTTCCTATGACCTTTTGGATGTCCATTCACCCTTTTAAATAACAAAGATTATTTATTTAATTTACTGAGAAATCAATACATGGGTTCTTTATAGGATACCAATCAATAAGCTAAAGCTTACAGAGTATACAACAAAGTTGAGCATACTATTAAGGAATTTAAAAATGTCATATTTAATATAAATTCTTTAGATAGTGTTGGAAATACATAAGTTTGGATGTTTGATCTAAATGAATTCACAAATGCATATAACCATTTGATTGAGAATGTTTCAGGAGACCATCTCAACAGGTCAGCAGACATGCAAGTCTCAAGTACTAAAGACAACATGGTAGATCTATCACAGGGGCTCTATTATAACAGGTCATCTACTGATACAGATCAACCACATTCAGCAGAAGTATATGCTAGTACCACAAACAATATGGGTCATCCATCACTTGCTCATTATGACTCATCAGATGAAGTGTCTCATGATCATTGTGGTACTAGACAATCTTTTGATAGAAAAATTAAAATGATAAATGTTGAAGATATAGTCTATTCGGAAGTTGAACCACTCAATGCATCTGACAAATTTGCTGAAACAAACTTCTCCAACTTGGATCTATCTCATCATCATTAAGTAATCCCAAGACTATGAACTTATAAAGAGCATCCTATTGATAATGTCATTGGCAATATAGATGCTGGTGTCAAGATAAGAAGTAGAATAAATGAAGAAAACATCTATTTGTTCCCATGCTTTCTTTCTTAACTAGAATCAAGAAAAGTAGATGAGGTTTTAAGATACAATAGCAGGGTAGAAGTTATCAAGAGGAGATTCTTTAATTTGCTAGATAAAAGGTTGGAAACTACATAGAAGACCATAATGGGAACCAAATGGTTATTTAGAAATAAGAAGGATGATAGGGCATTGGTGTCAATAATAAAGCCATACTTGTGGTACAAGGGTACACACAAGAAGAAATAATTAACTATGATTAATTGTTTGCTCCTGTGGTCAGGCTTGAAGCAATCATAATTTTTGTAGCATTTGCTGCCTCTAAATACTTTAAGGTGTTTCAGATGAATGTCAAAAGTGCATTCCTCTATGATGAGATTGATGAATAAGATTATGTATGCTAGTGCATTCCTCTATGGTGAGATTGATGAATAAGATTATGTCTGCCAACCTCTAGACTTTGAAGATCACAAGTATCCAGATCATGTATGTAATCTTGATAAAGCCATTTATGGTTTTTATCAAGCACCAAGAAAATGGTATAAGACACTCTCTATCTTTCTCCTGAAAAATGGATACACCAGAGGATGCATAGACAAAACTCTCTTCATCAAGAAAGTTGATTTGGATATTATCTTAGTAAAAATGTATATTGATGATATCATCTTTGGGTCAACAAATGAGAGCTTATGCAAAGCCTTTGAAAGTCTCATGAAGTCAAAATTTGAGATGAGTTCAACTGATGAAATCACTTTCTTTCTTGGGCAACAAGTGAAACATGTAGGATTCTATGTTCCCAAGACACTTAGAATATTGATGTGGTTAGTACGTTATGATCCAAGTCGGGTTATAGCCAATAACAAGCTTAGCAAATACCAATTAATATTTAATTGATGATATGATCATGCAATTAAATATTTACACCAATTTAGAAAATGGGTTTTCCAAATAAGTTGCATATGAGATGGAACAATTTATTAGGATATTTTGTTCAATAATATTATTTGAAGTGTTATTTAAATTAGTTGTATAACACCAAATAATAATGAGAGTATACCACATATACAATTAATTGGTTAATTGTTTAAACTATTTAAAATACTAGACAATGCATATATGTGTGTTTATTGTTTATAAAAGAAATCTTTCTTTTATAAACATTCAAAACCGTCCACTTTCAAGCATGCATGTGCATGTGTAGTGCTTTCTTATATTCTCTTGATAAGAACACAACTCATGCATGCCTTCAAAGTTTCCACTAACTCTTCTTGAGAAACACACACACATGCCTTTGGTTTCCTCCATTAACTAGTAAATTCAGCACTCCTTCTCATCACACAACACATGCAAACTTGAACTTCATCTCACTCTCTCTCTCTCTAGAGTTTACGGAAACAGGCAGAAAAGAAGAGGATTTGGAGCTGATTTTTGGTGTCCTCTACCTAGCAAGAGTGGTGTTTGATCAAGGGCTTGGGGTATACAAAGCTTGAGGATCTCTACTTTGAGCTCTTGGCTGATTTCAAGCATCCAAAACCACCCATCTTTGGTCGACATTCTGCTGCAGTAAGGTAGTAAATCACAGCTCTATATAGCTGTGATTTTATGTAGTTTTACGTAAGATTATAGCTTGTTCATTCACATATTAAAGATCCTTTGATTATGGGTTTGTTTTGTACACTTGTATGGTCACTAAAGAACATAATTTTCAGCTTAAAAATCAGTTTTAAAGCTATATATATCCGCTGTGTTTTCTAAAAGTTTAAACGGTTAAACTATGATTTTATGTTCTAACAAACCCATCAATGACATCAAGAGCCGGTTATGTGAATAGCTTGCTTGTTCTTATCCTTTAAAAATCATTTTAAAGGATGTTAATCAACTAATTAGGGGCTGATTTTAGTTGATTTAATAAACCCCAAGTCTTTTAAAGTTATATCTTCATGCTTATGATTAAACTTTGAAAGATAGAAATGTCAATTGGTTGATATGTTTGGTTGTTGTTTGTTTGGACAAACAAACCCAAATTTTCAGTTTATGTTGGCTGAAAATTTAGGGTTTGATGGGGTTTATTTTGTTTATTGAATAACGTTTATGATTGTTCATATGATAGTGCATAACCTAGCCTTTGGCCTTATGTCATTTGGATGATTGGAATGGTTGTTTTAATTCATTCAATTGGGTTGTAATATTTATGTTTATTATTTGGGTTATAATTATTTATTCATTTGGTTATGTAATAAATAGATTAGGTGCATTTCTTTTTATTAGAAAAATGTATTAGGATATAATTTTGTAAAAGAAAGATGCACAAGATCAAGACCCAAAGATGGACAACAAAGACATGGACCTTGAAGTATTTGGATATGGATTCAAGTGGGAGTCCATGAACACATATAATGTGTCATTACAAACCTTAAGAAAGACCTTATGACAACACTTGTGATGGCAAACAAGTGTTGTCAACTTAGTAGCTATGGTTATGCACTCATGTTTATATGTTTATGCTTGTTTGAATGTTTGTTGTTTGATTGTTTGGTTGATATTTAGACATATATTACAAACTCATAAACAAACTAAACAAGCTGAAAATTAATGGTTCTTAATCATTAAAAGTTAATAAAAGTTTATTAAAAAGAATTAATGATTTTATAATAAAATGAGTTTTATTAAAAGAACCATAGGGTACATTGTATTTGAAAGCATGCAAATACAAGTACATAGAGTTTTCTAAACTAGAATTATGAAACCTCTAAATATTCAAATCCCTTTTAAAATAAGTCAAACACCATCCTCTTATACAACAGTCGAATCATTTGAGAACTTGATGTGGGATAAAGGTCACCTAACCACATTAGAGGGAACTTATGAGTTTGAGGTGGGTTTGCCATATTTATGGGATAAAGGTCACCTAACCACTAATATAAGCAAATCCACACGTGTGTCTAAGTAGGACAACTTAATTTGGAAATCATGCATTAGGATCACCGAAGCATGACGTGCAAAGGGTGTTGATGGGATAAACATGCCAAACAAACATAAGTTGTTTAACCGATCCCATAAACTAGAAATTGTAATAGGTTACAATTGTCAAAAGTTGACTACCTTGTTAATTTAAATAAAGGGATAGAGGTCACCTAACCGATATTTAAATGTAACGTTGGATTTTAGATTTTAATTATTAATTGTCTATGAGACGTAAAGGGTATTAATTATTAAAATGTAATTTTTTTAAGAAATACTAATAAGAACTTTGTTAATTTTGTAGAATGGCCGCAAACAATAACAACACAAAGCCGACCGTCCATAACCTATCACTAAGAACATCCTTGAAAAGGAACGTCTAAACCATGAGAACTTCATGGATTGGTACCGAAACTTGAGAATCGTTCTCAAGCAAGAAAAGAAGTCCTATGTCTTAGACGATCCCATTCCCGATCAACCCGATGAAAATGACGATGAGGCCTTTGCCGAGTGGGTCAAGTACACCAAGGACTCTGTGCAAGTCGCATGTCTCATGCTAGCAAGCATGATTCTCGATTTGCAAAAGGACTTTGAAAACCATAATGCCTATGACATGATCACCCAATTGAAGGAAATTTTCCAACAAAAATCAAGGGTGGAGCGCTTCGAAACGGTTCGAGCACTCCATGCATGTCGAATGGATGAGACCCAATCGGTGTCATCTTATGTTCTTAAGATGAAGAGCCACATTGATTGCCTCGAAAGGCTTAACTGTCGTGTGTCCAATGAGTTGGCAACGGATTTGATCCTCAACTCACTATCCAAGAAGTTTGATAGCTTCGTTATGAACTATAACATGAATGGATGGGACAAGAGCATTGGTGAGCTTCACTCAATGCTCAAAACGGCTGAGGCAGGCATGGGTAGAAAGGTTCTACCGGTCCTTACAATCAATGAAGGAGGTAGTAGGAAGAGGCACCTCCCCGACCCTAAGGCAAGTGTTGCAAGAGGGAAGGGGTACGTCAAGGGGAAGGAAAAGGAAAAGCAAAAGTGGAACCGCCCAAACCAAAAGAAAAGAAGCAAAAGGTTGCTCAAAATGACCCGTGTTTTGAGTGTGGTGAGGTAGGCCATTGGAAACGCAATTGCCCGGTCTATCTCAAAGCATTGAGAGAAAAGAGGGATGCGGGGCAAACCTCAGGTACAATCTTTATGATACATGTTGAGCTAAATGTTATTTCTTCTAACACATGGGTACTAGATATCGGATGTGGAACTCATATTTGCAATTTATTACAGGGGTTCAAAAGAAGTGAGCATTATGCAAAAGGGGAAATTAGTCTCTTCATGGGGAATGGTGCAAAGGTTCACGTGGAAGCCCAAGGAGACTACATTTTGAAGCTTCCAAGTGTTTTGGAAGTTATTTTAAAGAATGTTTTGTATGCTCCTAGTTTAACTAGGAACATTATTTCTGTTTCCCGTTTAAGACAATGTGATTATGATTTCAAGTTTGTTGACAATGATATTCATGTTTCTTTCAATCAGATGTTTTATTTTAAGGCTATACCTTGTAATGGTATTTATGAATTGGTTCATGAAAACACAACATATGATAGCTCAATGTACCAAGTAACCACCAAAAAGCTCAAATTAGATTTGAGTGATTCCTATCTTTGGCATTGTCACCTTGGTCATATAAACAAGAATCATATGCAAAAACTCCAAAAGAATGGTCTTTTGAAAACTAATGAAAATGATTCATTTGATGTATGCGAGTCTTGTTTACAAGGTAAAATGACAAAGGCCCCTTTTAGTGGGACTAATGATAGGGCAAAGGATTTATTAGGAATCATACATTCAGATGTATATGGACCTTTTAAACCAATAACAAGGAATGGTGAAAGATACTTCATTACCTTTACCGATGACTATAGTCGTTATGGGTATGTGTACTTGTTAAGACATAAACATGAATCTTTTGAAATGTTCACAATATTCAAGAATGAAGTAGAAAATCAACTCAACAAAACGGTCAAGATTCTTCGTACAGATAGAGGAGGTGAATACCTAAATAGTGAATTTCGAGAGTATCTTAGAAGTTGTGGGATTGTCTCATAACTTACTCCACCTGGAACACCACAACATAATGGTGTGTCTGTGGGGAGGAATCGGACTCTATTGGATATGGTTCGATCTATGATGGCTAGAAGTACACTACCACTATCATTTTAGGGTTTCGCTTTGCTCTCCGCGGCCCGTATTTTAAATATGGCCCCAACCAAGAAAGTGGAAAGGACACCTTTCGAAATATGACATGGAAGGGTTCCATCATTATCATATTTAAAAGTTTGGGGGTGTGATGCTTATCCTAAGCAATACACTCAAAACAAACTGGAAGCCCGATCCACAAAGTGTATCTTCATTGGATATCCTAGAGATTGTATTGGATATTATTTCTATGATCCGACAGAACAGAAAGTGTTTATTGCTCGAAAGGCAGAATTCTTGGAAACTAAGTTTCTTTCGGAAGAAACTAGTGGAAGAGCAGTGGAACTTGAAGAGGTTCAAGATTCACAAGATGATACACAATTGGTTGATACTAGCAATCAACATGAGGATGTTGAGAATGATCATGTCAATGATCAAGATACACAAAACGTTCGCAGATCTGGTAGAATTAGTGTTCCTCGTGAGAGATATGGATTTTTCATGGATGGATGCTATGTGGTAGATTCTGATGAACCAACCACATACCAAGAGGCAATGTCAAAACCTGATTTTGACAAATGGCAAGAAGCCATGAATGTTGAGATGCAATCCATGTATGATAACCAAGTTTGGGAATTGGTTACACCACCTCTGAAGTCCAAGATAGTTGGAAGTAAGTGGGTTTTCAAGAAGAAAACCGATATGGAAACTTGGATAGCTATAAAGCTAGACTTGTAGCAAAAGGTTTCACTCAAACTCAAGGGGTTGATTATGATGAAACCTTTTCCCCTGTGGCAATGCTAAAGTCTATCAGGATAATGTTTGCCATAGCAGCATATTATGACTATGAGATTTGGCAAATGGATGTCAAGACCGCTTTTCTTAATGGATATCTTGAGGAAGATGTCCATATGAAACAGCCTGAAGGTTTTGTTGATCCAAAACATCCTAACAAGGTATGCAAGTTAAAGAAATCAATCTATGGATTGAAACAAGCATCAAGAAGTTGGAATCACCGTTTTGATGATGAAGTAAAGAAATTTGGCTTCATCAAAAACGCTGATGAAGCTTGTGTATATATGAAAGCTAGTGGGAGCATTATTACTTTCCTTGTATTATATGTCGATGACATTCTACTAATTGGAAACGACATTCCAACCTTGGAAGGTGTAAAAACCTGGCTTGGAAGCTGTTTTTCCATCAAGGATCTTGGTGAGGCCACCTATATTTTAGGAATAAAGATCTATAGGGATAGATCAAGGCGGTTAATAGGTTTAAACCAAAGTACATACATTGAAAAGATCTTGAAAAGGTTCAAGATGGAGAATTCTAAGAAAGGTTTGGTGCCTATTCAAAAGGGGACTATATTGAGCTCATCTCAATGCCCTAGTTCAAAGGTTGAACAAGAAAGAATGAATGGAGTCCCATATGCATCTGCTATAGGATCCATCATGTATGCAATGATATGTACTAGGCCGGACGTGTCATGTGCTCTAAGCATGACAAGTAGATATCAACAGAATCCTGGTAATAGTCATTGGATGGCTGTTAAGATTATTTTGAAATACCATAGAAACACTAAGGATATGTTCTTAATATATGGATCTGGTGAGGAGGTGCTCGTTGTAAAGGGTTACACGGATGCGAGTTTCCAAACTGATCGAGATGATTTTCGATTACAGTCGGGATATCTCTTCATTATGAATGGAGGAGCAGTCTCTTGGAAGAGCTCAAAGCAAGATGTAGTGGCACTATCTACAACAGAATCAAAATACATCGCCGCTTCATTGGCAGCTCAAGAAGCTGCGTGGCTTAGGAAGTTCATTGCTGATCTAGGGGTTGTTGCTACCATTCAAGACCCCCTAGAGATCTTTTGTGATAACGAAGGTGCTATTGCTCAAATCAAGGAACCTCGTGCTCATCAAAAGACTCGGCACATTGAACGGAGATTCAACTACATTAGGGATGAAGTTGAAAAGGGGAAGATATGTATTCAACATAGCGGATCCATTCATGAAGCTCCTAGATAGGTCAAAGCATGTAAATCACACTTGTGCCTTAGGACTTCGATATTCTAGTGATTGGACTTGATCGAATTTTGTATTTCAATATGTGGAACTCTTTATTATTTAAATAAAATTATTTGGTTATAATGTTTCAATTAATGTTCCAATTTAGCATGTTTAATCCATGAGTAAATTATTTACTCTAAATGTCCGTAGTCGATCATACTTGTGGGAACAAGTGTGAGGGTAAGACTATTATGAACTTAGATTGGTTGATAATCATAAGGATGAATATAGAGCAATGGGTTGCTACCAAGGTTCATAGATATTTGTGGGATACAAATATTGGACTAACCCGCATCTCAAATTTTACTACATGGAATCTAATCGATTGATCATAAGTAAATTTGAGTAAAGGCGAATATCATTTGGTATCCTCCAACCTGAGATACATATTGGGTTTTGATATTCACTAAGTATTATACCTTGAGCTAATTCTTCACTGTCCTGAAATAGTGGATAGTACATAAGGGTATGTTCAGGTATAACACGAGGTGTTTGTGAGAAACGTATGTAGTCAAGATGGAATTTGTTCCTCTTATTCGTTGAGAGTTAGATGTCTAAGGCCTGATTAAGTTAAATCAACAAGAAATGATCATTCTGTGTTCTTGGATTTAACATGACATCTGTAACAAAATGATAGATGATTGATTCACCTAAATCATTTCAAGTAGGGTACTTGAATGGGATGATGTTATTGAACGGCCATAAGTCATGCGTATTAAGGGTAGTAAACCGTTGTTAGGCGTCATTTACTGCTTGCATCAATCTTCTATGAATCTTGGGCAAGTGGGAGATTGTAGGATTCTATGTGCCCAAGACACTTAGAATATTGATGTGGTTAGTATGTTATGATCCAAGTTGGGTTATACCCAGTAACAAGCTTAGCAAACACCAATTAATATTTAATTGATGATATGATCATGCAATTAAATATTTACACCAATTTAGAAAATGGGTTTTCTAAATAAGTTGCATATGAGATGGAACAATTTATTAGGATATTTTGTTCAATAATATTATTTGAAGTGTTATTTAAATTAGTTGTATAACACCAAATAATAATGAGAGTATACCACATATACAATTAATTGGTTAATTGTTTAAACTATTTAAAATACTAGACAATGCATATATGTGTGTTTATTGTTTATAAAAGAAATCTTTCTTTTATAAACATTCAAAACCGTCCACTTTCAAGCATGCATGTGCATGTGTAATGCTTTCTTATATTCTCTTGATAAGAACACAACTCATGCATGCCGTCAAAAAATTCAGCACTCCTTCTCATCACACAACACATGCAAACTTGAACTTTATCTCACTCTCTCTCTCTCAAGTTTACGGAAACAAGGCAGAAAAGAAGAGGATTTGGAGCTGATTTTTGGTGTCCTCTACCTAGCAAGAGTGGTGTTTGATCAAGGGCTTGGGGTATACAAAGCTTGAGGATCTCTACTTTGAGCTCTTGGCTGATTTCAAGCATCCAAAACCACCCATCTTTGGTCGACATTCTGCTGCAGTAAGGTAGTAAATCACAGCTCTATATAGCTGTGATTTTATGTAGTTTTACGTATGATTATAGCTTGTTCATTCACATATTAAAGATCCTTTGATTATGGGTTTGTTTTGTACACTTGTATGGTCACTAAAGAACATAATTTTCAGCTTAAAAATTGGTTTTAAAGTTATATATATCCGCTGCGTTTTCTGAAAGTTTAAACGGTTAAACTATGATTTTATGTTCTAACAAACCCATCAAAACAAACCGCTGATGGCATCTTCATAAATCAATCTAAGTATGTTCAAGATATTTTAGTAAGATTTCAAGCTACTGATGCCAAGGATGGTAAAACCCCAATGTCAAAGACTTGTTTATTAACTCTTGATCTTTAGGGGGAACTAGTTGATCAATAGTATAGAGCCAGCATTGGATCTCTCATGTATCTCACAACAACATTATGGTTTTCTTAAGATCCACCCTTCACACACACACACATATATACATACATATATATATATTTATGTATGTATGTATGTATGTGTATATATATATATACATACATGCATAGATATATATACATACTTACATATATATATATATATATATATATATATACATACATGCATATATATATACATATACATATACATATATATATATATAGGTGTAGGGTTAGGATCATTACAGAACAATTTTTATTTTCAGAACTACAGAACCATTGATTTACATAAATGTATATTAAGTCTGGTAATACTTCAGCCGTTTTACATATGTGTATATCAGACATGAATAATAAACTATATAAAACAACTTCATATCATCAGGTTTAACTTACATCCATGTAAATCAATGGTTTATAACTTACATTTATGTAAATCAATGGTTCTTTTGGTCCTGAAAATAAAAAATAGTTCTATAATGATCCTGATCCTATAGGTGTATATATACATATATGTATGTATGTATGTATGTATATACACATATATCTGTGTGTGTATATATACATACATACATATATATAGATATATATATACATATATATATATATGTCTATATATACATATATATAGCTATATATATATGTATATATATGTGTATATATATACATATATATATGTGTGAGTATATATATACATATATATATATGTCTATATATACATATATATAGCTATATATATGTGTGTATATATATATATGTATGTATGTATATATATGTGTATATATATACATATATATATATATGTGTGTGTATATATATATACATATATATATACATATATATATATGTATATACATATATATATATGTATATATCTATATGTATATATATATCTATATATGTATACATATATATACCTATATATATGTATACATATATATACATATATATATATATGTATACATATATATACATACACACATACATATATACATATCACTACTACAAAACTGTTAATAGATGACGCGCAAAGGATGACGCGCAAAAAACGATGACGCGCATTTACGCGTATCATAAAATATATGTCGGCTTTTAAAATATTTTTAGAAAAGATGACACGTATTTTTGTGTGTCATCTTTGTGTGTCATCTTTGTGTTTGTGTGTTATTTTTTTAAATTTTTGGTAACCTTCCCCCCTTTTCAATATACACCGCGCCTTCTCCTCCTCCCCTCAAATCCCCCAAATCCATCGATCTACCCCAAATCCCTACAACCGGACACCCAAATCGACCGACCCCTCACCACCACTGCAGGCCAGCGCAGCCGACGCCCACCATCAGCAACGCCCGCACTCTTCTCCTCTCCCCAACCCTAAAAAATATGTAATAAGAGAGAGGCATGGAAGATGGTAGCAATTGCCGATAAAAAATACGTAATAAGAGAGAGGCATGGAAGATTCTCAACACTTTGGCTTCAAAATCCCCAGATCTACTCTTATGCATTGTGTTTGAGTTTATTCTTTAATTTAATTGCAGCTCATGGAATGGGAACAACATACAAGGATGTTACAGTTACTCGTAAGATTATGAAGAGTTACAGATTTCTTTTTGGAACCTTTTTATCCTGCTGCAAGGATGTTACAGTTAGTAGTTTCCCCCTTCTTCTTTTGGGGCACGGCTATGGTGGTGATGAAGGAGGTTTTGCCCAAAACAGGACCGCTATTCGTGTCATCGTTTCGGTTGATTCCTTTGGGTTTGTTGTTGGTGGCGTTTGCAGCTTCGCGTGGGAGAAAGGTGCCTTCGGGAGTAGAGGCTTGGGTGTCTATTGCTCTCTTTGCTCTTGTTGATGCTACTTGTTTTCAGGTGAATTTGATTCTTGAACATCAATTGACTTATGTTTGTTTGAGTCTAATCCAAATTATGTAAAGAAGTAATAGATACGGTGATAGTAAAATATTAGTAGTTATACTATCATTTGATAGTGCTTTTGTTTTCACTAGAATCAAACTTACTCAAAATTAATTAGATAAAAGTAAATCTTATGCAGCAGGTAGGTTGTCTAAGATCATTATCAAACTTTTGATTATTTCTTTTAATCCGCATAATGTTTTTGTAGTCACTTGATGATTATTTGATCAGATCTGTGTGTATTGTTCTTGTCAACAAGCAGGTGGCGACTAAAAAAAATTCATTGTAGTTATTTATTGATGCATCAGAGGGTTGTAGATGAGTAGATCTACTGCTGCTTTTCAACTATTGTAGTTTTAAGAATAAAAAATTCATTGTAGTTAACAGACAACAATGCATGAAATTGGTAGTTACCTGTGACCCGAATCAAATTGGTACTTTTTAAAGCG
>CM044005.1:48498243-48665743 GCA_024085815.1 Flaveria linearis
AGTGGTTAAGTTGTAATTACCATAAAACTGAAACTTAACAAGATTAAAACCCTAATTCCCCCCAAACCCCCCAATCGGTCGCAACCTCACCCAAACCCCCTCCCCTTTGCGAATTCAATCTACAAGTGCCAAGAACAAGTCGATTTTGGTGTGATTCAAATATTACAACACGTTAGCAAGTTCATTACTTGATTTCTACGCGTTTAAAGGTAGGTTTTATCAACTTTTTCATAATTTTTGATTCTTGATGAACCCTAATTCGAATTACAGGGAAAAATCAAAATTGATGATGAATGATGATATGATGATAGTTGTGATGTATTGTTGATGACTTATATAAGAAATCTAGGATTTTGATGACCTCGTTCATACCTTACTCAAAATAGTAACCTTTGATCATGAAGTTATGCAATTGATGTTGTTTGATGATGTTTTGATGTTAGTTGGATTGTATTGATGATAGTTTATAATGATTTTGCAAGAAAATCCATGATTATGAGTTCTTAGTTCATACCTTGCCCTAAATAGTAACTTTTAGATCATGAAGATACATGTTCTAGTGAATTGTGATTGATTAATGTGTTTGAATGATATCTATGAACTAGTCTAGGCATGTTATAGGTGAATGTGTATTGAAGTTGATCAAAGTTGGACTTTTTGATGTTACTTTCCCAAAAGAGAAACTTTATGTTTGAAAAACATTAGAGATGATGATTTGGGCATATTTATGATGCAAGGATCATGTTAGAATGTTTATTGATAATGTCTAATATATTGGATTGTGTTAATTAGGTTAATTGGATGATTGATGAACTATTTAGAAAATCTAAGTTTCTTGGAAAATGTGTAAGAATATAAGTATGATATTTTATACCAATTATGTGTATGATGAATGATGATCTTGATAAGACTTAAGATGTACAATATGGATTATGTGGTTAGCTTGTGTGATGAACTATGAAATCATGACGTATAATGTGATACTACTTGTGCTAAGCAACTCAACTTAACATGTCACCAACGGGTCAAGTGGGTCAACTAGGTCAACTTTGTTATTGTGTTTCATATCACTTTGGTCAATCAATTTATTGAGCTCATAGGATCTGTTAGGTCTTTCTGGTCATGTATACTTACAAACTCACGTGATCTAGGTAACCTTTGAAGGGTTATCCTCTCACCATCTATTTGCTTATGTTGTACTGTCAGTTGGAACATCAGGTGAGTTCATGCCCCACTGTTTTTACTTACTTCCTTTTTGGGGGAGATAGCATACTGTTTTTCACAAACGCTTTACATTGATAAGTTGTGTTAGTATAACAGAGTGTAGCATACCATGAATGCCCTCATACTTTTGGATCGTTAATATTTGTAACTGGCGGGAAATGCTGGGTAATACTACTGGGCCTAACAAGCCACACCTGTGCGACTCAAGGTCAAACGGGTGCATTATTGTCCTAAACACAAGCATCATCATAACTTGGTAGGTTGTAATGGGAGGCAAACAAATAAACACATGTCAGCTTCGATCGTGAAATCATTATAGTTATTACTTCTGAATATAGACTAGCTATCTATTTCAATGCAGTTCTTATGTTTTACAACTATTACTGTTTATGTTAAATGCAGACTCTTAAACTCACCAACCACTATGTTGACATTTTTAGTATGCTATTCTCAGGTCGTTCACTCTGGTTGCGAGTAGGAGCACATCATGGTCCAGCATGCTTTACCAAGCTTCAAATTATGTTATAACAACTGGTTTTATTATTTATAAGTTTTAAATAATGGTTTGGCGCATGTTTTGCCAATGTTACATTTTAAATACTTTGAGTTTGATATACATACAAACACTTCCGTACAGTTTTCAAGTTTTAAACTCTGCCTGGTTTTTGTTTAAATGTTGCATATAGTGTCGTTCTGAGTAACTAATGACTAGGATCCTGGTTTGTTCACAAGCCTCATGGTATAACCCCGTATTTGGATTTTGAGGGTGTGACATATTGGTATTAGAGCCATTAGTTATAGGAAACTAGGTTGCATTCACACTAGTCTATAACTGCACACAGTTAGTTAGTTACTCATTGCTTATTCCCTTACTGTATACTCATTGGCATGCACAACACGTCCCCTGCAGTAAGGCATCATACTCACAAGTTGTGGGTAAGAGACCAGTAGGTTTTAATTCCCCTTCACATTCTGATTCCCCTCCTTCTCCTCTTGTATCCGACCGAGCACCTGAGTGGCCTCAACTTGACTACCCTCCCGAAGAGATGGTTTGGCGCATGTTTTGCCAATGTTACATTTTAAATACTTTGAGTTTGATATACATACAAACACTTCCGTACAGTTTTCAAGTTTTAAACTCTGCCTGGTTTTTGTTCAAATGTTGCATATAGTGTCGTTCTGAGTAACTAATGACTAGGATCCTGGTTTGTTCACAAGCCTCATGGTATAACCCCGTATTTGGACTTTGAGGGTGTGACATATTGGTATTAGAGCCATTAGTTATAGGAAACTAGGTTGCATTCACACTAGTCTATAACTGCACACAGTTAGTTAGTTACTCGTTGCTTATTCCCTTACTGTATACTCATTGGCATGCACAACACGTCCCCTGCAGTAAGGCATCATCCTCATAAGTTGTGGTAAGAGACCAGTAGGTTCTAATTCCCCTTCACGTTCTGATTCCCCTCCTTCTCCTCTTGTATCCGACCGAGCACCTGAGTGGCCTCAACTTGACTACCCTCCCGAAGAGATGGATTGGGATCAACCATTCATGCTGATGGAATGCGATGCTCCACGGGATTGGAGCTATTATCCTAGTTATATGGACCATATCATATATAGGGAGCGCGTGCCTACTAAGAGACCAAGGACTAGAACCACATCTGAGCATCCTACACCTTCCCTCCCTTCGATAAAACAATCTACCAAGCAGGTGATTGCAACTTTAGTTGCTGCCTTGGACATAGAAAAACTACGCACTCAGTGGCTTTCTGGTTTGGTCACCGAACTACGACATCAGATGCGAGAGACAAAGAAAGAAGTGGTAGAGGTGAAAAAATTACAATATAAGCCCCACACCTACAGTAGAGCTGAAGGGGCTGTAGGACTCGTGAGGTGGTTTGAGAAGACGTAATCTGTCTTTGCCAAATGCCATTGCCGGCCAGCTGATCTGGTGAAATACGCGACCGAAAGAATTGAATGTACAACACTCTCTTGGTGGAATGCCCAGGTGAAGATGCTAGGTTAGGAAATGGAAAATGACCTACCCCGGGATGAATTTAAAACAATGGTGACTGAAGAATACTATCTTAGAGATGAGGTTTAAAATTTAAAAATGAAGTCGTGGCAACTGAAATGCAAAGTTTAGAGATTAAGGCCTACACCACCAGGTCTCATGAGCTTGCAACATTGTGCCCCGGGATGGTGACCCCAGTGCACAAAAAGATAGAGTTGTACTTGTATGGACTAGTCTCGGAGACTCAAAGTATGGTTACTGCCTACAAGCCCACAACAATTCAGCAGGGGATACGGTTGGCTCACAATTTGACCGACCAGACAATGGAACGGGCAATCTGCCTAAACGGGTGAGGTGGCGAGTGTACCAGACCAAAAACGCAAATGGGATGGTCCAAACAACAAGGGATCACATTCAGGCAACCAACAGCAATAACAACATCAGCAACAACCGAGGAAGTTTGACAACAACAGAGGTTTTAACCAAACCCCCCCCACCAACCAAGGACAGAGAGGATATGTGGGGAGGTATCCTAAGTGTAATCACTGCAATTACCATCACACCGGCAGGTGTGATAACGTCAAGTCCCAAAGGTGTGGAAAGTTCGGACACGCGGTAAAGGACTGCCGTGGCGAGCTGATGAAAAATCCACAACAACCACAAGAAACACCTAAGGGCTATTTTGAATACGGGAAAGAAGGTCATTACAAAAGGAACTACCCCTAGTTGAAGAAGAATGACAATGACACTTGAAATGATGGAAACAACAAGAAAGCTGGAAATGGTGGCAACAATGGTGGAGCCTAAGGGAGAGCGTTCGTCATTGGTTCAGGGAGGCTCTAAATGATCCTACTATAGTTATTAGTAAGTTCCCTATAAATGGTCGATATGCTACTGTATTATTTGACACTAGAGTCGATAGGAGCTTTATTTCCACTAAGTTCAGTAAGTGTTGGTACACATGTCCCTAGTTCTAGTTCTAGTGAGCTTAAATGTAATTGACTTGTTGGATTCTTTATGCCCAAGACACATAGAATATTAATGTGTTTAGTACGTCATGATCCAATTCGGGTCATACCCAATAACAAGTTTAGCAAACACCGATTAATATTTAATTGATGATATGATCATGCAATTAAATATCAACACCAATTTAGAAAATGGGTTTTCTAAATAAATTGCATATGAGATAGAACAACTTATGAGGATATTTTGTTCAAGAATATTATTTGTAATGTTATTTAAATTAGTTAAATAACATCAAATAATATAAGTGTGTGTGTATAAGTTATAAAATTAAAAGGATTAATACAGTAGCTTAACTAGTAACTAGTTAAATGGAATAATAATGAAAATATTTGGGGGGAAACCCTTTTGAAAGGGGTATTCGGCCGCCCCCTTTAATGGGGTTGGTTGATTTTTGTCTATCTCCAAGACACTCTTGAAAACACACACACTTATCTCTCTCTCTCTCTCTCTCTCCAGCATGCAAAGAACCAAGAACACATCTCTCTCTCCATCTTCTTGAAGAAAATGGAAGCTGAAAATCAGATTTTCAGCACATCCTTGGTTCGATTTTGGTGTTAAAAACCTAGCAAAAGGGTGTCACCGAAGCATGGCGTACAATGGTGTTGATGGGATTAAACATGCCAACCAAACATAAGATGTTTAACCGATCCCATAAAGGCTAGAAGTTGCAAAAGATTGCAATTGTCAAATGTTGACTACCTAGTTAATTTAAATAATGGGATAAAGGTCACCTAACCATTATTTGAATGTAACGCTGGATTCTAGATTTTAATTATTAATTGTCTATGAGACATAAAAGGGTATTAATAATTAAAATGAAATTTTTCAGAAATACTAATAAGAACTTCGTAAATTTTGTAGAATGGCCACAAACAATAATGCTACCACCCCGACCTTCTATACCCTATCACTGAGAACTATTTTAGAGAGGGATCATCTGAACCACACCAACTTTATGGACTGGTTTCGAAACTTGAGAAATGTTCTCAAGCAAGAGAAAAGGGTCTATGTCCTTGACGATCCTATTCCTGACCAACCCGACCCCCAGGGATGTTAAGGCCTATAACGATTGGCTTCGGTATACTGAGGATTCCATGCAGGTATCCTGCCTCATGTCGGGAACTATATTTCCCAAACTCCAAAAGGACTTGGAGCATTATGGGGCATATGACATGATTACCCAATTGAAGGAAATGTTCCTTCAACGAGCTAGGGTAAAGAGATTCAAAACGGTTCGAGCGCTTCATACGTGTCACATGGAAGAAACCCAATCTGTATCATCTTATGTACTTAAGATGAAAAGCCACATTGATCGCCTCGAGAGGCTTAACTGTCCTGTCTCATAGGAGTTGTACACGGATTTGATCCTTAATGGCCTAACTAAAAGTTTGAGACGTTCATAATGAATTACAATATGAACGGATGGGAGAAGAGCACTGGTGAGCTTCACGCAATGCTCAAAACAGCTGAGGCGGGGATGGGTAGAAAGGTTCTACCTGTTCTCTAAGATCAATGAGAGAGGAAATAGGAAAACGCCATTCCTGATCCCAAGGCAAATGTTGCCAAAGGAAAAGGGGCACATCAAAGGCAAAGGGAAAGGGAAGGTTAAAACGGAACCTCCAAAACCTAAGCTTATGAAGCCTAAGGTAACGGAAAACGATCCATGCTTTGAGTGTGGTGAGATACGACATTCGAAATGGAATTGTCCAACCTATCTCAAAGAGTTGAGAAACAAGAGGGATGCTAGGCAGACCTCAGATATAACTTTCATGATCCATATTGACTTAAATGTTATTTCTTCAAACACATGGGTATTGGATACCGGGTGTGGAACTCATATTATGCAATCTGTTACAGAAGTTCAAAAAAAACAATCACATTAAGAAGGGATACACAAGTCTCTACATGGGCAACGAAGCAAAAAAATTGATGACGAAGCCCAAGGAGACTATGTTTTGAAACTTTCAAATGGTTTGGAAGTTGTTCTTAAAAACATTTTGTATGCTCCTAGTTTGACTAGGAACATAATTTCAGTTTCCCTTTTAAAACAATATGGTTATGATTTAAAGTTTGTAAATGACGGTATTTATGTTTATATGGATTATGTATTTTATATCAAGGCTATGCCTTTTAATAGTATTTATGAATTGGTTCATGATGAATCATCCTATAATAACACATTATTCCAATCAAGCACCAAGAAACTTAAAATGGGCTTAAGTGATTCTTATCTTTGGTATTGTCGTCTTGGTCACATAAACAAGAATTGGATTCAAACACTTCAAAAGAATGGTCTTTTAAAAACAAATGAAAATTGTTCATTTGATAAGTGTGAATCTTGTTTACAAGGTAAGATGACCAAGTCGCCCTTTAGTGGTACTAACGAGAGGGCAAAAGACTTATTAGGAATCATACATTCGGATGTATGTGGTTCCTTTAAGACAATGACAAGGAATGGTGAAAGATACTTCATTACCTTTACCGACGATTACAGTCGCTATGGTTATGTGTACTTGATGACACATAAACATGAAGCTTTTGAAATGTTCAAAAATCTTCAAGAATGAAGTAGAAAATCAACTCGATAGAACTATCAAAGTTCTCCATTTAGATAGAGGAGGTGAATACCTAAGTGAGGCTTTTCAGGATCATCTAAGAAGTTGTAAGATTGACTCACAACTTACTCCTCCTGGAACACCACAACACAATGGTGTGTCTAAAAGGAGAAACCGAACCCTATTGGATATGGTTTGATCTATGATGGCTATAAGCTCACTACCTTTATCATTTTAGGGTTTCGCACTACTCTCCGCAGCTCGTATTTTGAATATGGCCCAACCAAGAAAGTGGATTCGACACCTTTTGAAATGTGGCATGGAAGAGTTCCATCGCTATCATATTTAAAGGCATGGGGTTGTGAAGCTTATGTTAAGCTTAACACCCAAAACAAACTGGAAAGTCGATCCACTAAGTGTATACTTGTTGGATATCCAAAAGACTGTATAGGATACTACTTCTTTGATCCAACAGAGCAAAAGGTATTTATTGCTCGAAAGGCAGAGTTCTTGGAAGCCAAGTTCCTTATGGAAAGAATAACGTATAGAATAGTGGAATTTGATGAGGATCAAGAACCACAAGCCGAAACACGTTTGGTTGACACCAGCTATCAACAAGAGGTTGTTGATGATGATCAAGAGGTTGATCAATACACACAAAACATTCGCAGATCTTGTAGAATTAGCACTCCACCTAAAAGATATGGATTTTTCATGGATGGATGCTATGTGGTTGACTCCGATGAGCCAACTACATACCATGATGCAATGTCCAATTCGGATTGTGACAAATGGCTGGAAGCCATGTAACACCCGTATTTTTGAAGGGAATAAAAGGACAAAAGAGAAAGAAAAAGAATAAAATAAAAGCCAACCACAAAGTTGAGGGACCAAAAGTGTTAAAAATGATAAAAATCTTGAAAAGTTGGTGTGAAAGGTGATATGGCCGACCATAACCCTCTGCACACTCTTTCTTATTCGGTTTTTAGAGAGAGAAACAGCAGAGACTTCGAGCTTTAGAGAGAGAAAGAAGAAGAATTCGAAGTTTGAGGTAAGATTAAGTGTTTTAAGTCGTTTTTGGTCTATCTAGCCTCGGTTGTATGCTCATATGTGTTATTGCATGTTCGGGTTGTGTGTTTCAGCGGGTTGTAGGTGTTAAAAACATCAGAGAAATTCAAGTTTTAGAGTTTGAAGGTTTAAAATAGCAAAGGTGAGATTCTAGATCCCCTTTTTACATGTTTTCAAATGATTTTGGGGCTAGAAAATACATGTATTTATGGTTTTGTAAGGTTGGGTATTATACCCGTATGTTCGTGTGCATGTGTATATGGGTCGGATATGTTTTGGACAAATATGTGGCTATAATTATGTTAAGTTTATGCCTGGAATAGTATGTGTATGTTTAGAACTAGGTAATATGATGTTTGGGACTGGAAAACGAATTAGAAACATGAACAGGCTGCTAATACGCCTATACAAGGCTCATAAGTCTGAACAGTCCTCATACTCCCAAAATTTTGACAGAAATCTAAGTGTTGGGGCTTATGCTCCCAAACAGTGCTCATGAGTCTGGAATTTAGAACTTAGAAAATCTAAGTACAGCGTAATGAGTCTGAATAGTACTCATACGCCTGAATAGTGCTCTTACGCCCGAAAGTATGACTTAGAAAACTAAGTGTAGGGTGATCAGTCTAAATAGTGCCATACGTCTGGAATTATTTTCTAAGTGTAAGGTGATATGTCCCAATAGTGCTCATGCGCCCAAATAGTCCTCATGCGCCCAAATAGTCCTTATGCGCCCAAATAGTCCTCATGCGCCCAGAATTTTTATACTTAGAAATTTTTACAGGATTTTTCCGGGAAGCTGGGTTTTAGGGTTTTGACCGAGGTTGACCAAGGGCTATTTAATGATGATGTTTTATGTATGCAATGATGATTAATGATTGACCCTTGTTATTATTACTGATATTATTATCAGTAGTTTATTATTATTAGCAATATTATTATTATTATTTCAATATTGTTAAGTACGAAATGGCATGATGAAGGATGATTAAAATTTAACGAAGAGTATAATCATTAATAAGTAAAATATTAATGATGAAGAAAATGGAACGTAAATGAATAAGTAAAGGCTTGCAAGCAAATGTATGGAGGTGCACAGCCCTGGCAGGTGTTAGCTCAACTATGATGCGGGTTAGCTACCCCGAAGGATGCACACAGGGTCAATCTTTAAGATTGAAAATGAGGTGAGCAACTTTGTGTTGCAACAGACTCGGTTAGCAGGCAATCCGTGAGATTGCCACAGAGGTGAGCAACCATGCGTTGCAACAGACTTGGCTAACATACGATCGTGAGAGATCAATATGGAGGTGAGCAACTTTGTGTTGCAACAGACTCGGTTAGCAGGCAATCTTGAGATTGCCACTGAGGTGAGCAACTATGTGTTGCAACTGACTTGGCTAACATACGATCGTCAAAAGATCGATATTGAGGTGAGCGGCTTTGTTGTCGCAACAGACTCGTAAGAAAGAATGTAAAGACCGAAAGAGTAATGGAAAGAGTATGAATTGAATGAATGATGAGGATAATAATAATAATCATTATCTATAAGTATGAAGAATGTATGCTCACGAATGAAATATCATAATAAAGTACAGAATGGGATCCTCGTCATTCGACCTCAGTAATCGTGGTTGTGTGCCATGAAGAGGGTAAAGCCTGACGGGATCTAGATGATAAACGAATGATAATGAATTATGATGAATGAACGAAAGCTAACGAATGAAATGAAAGATAATAAAAATATTATCTACGTGTACGTATGTGTGGGCATGTACGAAAGTATAGTATGATTTGAAAAAGTAAAGTATTTTAATCATAAAAATAGAACTCACTCAGCATCGCTGACTTTTATGTATTTTCCAGTTGGCAGGTAAACGATGCTGAGGATGGCACACTGGGATGGCTACTCGACGGGACAAGACTGACATCCATTCATGTTTTGACGATACTATTGTTTTGAAATTCATTCAACTAATTTTTTTATAACTCATGAACTACCATGTATTGCTTAACAACAGTGTTACGAATGAAATGAATGGTTTTTACTAAACAAATTCCGCTGCTTAAATTTATAATATGTAATGTCTTATGTAATTATTGCTGTGAATGACCAAGTGTGAGGTCTCCGGGAACCTGGGCCTTACAAGTTGGTATCAGAGCCAAAGTTTAAGTGAAATGGGTAACTCTTTTCAAAATAGACCTAAACTTAAACTGAAAATGGGACAGAAGGAGGGATGTCAGCCCGAGTAGCTACGTGCCATCAGGTATTTCTTTTCTTAAAGTCAACCAGAGTTATGTGTGTGTGCTATATGGCTTATGTGTTCCTAGTAGATTTAGATACTGATGTAGTCAGGATAGGAAATGCTTGGGGTGTGAAAAGTAAAGTAAGTGGCTAATCACAACTGGCCACTGTAATTAGGGACTTACTATACTTGACATAAACTGAGCTATTACCTTGAATGACTGTTTTGGTGTTTGAATCTTATAGTGCTTAGGAAATGGCTGGGAAGAAACCTACCAAAGCTTCTAGAGGTAGAGGTAGACCGCGTATGACCAGGAGTAGTGCCAAGGCTGCTGAGACGACCCATGAGAACCCTGAGGTTCCTGACCGTACTGAGGGAAACAAGAATGCCAGCCTAAATGCCTCTACTAGGGAGGCGATTGCTGATGAGGTACACCAGGTCCTGCTGGCAGTTATGCCATCTGTAGTGACCGATGTTATTCGAGCTGTGAGGAATGAGGAGAGAAAGGAGAAGGAGGACAGGAGAGAGTCGACTGGGAAGGAAGCAAGGGAGGAGAGGAACGACCGGATCCTGAGGTAGTAGTATCTGATGAGGAAGAGGATGATGTAGTAGGGGTGACGACCAAGGGATGCAGTTACGGGGTATTCCAGAGGTGCAAGCCCCCGACTTTTGATGGAAATGGCAATGCTACCGCCGCCACCGTTGGGTAAGGGAGATGGAAGCAGTACTCAAGATCAGCGAGTGCCGGGAGGATCAGAAGGTGAAGTTTGCCACCCACTCCTTTACTGACTCCGCACTATGCTGGTGGGACAACATCGTACAAGCGGAGGGTTCCAGGGCCATCGAGAAAATGCGTTGGACAGAATTGAAGAAGCTGGTAATTGAGGAATTCTGTCCTCATAGGGAACTCGATAAGGTCGAGAGGGAGTTCCTACAACTCGAGACGGGAACCATGACCCACCAACAGTACACTACCAAGTTTAATGAGATGGCGAGGTTGGTGCCGGATCAGGTGACGCCGGTGTCTCGGAAGATCAACCGGTACATTCAGGGACTGCCAGCTAACATTCGCAGGCACCTGATCGCTGCTCGACCGAGCACCTTTAGGTCGGCAGTGGATTTGGCTGGAAGACTTTATGATGAAAGGGAAGTGATGGTGGTGGAGGCAAAGAAATCCGGTGGTGCTGACCGGAATTGGAATGGGAAGCGGTTCGGGCGTGGTGCTTTTACCCCGAATAACAAGAAGATGAGGAGGGATGACCATAAGGTGGGGTCATCAAGCTCGGGACCCAAAAGGTGTAACAAGTGTGGGAAGGAGCATGGCGGTGAATGTAGATGGGGGTTAAACGTCTGTTTCAAGTGTGGGAAATCCGGTCATATGGCTAGAGACTGTAAGGCTGTGAGGTGTTTCAACTGCGGGGAAAGTGGCCATATGAGTAAGGATTACAGGAGGCCGAGGGCTGAGAGTTCCGGGGCAAAGAAGACGACCGGGACTGAAGGGCAGAAGGCGAGTGCCAGAGCTTTCACCATGACCAGGGAGGAGGCTAGGACGGACGCCGATGTTGTGTCAGGTTTGTTTCTAGTAGATCAAACTCTTGCTTCTGTGTTATTTGATTCTGGTGCTAGTAGGAGTTTTATTTCTGCCAATTTCTGTACTAAACTTCCCCTTAGTAGTAAATGCATTAATGAGCCCTTCGACATAGAGACTGCTATTGGTAAGTCCACTAGGGTTACAAATGTGATAGAGGACTGTGCCATAGAGTTAGAAGGTCATAGGTTTGCTGCTAAGTTACATGTGATGCCCCTAGGTTGATTTGATGTAGTACTAGGGATGGATTGGTTAGCAACCCATGAAGCGAATATCGTATGTCGTAAGAAAATGATTAGACTGACGGCGCCTGACGGAAGTCCGGTGACAATATATGGCGATCGGGTTATGACGATTCCAAAAGTAATTTCGATGGCGGTGGCGGGAAAGTGCATGAGATGTGGATGTAGCGCTTATCTAGCCTACGTGAACGACGTGGACACGTCAACACCACAATTGTCCGATATGCTGGTTGTGTGTGACTTTCCCGATGTGTTTCCAGAGGACCTATCGGGTGTGCCACCGGATCGAGAAATAGAATTTCAAATCGACTTGATACCCGGTGCTCAACCTGTCGCCAAGGCACCGTATCGATTAGCTCCGACTGAAATGAAGGAGTTAATGGAGCAACTGCAAGAATTGCTCGATATGGGTTTCATCGCACCGAGTATCTCTCCTTGGGGTTCTCCGGTCTTATTCGTGAAGAAGAAGGACGGTAGCATGAGAATGTGTATCGACTACCGTGAGTTGAACAAGTTAACGATAAAGAATCGGTATCCGTTACCGAGAAATGATGACTTGTTCGATCAGCACCAGGGTGCCAGCTGGTTCTCGAGGATAGATCTTCGATCTGGCTACCATCAGCTGAAAGTGAGGGAGCAAGACATTCCTAAAATAGCTATTCGTACGCGTTATGGACACTATGAGTTTCTTGTTATGTCCTTTGGTTTAACCAACGCGCCAGCTGCTTTTATGGATTTGTTGAATCGGGTGTGCCGGCCGATGTTGGATAAATCAGTGATTGTCTTCATCGATGATGTCCTGATTTATTCAAGGAGCGAAGAAGAGCATGCCGGTTACATTCGGGAAGTGTTGGAAACTCTGAGAAGGGAGAAACAGTATGCTAAGTTCTCCAAGTGTGCTATTTGGCTACGCGAGGTGCAATTTCTGGGTCACGTGGTAAATGCAGAGGGAATCAAGGTGGACCCAGCAAAGGTGGAGGCCGTGATGCAATGGAAGTCTCCTAAGACGCCATTCGAAATTCATAGCTTCTTGGGATTGGCGGGCTACTACAGAAGATTTATTCAAGACTTCTCCAAGATAGCCTCACCTTTGACAAAATTGACCCGCAAGGACGTGAAATTTGTGTGGGGTCGAGAGAAGGAGACTGCCTTTGAGGAGTTGAAGACGAGACTAACACAAGCTCCTGTCTTGACATTGCCCGAAGGAAATGACGACTTAGTGGTTTATTCGGATGCATCTTATTCTGGGCTTGGTTGCGTGTTGATGCAACGTGGAAGGGTAATAACTTATGCATCTCGACAACTGAAAACCCACGAATCCAACTACCCCACACACGATCTGGAATTAGCCGCGGTGGTTTTTGCGTTGAAGATTTGGCGGCACTATCTATACGGGACGAAGTGCACCATCTTCACAGACCATAAAAGCTTGAAGTACTTCTTCGAGCAGAAAGATCTAAACATGAGGCAGAGGCGATGGTTGGAGCTCATAAAGGAATATGATTGCGAAATCTATTACCATCCGGGCAAGGCCAACGTGGTGGCAGATGCACTTAGCCGAAAAGAAAGGCCCGAGCCAATCCGGGTGAAGGCTTATCAGCTGATTATGACCTCCGATGTGATGACACAGATTAAGGAGTTCCAAGACGAGGCTTTGAAAGAAGATCATCTTAACTTCGAAAGGATGAGAGGTCTAGTCACGGAATTGGGCGAGAACACTCTTGGTGTTAAGACCCGATTCGGGCGGATGTGGATTCCTCGATACGGGGATCTACGTGGGAAGATTATGGATGAAGCCCATAAGACTCGATACTCCATTCATCCCGGTGCTACCAAGATGTATCGGGATATGAAGAAAGATTATTGGTGGCCGGCCATGAAACGCGATGTAGTGGAGTACGTGAGTAAGTGCCTTACTTGTCTCCAAGTGAAGGCGGAACACCAGAAACCGTACGGGAAGATCCAACCGTTGGACATACCCGAATGGAAGTGGGAACACATCACCATGAACTTCATTACTAAGCTACCTCACACATCGAGGGGATGCGATACTATTTGGGTGATTGTCGACCGACTAACAAACGCGAGACGTATTCATCCGAAAGATTGGCTGATCTGTTCATCAAGGAAATCGTAGCTCGTCATGGCGTGCCGATGTCTATCGTGTCGGATCATGACACCCGGTTTACATCGAAGTGTTGGAGAAGATTCCATGATGCAATGGGGACGAGGCTACACATTAGTACAGCCTATCATCCTCAGACGGACGGTCAGTCTGAGAGGACGATACAGACGCTCGACGATATGCTTCGGGCGTGTGTGATCGATTTTGGTGGAAGTTGGGACGACCACCTGCCATTAGCAGAATTCTCGTTCAACAACAGTTATCATGCCAGTATTGGCATGCCACCCTACGAGATGCTATACGGTAGAAGATGTAGGACGCCCGTGTGTTGGGGAGACATTGGGCAGAAAGAGTTAGGAGGTATTGAGGTGATCGAAGCTACGACTGAGAAGTTGGAAAAGATCAAAGCCTTCATGAAGGCAGTGAAGGATAGACAAAAGTCGTATGCTGACAAGAGGCGAAGACCAATAGAGTTCAAGGTTGGCGACCGAGTCATGTTGAAGGTCTCACCGTGGAAAGGGATCATACGATTCAAAAAACAAGGTAAGTTAAGCCCGAGATACATAGGACCTTTCCGAATTATCGCACGAGTAGGAGAGGTAGCCTATCGACTTGAATTGCCAAATGAGTTAAGTGGAATTCATCCCACATTCCATATATCTCATCTGAGAAAGTGCTTAACTGATGGGGATATGATTGTACCAGTGGAGGACATTGAAGTTGATGAAAGGCTCAATTATGTGGAGCAACCAGTGGCAATCATCGATCGTAAAGAAAAGAAGTTAAGAAATAAAGTGGTTCCTCTTGTGCGTGTACAGTGGAAGCACAGGAAGGGATCCGAGTCTACATGGGAGACTGAAGAGGAGATGAGACAACATTACCCACATCTGTTTGAGGAGTAACAGGTTTCGGGGACGAAACCTATATAAGGGGGTGGACTTGTAACACTCGTATTTTTGAAGGGAATAAAAGGACAAAAGGGAAAGAAAAAGAATAAAATGAAATCCAACCACAAAGTTGAGGGACCAAAAGTGTTAAAAATGATAAAAATCTTGAAAAGTTGGTGTAAAAGGTGATATGGCCGACCATAACCCTCTGCACACTCTTTCTTGTTCGGTTTTTAGAGAGAGAAACAGCAGAGACTTCGAGCTTTAGAGAGAGAAAGAAGAAGAATTCGAAGTTTGAGGTAAGATTAAGTGTTTTAAGTCGTTTTTGGTCTATCTAGCCTCGGTTGTATGCTCATATGTGTTATTGCATGTTCGGGTTGTGTGTTTCAGCGGGTTGTAGGTGTTAAAAACATCTGAGAAATTCAAGTTTTAGAGTTTGAAGGTTTAAAACAGCAAAGGTGAGTTTCTAGATCCCCTTTTTACATGTTTTCAAATGATTTTGGGGCTGGAAAATACATGTATTTATGTTTTTATAAGGTTGGGTATTATACCCGTATGTTCATGTGCATGTGTATGTGGGTCGGATATGTTTTGGACAAATATGTGGCTATAATTATGTTAAGTTTATGCCTGGGATAGTATGTGTATGTTTAGAACTAGGTAATATGATGTTTGGGACTGGAAAACGAATTAGAAACATGAACAGGCTGCTAAAAACGCCTATACAAGGCTCATAAGTCTGAACAGTCCTCATACTCCCAAAATTTTGACAGAAATCTAAGTGTTGGGGCTTATGCTCCCAAATAGTGCTCATGAGTCTGGAATTTAGAACTTAGAAAAACTAAGTACAGGGTAATGAGTCTGAATAGTACTCATACTCCTGAATAGTGCTCTTACGCCCGAAAGTATGACTTAGAAAACTAAGTGTGGGGTGATGAGTCTAAATAGTGCTCTTACGCCTGGAATTATTTTCTAAGTGTAAGGTGATATGTCCCAACAGTGCTCATGCGCCCAAATAGTCCTCATGCGCCCAAATAGTCCTCATGCGCCCAGAAATTTTATACTTAGAAATTTTTACAGGATTTTTCCGGGAAGCTGGGTTTTAGGGTTTTGACCGAGGTTGACCAAGGGCTATTTAATGATGATGTTTTATGCATGCAATGATGATTAATGATTGACCCTTGTTATTATTACTGATATTATTATCAGTAATTTATTATTATTAGCAATATTATTATTATTATTTTAATGTTGTTAAGTATGAAATGACATGATGAAGGATGATTAAAATTTAACGAAGAGTATAATCATTAATAAGTAAAATATTAATGATGAAGAAAATGGAACGTAAATGAATAAGTAAAGGCTTGCAAGCAAATGTATGGAGGTGCACACCCCTGGCAGGTGTTAGCTCAACTGTGATGCGGGTTAGCTACCCCGAAGGATGCACACAGGGTCAATCTTTAAGATTGACAATGAGGTGAGCAACTTTGTGTTGCAACAGAATCAGTTAGCAGGCAATCCGTGAGATTGCCACTGAGGTGAGCAACCATGTGTCGCAACAGACTTGGCTAACATACGATCGTGAGAGATCAATATGGAGGTGAGCAACTTTGTGTTGCAACAGACTCGGTTAGCAGGCAATCTTGAGATTGCCACTGAGGTGAGCAACTATGTGTTGCAACAGACTTGGCTAACATACGATCGTCAAAAGATCGATATTGAGGTGAGCGGCTTTGTTGTCGCAACAGACTCGTAAGAAAGAATGTAAAGATCAAAAGAGTAATGGAAAGAGTATGAATTGAATGAATGATGAGGATAATAATAATAATCATTATCTGTAAGTATGAAGAATGTATGCTCACGAATGAAATGTCATAATAAAGTACAGAATGGGATCCTCGTCATTCGACCTCAGTAATCGTGGTTGTGTGCCATGAAGAGGGTAAAGCCTGACGGGATCTAGATGATAAAGGAATGATAATGAATTACGATGAATGAACGAAAGCTAACGAATGAAATGAAAGATAATAAAAATATTATCTACGTGTATGTATAAAGTGTGGGCATGTACGAAAGTATAGTATGATTTGAAAAAGTAAAGTATTTTAATCATAAAACTAGAACTCACTTAGCATCGCTGACTTTTATGTATTTTCCAATTGGCAGGTAAATGATGCTGAGGATGGCACACTGGGATGGCTACTCGGCGGGACAAGACTGACATCCATTCATGTTTTGACGATACTGTTGTTTTGTAATTCATTCAACTAATTTTTTTGTAACTCATGAACTACCATGTATTGCTTAACAACAGTGTTACTAATGAAATGAATGGTTTTTGCTAAATAAATTCCGCTACTTAAATTTATAATATGTAATGTCTTATGTAATTATTGCTGTGAATGACCAACTGTGAGGTCTCCGGGAACCCGGGCCTTACAAGCCATGAACATAGAGATGCAATCCATGTATGACAACGAAGTTTAGGAATTGGTTGACCCTTCACTTAACTCCAAACCGGTTGGATGCAAGTGGGGTTTCAAGAAGAAAACAGATATGCATGGAAATTTGGATACTTACAAAGCAAGACTTGTAGCAAAAGGTTTCACTCAAACTCAAGGGGTTGATTAAGATGATACCTTCTCTCCTGTGGCAATGCTTAAGTCTATTAGGATATTGTTTGCCATTGCTGCTCATTATGATTATAAGATTTGGCAAATGGACGCTAAAACCGCTTTTCTTAATGGACATCTCGAAGAGACTGTCCATATGGTTCAGCCTGAAGGTTTTGTCGATCCAAAGCATCCTAATAAAGTATGCAAGTTAAAGAGATCAATCTATGGATTAAAACAAGCATCAAGAAGTTGGAATCAACATTTTGATGAAGAGATCAAGAAATTTGGTTTCATCAAGAACGCTGACAAGGCTTGTGTGTATAAAAAGGGCTAGTGGGAGTGTAATCACATTCTTAGTATTGTATGTTGATGACATACTACTATTTGGAGATTCAACTACATAAGGGATTAAGTTGAAAAGGGAAAGATATGTATTCGCAAAGTTCACTTTGATCAAAACATTGTAGATCCACTCACGAAGCTCCTTGAAAAGGCAAAGCATGAAAGTCATACTTGTGCCTTAGGACTTCGATATTCTAGTGATTGGAATTGATCTGTTTAGTAAAAATATAGAAAAATTGTAATATTTAACTCATCTATATATTTACGATATTTTGAGTTATGTTCCTTTTAGCATGTTTAACTCATATATTTACGATGTTTATTATTCTAAATGTCCGTAGTGGGTCATATTTGTGGGAAAAAATATGAACGTAAGACTATTATGAACTTGGATTGGTGGATATTCATAAGACATGAATATAGAGCAATTGGTTGCTGCCAAGGTTTATAGATATTTGTGAGATACAAATATTGGACTGACCCGCATCTCAATTTTACTACATGGAATCTTCTAGATTGATCATAATTAAATTTGAGTAAAGGTGAATATCATTTGGTATCCTCCGACCTGAGATACATATTGGGTTTTGATATTCACCAAGTGTTATACCTTAAGCTAGTTCTTCGCTGCTTTGAAATAATGGTCAGTACATGAGGCTATGTTTAGGTATGACATAAGGTGATTGTGAGAAACGTATGTAGTCAAGATGGAATTTGTTCCTCTTATTCGTTGAGAGCAAGATGTCTAAGGCCTGATTAATTTAAATCAACAAGTAATGATCATTCTATGTCCTTGGATTTAACATGACATCTATAACAAAGGATAAATGATTGATTTACCTAAATCATTTCAAGTTGGATACTTGAAGGGGATGATGTTATTAAATGGCTTCTAAATCATGCGTATTAAGGGTAGTAAACCGTTGTTAGGCGGTATTTACTGCTTGCATCAATCTTCTATGAATCTTGTGCAAGTGGGAGATTGTTGGATTCTTTATGCCCAAGACACATAGAATATTGATGTGGTTAGTACGTCATGATCCAAGTCGGGTCATACCCAATAACAAGTTTAGCAAACACCAATTAATATTTAATTGATGATATGATCATGCAATTAAATATCAACACCAATTTAGAAAATGAGTTTTCTAAATAAATTGCATATGAGATAGAACAACTTATGAGGATATTTTGTTCAAGAATATTATTTGTAATATTATTTAAATTAGTTAAATAACATCAAATATAAGTGTGTGTGTATAAGTTATAAAATTAAAAGGATTAATACAATAGCTTAACTAGTAACTAGTTAAATGGAATAATAATGAAAATATTTGGGGGGGAAACCCTTTTGAAAGGGTTATTCGGCCACCCCCTTTAATGGGGTTGGTTGATTTTTTTCTATCTCCAAGACACTCTTGAAAACACACACACTTATCTCTCTCTCTCTCCAACATTCAAAGAACCAAGGACAAATCTTTCTCTCCATCTTCTTGAAGAAAATGGAAGCTGAAAATCGAATTTTCAGCACATCCTTGGTTTGATTTTGGTGTTAAAAACCTAGCAAAAGGGTGTCTGCATCACACTTGTGGGTATGGAAGCTTGAGGACACCTATCCTTGGTGTTTTGGCCATTCAAGAGCAGCCCCATTTTCATCTAAAGCCATGTTTTCGGTAGCATACAAAAGGTAGTTTGTATGTCATGTTTTGGTTGTTATTTGTTGTTGATAGCTAGTTCAAACACATATAAATGATCCTTATGTTCTTGGGTTTGTTGTTGTTATGAAATGAACCTTATTTTTCAGCTTACAAATGAACATATTAAGGTATTTTTCCGCTGCGTTTTTCAAGTTTAAATGGTTAAACTAGTTTGATTTGGTCCAATAAACCCAACAAGACTTTCATTTTGTTACACATATGTATTGTTTGATCAATGTAATGAAATGTGACAACCGGTCCCAAGGTCACTATTCTAAACCCTAATTTAATTACATCATATCCCATCTTATGAGTACTAATAATAGAAACAATTTAATTATATCAATAATATTAGAATCACCATTTGTTATTTGATCTATTTTTATGATTCTATGTGATTTTGTGAATTTAGTCATTTTAGGTCTTGCCTTTTTAGAAAATTAGTGCCCGGGAATATTAATTAGTCACCCTAAGTAGAAATCACTTAGTCTTAATTGAAACATATAAAATGTGTGCACACACACACATACTTGTAATTTTTGGTTCATGCATGCATGGACATGCACAAGACACTTAATCAACTAACAAAAATTAATCACCTAAAATACTACATTTTACCACACTTTACACTACATAATATGAATTTCTAATTAAAATTAAAAGTCAAAACCCACACTACTAGCCAAAATCGGCCGCCCCTTGGACCACCAATCACCACCTTTGCTTGCCACAACACTCCACCCTTCCTATCAACCATACAACTCTCATGCATTTTCATTTCTTGCAAGACCACTCCACCCTCATTCTCTCTACTCTTTCTCTCGGATTTCTCCTGAAACACACACACAACTCTCTCATTTCTCCTGAAACACACACACAACACTCTCATTTCAGCCCCATTCCAGCAGCAAAATCACGACCAACAAGCTTGCATGCATCGGCCAACACCTAAACCACAAGAAGGTGTCTCTTTATGAAGCCTTTGGTGTTTGAACTTTGCAAAACCATGAGTTCCAGCTTTTTTCGAGGTTCTACAGTCAAGTCCAAGGAGATTTCATCCATTCATGAGCATCCACACCTCCCAAACCGTGAGATACATCAAGTGTAAGATCCATATGTTCGGTTTTGGTCGTTTCTCATGTTTTATTCATTTTTCACCTAAAAACCTTACTTTTTCTTTTTGTAGTAGAAACTTCTCACTACTACCTTGTTCTTGGAGAGCTTTCCATGTTCTTGAAGGTATCCTACAAGTATAACACATCAATCTATAGGTGTAACAAGGGTTACACCTAGAAAACCCTCTTTTTGGGTGATTCTCACCATCTAACTTGTGCATCTTGTAACCTTTGAGAACTAACCTTGTAACCTGCTATATAATGTATCATTAATCTCCTAATAATATGTTTTGAATGTCACAAATGGTTGTACACCATGAATGGAAGGTATTAGCACAAGAACACCATGAAAAACCCCTCTTTCTACAAGTTACAACACACCTTAAACACTTTCTTGAAAACCCTCTCAAACAAGGGTCATAACCTGCTCAAAAATAAGTTTTAGACACCCCAACAATCTGATTTTTAAGTTATATGAAGTTTTGGTAATGGTTAAACTCAAGTTACAATGATTTACACAAGTGTAATGGTCGGTTATGACATTTTCTATGTATTTGAAGTCTATGGATGTGTAGAGAAACTAGGCCACGATTTAGGATTGTTATTTCAGTAGGTTTTGATGAATATTAAGAGTGTTAATAATGATTAATCTCTGGAATAAAAGACATGTTGTGTTTAGACCCATTCTAGTCACTTTCGGGACCCGAAAACATGTTAAAATTACATAAAAACAAGAAAACTTAGGATATAAACTTTTTAAAGATAATTCCAGCTTCATTAAGGATTAATAAAGTTTTCTGGAGTAAATGGGAATTTTTAGTGGTCAAAAGGTAATTTAAATGGATTTTTAAGTGAAAACGGGTGCTAACCGAGAGACGTTTTGAGGAAAATCGAAGAAAAATGGGTATAAGGTTAGAAATTATAAAAATCATGTTATTCCAGTAATATAAATAATAAAATAACTTATAAAATTGAAAGGTTGGTCAAACAAGCTTTTAAAATGGGCAAACCCGGTTAAAAGCGCGTTTTAACGGTTTAAACGTAAAAACAAGACTTTCCACTACTAGAGGCAAATTTTAAAAGGTTGGAAACTTATAAAAATGGCTTTAAAAAAATTAGTTACTGGTCCTAGACTCAAAAACATGAAAACTCATAGGTAATCATCTTAAACCCTTCGGTTTTACCGTAACCGGCAACGTTAAACGCGTAATTTATAAACCGAGTCCATAAACTAAAAATTTGAGTATATGTTCTTAAAATTAAGTTATATTAAGGTCTTGAACCTAATTTTTGGTTATAGAGGTCATCTAATACAAGAAACCAAACTTAAGGGTAGAAACTGTCAATTTTGAAACTTCAGGGGCTAAACTGTAAAATTTTGTTAAACTTCATAATCGACTCCAATAAGCACTTTAGTCACTTGAATAGAATATTTACCATATATTCTTGAGTTATTAATGTAGAAACCCTTGATTGTATGAGAAACCTTGACATTCCATAAAAGGAAACTTTTTATACAACCCTAACCGAATCAAAGCCGAATCCGACCAACTAAGACTTAGACACTCTTGTTGCACCTTAAATAGGTTTAGAGCAGTAGATAATCACTTAATATATTCATGTTAGGTTGCTAGACTTGAGATATTCCCGGCACACGAAGGATTTCTTTGCTTAATATCTAAGGTGAGTTCTAGTGATCCCTTTTTACTTACTGTTTTTGGGATGAAACATGCTCTTTTGTTTTATGAACTATAATTGTGCTTTACTTGATGCTTGTATGTGGGACTTTTGGATACCTGCTGACACTTATATCATGATCATTAATTCTTTTGTGAACCGCTTTCTTTATATGGATAGATCTATTTGGGGAAGCCCCCACACACAGTGGCTCCCGCTACAGGGAGGTACCCCACTGAGATCCTGAGAGATCGTATGTGGCATGTAACAAGTTTTGATTAAGAAACTATGGTGAACCATCCTAGCAGGCATGGTTCACTGATTTGGGGCTTGGTTCCTTCCTTCGGGAATATCCGGTTAAACACAAGTTTAGAAGAGGCCAACCGGGGACCAAGTGCAGGGTTGATTGTGATACCCCACGATGACTGATACTAAAAATGATGCTTTCAAAATCAAATGATATTTTTCATAAGCTTTCACACTTGATTCTAAAACCTTTACTGTGGACTTTAAGAGTTCCTTTTATTGTTTTGAAACTTTAAGCACTTGAATTCACCAAGTTTTTAGTTGACACTATTTTCTTTTGAGCATGTTTTAGGTAACCCGTGAAGACTCTTAGCTATTATGGAAGACTTAGATTCAACCCCGAGACCATGGCATTTGCTAGTGTGACCAAAATCATGACTTGAACAATTTGATTCAATGACTATTTTTATTTTGTTGAACTATGTAAACATTTGGGGCTGGATCTGTTTCCAGCCCGGAGTCTTTTAAAACTTTAAATGCCATGTGATGTTCTCTCCCTTTGAGCTCCTACATTGGTTTGTTTCCGCTGCCATGTATGTTGTTGCTAATCTATGACGTCCCACCCTACCTGGGCCCGGGGGTGTGACAGATTGGTATCAGAGCCAAAGGTTGTAGAGAAGTCGGGAATACCATAGTAGACCCTAGGCTACAACCCTGATACATTAGGACTATCCTTGTGGGGAAAGTGCTGGAATAATCAGGTTGGGTAAATTGATGATTACACTTGATCAACGTAATCATGAATTTACCGGACGCGTAATTTCCATCACGAACCTCTAAGTTATGTTTGGACTTTTATGTAGTGAGTCAAATGTTTCATCAGGAGTTCAACACAGTACTACAGAAGCTAAATCGACGATGTTAGTGACAGAAAATCTGGGTAATGTAACTGTGGAAGTAGCCAAGGAGCACATGGACTTACTTGCTACTGTTGTTCACTCTTATAATGGATTAGTAGCAGGAAAAATTGGTAACCGCCACTTGGCTGATGAAGACTATGAGCAGGTGGATGAAAATGAGTTGGAAAGAATGGACATCATGTGGGCTCTCACGAGTGTTGTACGACGAGCAAAGAAGTTTGTTAAGAAGACGGGACAGAATCTGGTGGCTACCAAAGATACTACTTTTGGATTTGACAAGTCAAAGGTCACCCGTATTCTTAACAAACTGATAAAGGACGGTGGGTTGAGTTCGTGATGTGTGATGCCTCTGGGAAACCCAAGCCAATCAAGGCTTGGGTCCCCCTCCTTAACTAATTATTTTCTATTATGTGCAGGTTGTCTGCTATAGTGCTTCTACTAACACATGGATTGTAGATAGTGGGGCATCCAGGCACATGACCGGAAATCAGTCTCTCCCTTTCAATGTCAAACAAATTAAAGGGGGACATGTTTCGTTTGCTTGAAATAAAGGAGGATACATTACCGTACAAGGAGAAGTAGGTAATGGGCAGGTAAAATTTGATAAAATGAATTTTGTTTAACAATTGGAAAACAATTTGCTTTCAGTGTCTCAGATATGTGACAAGGGCTTCAAAGTGATGTTTGACAATCGGAAGTGTTACATTCTGAAGAAAGAGATGGAGATTGCTGAGGAGCAGGTATTAATGTCAGCATCTAGGTACAATGACTTGTATATTTTAGATATGTCAAATGCTTCTACTACTGAGTCTATAGTTCAGTGCTTTTTGTCTAAAGAAACAGAGAAGGAGTCTATCTTGTGGCATAGAAGAATGGGACACATAAATCACAGGAAGATGAATCATCTGATTCATAACAACTTAGTTGAGGGAGTTACTGTGAAGAACTTCAAACTTCCTGATTTTTTAGTCTCATGCAAGAAGGGAAAGCAGACCAGGAAGTCTCACAAGACCAAGCACATTAACTCTATCGAGATGCCCCTGGAGCTATTACATATGGATCTATTCGGTCCTGTCAGCACGAAGAGTATCGCCGGAGACTGGTACTGCTTTGTAGTCACAGATGACTACTCACGTTTCTCCTAGGTGATGTTTCTAAAAGCTAAGTCAGAAACTTTTGAGTCGTTCAAGGTTCTCGTCACAATACTGGAGTCCCTCTACAAGCTGAAAGTGAGGAAGATTCGTTCAAACAATGGAACAGAGTTCAAGAATTAGTGGATGGATGCTTTCTACAAAGAGAAGGGAATTGTTCATCAGTTCACCTCTGTATACACACCATAGATGAATGGAGTTGCTGAATGAAAGAATCAGAGTTTGATCGAGACAACACGGACTATGTTGGCAGATTCAAAACTTCTAATACAGTTCTGGAATGAAGCTGTTACCAATGCTTGCTACACACTTAATCGTGTGTTAGTAGTCAAGTGGCATGGAAAGACTTGCTATGAGTTGCTTCAGAAGTGCAAACCGAACCTGGAGTATCTGGAACCATTTGTGTTAGGACCGTGTACGTACGGAGTACTAACTGATTCTTAGTTATACCAGATCAAATAGTGCGGAATCCTATTTGATTGGCGATCCAATCAGTGAGAACGAAATCAGGATCAATCCTAACGATTAGAAACGTTATGAATTGACTCGGAATGACCTGAAACGCTCTATGAAGTTGGAATGGTCGAACAACACGTTCTGGGGCGATTAGGGTTTCTAGTATTCGAAGTATCTCATTTTTCCACGAATTAAGTGGTATTTATAGGTTAGGGTTTCTCATTCGGGCGACTGAACCATTCGCATGGTTCAGTCGGGCGATTGAGCTATGCGGTTGATCCATCCGCACGACTGAGACTTCAATCGTACGACTGGTTCAATCTCATGCTTCAGTCTTCCGACTAATCCAGTCTCATGGTTCAGTCGTGTGACTGAGCCATTCGCTTGAAGTTATTCATGCGTATGGTCCATTCGCATGGCCTATTCGCATGATAACTACATCATACTAAGTTTGAATGTGTTAATCATTTCAACATTATGCATACCAATTCAAACAAAAACCAAACCTATATAATTAGTCATTACTTAACCCATTAATGAAATATATAAACATTATAATATAAACAACCACATATATTTCATTAATCATCATTCAATTACACATATTCAAGACATTTTACATTCAACTCAGAATCTAGGGACACATGTATCAACAAACTCCCCCTTGGACCTAGATTCCTCTAATGTCTTGCTATACCCATAACCTCTTCGTACTTCTTGAATTTCTCCTCTCTGGTTACCCCTGCATGTATTTCAAATACAAAGCAGAGACGTATGACATGCTGATACTGGAGAGCTTGTACGATATCCTGCGAGTCATAGAACAGTGGCCACTTGTAGAGTGTATAGACATCATTAGCTGACAAGTTCGTGAGCCACATTGGGTCAAATACCCGGATGACATCCATCTGTCCATCTCTGTTTAACACTATGACTGCTTCAGCTGTTCGCCAATCATAGTACCACCATTTGAAATGAGAAGTGATGTCCTGAGGCATTTCCCTTAAAGGGATCTTCGACATGGTGCGCGGAGGACGCCACTTCAACACAATCTTTGGCTTCCCGGTTCGTGGATCAACTTCAGACCTTCGAATGTACCTTGTAGGTTGCTGAGGCCTGAAGTTCACCCACCGGGTGTGGTACTCTCTCTTTAACGCAGCTTCGAACCAACCTGACATTTTTCTCGGATCAGCATACAACAACTTCAGCTTTGCCAGTTGGTTGAGCTCAAAACCAGGTAGAGTCTTTAGATCGTGTGGGAATCTAAAGTACTCGATACCTTTCTCCCTCTTAACTGCATATGCGTTAAGATCTTCAAAATACGCCCAAGATATGATCTTGCCAGACACCTTCTGATGTTTCTTCACTCTATAGAGTTTGGTGTAGGCATCAAACTTTGTAGCATCTCTCTGGGCACGAAGCTCTGCAAAACAAGCAGCCCACTCAGCTTTTCTTTCTTTGACTTCTTCTTCAGTAGCTCGGGCTGTATCCTCTTGTTTGTCATTTCCTGCTTCCATCTTTTCCAGAGTATTAAATGTCTCACTAACTAGGTGGTCATCCAAATTTGGAATAACGTGACCTTCAGTGTCTGTGTACGCTGGATAATGTTGATCAGTGATGTCCTCAATCTCAATCTCATCTATATTATGTAGCTCTTCATCACTGTCAACATGGACTTCAGGAGCATCTTTCACAATCTCATCGGCGTTAAGCTTGAATATCTCAGCTAACTACTCCTTTGTGAAGCCATGAATAATCTCACCCTCCTCAGGGGTATATTCAACTGATCTTCTCACGATACCCTGCAGATCAAGAATCATTGTTAACTGACTCTTGACCTGCTGTAGGGGTTCAACATCATATTCATCTCGTTGGAAGTTTGGATCTGCTTGATTTAAACATGTAACACGATACTTGTTAGTAAATAATCAAACATTGGCATTAACATACTATATAAAAATGTATCATTAAATAAATGTAATATAATTTGAAATACAAAAGTCTGTTAAATACATAAACATTTCTAACTAAACAGTACTTTTATCTTGGATTTCAGGAGTTTCTCCAGTTGGAGCAGACGACGAGGATCCTTGATCATGTCGGCGTTTAGTACGCCTTTCGCCTGCAACATTATCGCTTTGATCTCCGGCAGTTGCTCCTCCTTCTCCTTCATCATCTCCATCATTTTCTTCGTCACTACCATCATCACTGTCGTCATCATCCTCATCATCTTCGTCTTCATCATCCTCATCATCATCGTCATTATCATCACCATCACCTTCTCCAATCTTGAGGGGCTCACTTTGAGTACCTTTCAGTTTCAGTACAAGAGTCTTATGAGCCGCCTCTAGCTTTCCCATCCTCTCATCCGTTTCAGCCTCGTGTGTTAACAAGCCTGTGATCTGATCGGTCTGCGAAGTGATCACTTGGGCTTGTGAGGATGTTAACTCCCTCAATCTTTCAATCCCAGCTGCTTGTGAAGAACTTTGTTCTTGCAGCTGAAGGATCTGAGCTGTCTTAGCCTTATCAGAGGCTAGCAGCTGAAGCACCATGCTGTTGAGAACAGCAAGCTGATCTACTACAGAAATTGGTGGGATGAATGAGCTGGAAGAGGTAAATGAGGGTTGGGTTTGGTGAGTGGTGGTTGTAGTGGTGGCAGTGGTGTAGATGGGAGGAGATGGGATGGCTGTAGTGGGTTGTACAGTGGTGGTGGTGGTGAAAGACATGGAAGTATGAAGTGGAGGTGTAGTGGTGGTGGTGTTTGTTTGGGGTGTTTGGGATGAGGTGTATTGGGTGGTTTGTGTGGTTTGGGTGATTTGGCTAGTTGTGGTGGAAGTGGTAGGTGCAGAGGAGGTAGTGATAAGCGTGATCCTCCTGCGCTTGGTCTTCATCCCATGAGGGCGAGCCATATGTTTTCTCCGACTCCCCTTTGACCCGGAGGCTCCCCCTTGGCTGCTGGGAGAGGCTGGGGTGTATGATGGGTCTGCTACCGAGCTCCCAGACTCTCCTGAGCGTCCACCAACCGCCCGTAAACCTTCCTCGGTTGCCACTACCCGACTTCCCACAGTCCGGGTTAGAGGAACCTCATCTGAATCCTCCTCCTCCTGCATGAAGTCAGGGTGAATTGGAGCTGGCTCAGGTCTTCCTTGACCATCTCCTCCCTGATTCGTTCCGTTGTCATCATCATCGGAGTCATCGGAGGGTAGAGCCACCTGCTCTACATCAGAATCACTATCTTCGTGACGCCACTTTCTCCTAGCTGGCGCCACATACTCCTCACGGGCCAGATGCCCAAACAAACGTCTTACCGGGGGCTTGACCTGCTTTCCCCGGTATACTTTCATCCTGCCTAAGGTGGTATCATCCATCACCTCAAGCATAACAGCATCCTCCTTCTGCTTTGGTAACATAGGTAGCTTCTGGTCAAAGATCATTTGCAAGAAGCGAGGATACATGCAGAAGCCTTCTCTTCCCTTAACTTCTATGTTCTCCACTAGGTAAGTGAAGATCATCCTGGAGAAGCTGAACGGGTGGTTCAGCACTAATGCAACGTAGGCATTCTGCATTTGCTCAGAGAGCTCGTCGAAGCCTCCCTTTCGTGAGGCAATACACCTTAGCAAGACGTGGGCTAGGTATTTGAACTGGGGGCAGAGATTGCTCTTGTTGAGCATCCCTGAGTTTATGTCCCCAGTATACTTAGCCCTCAGGAAGCACCCTCTGACTGTCATCGGATGTAAACGAATAGGGCAGTCACCATCATCTCCTAACTCTAGGACTGTCCTTAAGTCCTCCTCTGTTATCTCTATAGCGTGCCCAAGAACAGTGCTCCTAATAGTATAGGGCTCCCTGGATCTGTCGACCACAGCGTGTTCCCAAAACGACTGCTGCATCGACCTGTATGGTGTACACTGTGCTGAGATTGCTCTGTATATCCTCGATCTTCTCAGAAATGTGATAATGCCAGAAAAGTCAGCGGCATTCCTAGAGGTCAAGTCCAAATGTGCACAAATGTTGTGCTTCGTGCTCATAACCCATCGACTCGCCATCTGTCACACAATGTAAGTTTACGTTAGTACACGCAGAAGAGAGTAAACAAAATCAATGAGTTTCCCACTTTGGTTAGTCGGGCGACTGAGCAACCGAATGAACATAGCCGTGCGACTGAGTGGAACGAATGAGTCTTTAAAGGTGAATTTATTCATACGGGCGACTAAGTTAAGCGAATGAGCATAGTCGTGCATTTGAATCATTCGTCCAACTCAGTCGGGCGACTGAGACTAATCGTCTTCTCAGTCGGGCGATTGGAGTTCATCAGCGAGTCCAGTCGCATACTCGACAGTCTGTCCATTCAAATTCGTGTTTTGAGCTATACTTGAAGTTAAACGTCGAAATTAGGCTCATTACACTCGGAAACTACCGATAAATCATGTTCTAACTTTTATTTGAACGTTTAATCTAGTTTGAACAGCCTATTTGTTCATCATGTGTTCGGTTACTGTTTGGTCTGAATTCGAGAGGTTTTGGACATCATTTATCTGTTTTATCGATTAAACACTTCGAGTAGTACCTGTATAATCACCAATGAGTGTTAGAACACGTAAAACAAAAGCAAATATGGATCAGATGAAATTTTGACAGCGGTTCCTTAGGTCGGGCGAATAGAGGGGGCGATTTGGGAGGGTGACCGACTGATTCTGATTTGGTCTGTTTTTATACTAGGGTAAAATCCAGTCGGGCGACTGAGTCTAGTCGCCTTGGTTAGTCGGCCGACTGAGTCTAGTCGTCTTGGATAGACGGACGACTGAGTCTCAGTCGTGCAACCTACCCAATGGTTCATCTCCAATCGGGCGATTGAAGTTCATCCAACAGGCAATTTCAGTCGGTCACCTCCAATCGTTCGATGTGATTCATTCGCACTCCTCATTCGCACGTTTGACCTAGTCGGGCACATTCAACCGGCCGATTGGGTTCATTCGCATGGTCCAATCTTACGGTTGTATTCAATAGTACACCCCATTCGTCCGACTGGGTCATATCAGATTCAGTCGAGCGATTGGGCTATCCTTGTGCCATTTTTGTCAAGATATGAATCAACAATTAGTTTATTTACCAATTGATAAAACATTATGTGCAATTGATCACCTCAGACATGATCCATTTAACCACCTGATCACCTCAGACGTGATCCATTTATCCATCCGATCACCTCAGAAGTGATCCATTTATCCACCCGATCACCTCAGACGTGATCCTTTTACCCTTTCAGAAACAATAAGTTTAGAAAAACTTTAAGCACCTTCAGTGACATTTAGCAGATAACAGTATACACAGTCCGACATGACACATTATCCTAAGACTAAACAAATCTTAACCTATGAATAGAAAGACCTATTTTTGTGATTTTTGTTGGGGCAGACTTGTATAGCTTATAGCATTAACATTTTATCCGGAATGTACTCTCTTGGAATCAGACAGGCATATATACCATCACTTGGAACATTTAGTGCTTATTACACTTTGCATGATGCAATTTCATAGTTTTTCACTTATGGAAGACTTCTAAGAGCTAACTGGGAATCATGTTTGAACTAATATGTAACTTTTATTGATTTTGAACATCAGGCGATGCACCCACGACGATTGTCAGTATGTTTGTCCACTTAAATCCATACACAGACGTTTGACACACATCAGCGATTAATTAGATGAATTAGGTCAAACCGTATTTGTATATTCCACAGGTATATGGTAATCAATCGTCCTCAGGAGATTTTTGAGCGGTCTTGGACTTAGAAGATTTTGTTCTAAAAATTTCAAAGAGATGCCAAGCCTCAGGTCAGTGCCATCGCACAGCAGAGAGGCGCATACAACAAAGAATTCTTAGAACGAATAGATTAGGCTTATCCTCAGGTCAGTGCCATCGCACAGCAGAGAGGTGCAATACCTATTTATCTTCTTAGAGCAGCATATTTGCATATACATTTTTTAATGACATTTGTCATCTTTTGCTCTGTTTTGCTGGTCTTTGCTCACATTTGTGGCATTAGTTTGCTCCTCACCCCTTATTGGACATTGATTGATTTTGCAGACCAGGGATACCATTAGGACACACAACTGGTTGAATAAATTTAGTTTAAGCCAGTTCACTGATGATGTCTAATGGTCTATTATGTTGAATATACTGACACATCGTATTGTGTACTTACACAACCCTAGATCTACTTTCTCCAAGTGATTACAGTACCAGTCAAACCTTCTATCATATTCCCATTATGTTAGACTTAGACTTCTCTGATTTATGATTTTTATTATTGAAATTGAGAACCAATTTGATGTTCCAAGTAACTCGATGCCTGTGTGCTATCACTTTCCAGTTTTATCGAGTCGCATTTCCAGTTTATTTGTCTGTGCCTTTTCAGCTTAACTTACCTCCCCCCCCCTTTTTTTTTTTTTTTGTTTTTAAGTAAATTCATACTGAAATAAATCTCCCCCTAAAATTCTAAAACATAAAATCTTTTTGTGTTTTTGGATTTTTATACGACAAGGGAATGTAAAAATAAAATAGAAATAAAAATGAAGGAAAAAGAAAATAAACTTCTAGACACTAGTCGGACTATGTATCTGCTTCTTCAGCAAGGACATCACTTTTCTTTTTAACGTCGTTGACCTCTAGCAGATATAGAAATCTTGGTTTATCAAACGGTTTAGTATAAAGGTCAGCGCGCTGAAAATCCGTGTTAATTTTAATCACATCAATTAATTGTTTTTCATAGCAGTCGCGTATGAAATGATATTTAATCCCGATGTGTTTTGTTTTTGGGTGTTGAACAGGATTTTTAGTGACAGCTATGGCAGCAGAATTATCAACATAAATAGGAGTGTTAGTAAATTTCAAACTGTAGTCTCGCATTTGCTGTTGAATCCAGATGATCTGAGAGCAGCAACTTGCAGCAGCAACATATTCAGCTTCACAGGTTGATAGAGCAACCGAGGTCTGCTTCTTGCATTGCCACGTGACTAACCGTCTTCCAAAGAACTGACACCCTGCTGATGTAGACTTAAAATTCATCTTGCAGCCACCATAGTCTGAATCGCTGTATGCGGTAAGCTCGAAGTCATCATCATGAGGATACCACAATCCCAGTGTTGGAGTACCCTTCAGATAACGAAAAATCCTTTTCACCCCAATCAAGTGATTCACCTTTGGCTTTGCTTGATATCTAGAACATAAACATGTTGCATACATGATATCTGGACGCGAGGCAGTAAGATACATGAGGGATCCGATCATCCCACGATACATAGTGGCATCCACCAAATCCCCATTCTCATCAGGGACCACATCATGATTTGTGGCAAGAGGGGTACCGGCAGCAGACGCATTTTCCATGTCAAAGCGATTTAGAATATCGCCTACATACTTTGACTGATGTAAGAAAATGCCGGTTGGTGTTTGATCCACCTGTAATCCTATGAAGAACTTCATTTCTCCCATCGCACTCATTTCAAACTCTGCCTTCATCACAGATTCAAACTCTTTGCACAAGGCTTCATTTCTAGATCCAAAGATAATGTCATCCACATAGATCTGCACCATAAGCAAGTCACCATCCTTTTCTTTGATGAATAATGTACAGTCAATCACACCCCTGCGAAAACCATGCTTCAGCAGATGGGTGGAGGGCTTTTCATACCAAGCTCGAGGAGCCTGATGTAGCCCATACAGAGCCTTGTCTAACTTGTAGACTCTGTCCCGATGATAAGGATCTTCAAATCCTTCGGGTTGACTGACATATACTTCTTCAGGGATTTCCCCATGCAAGAATGCACTCTTAACATCTAGTTGATATACTTTGATCTTCATGTAAGAGGCGTAGGCTAGAAAGATACGAATAGCTTCCATTCTAGCTACGGGAGCAAAGACTTCATTGTAGTCGATTCCTTCGACTTGCCTGAAGCCTTGAACAACCAATCGTGCCTTGTTTCTGATAACAACACCTTGGTCATCCTTCTTGCACTTTAGTACCCATTTGGTACCAATAACCTTGACTCCTTTTGGCCTGTCAACTAGAGTCCAGACTCCAAGTTTCTTGAACTGGAGTAGCTCTTCTTGCATGGCATTGACCCAGGCCTCATCTTTCAGGGCGTCACAGACATATTTAGGCTCGATTTGTGAAACAAAACATGAGAAAGCCCCGTCATTGACATAACCCTTTTCCATGACTGCCGCATAATCAGCAGAGTACAGCTGATTTCGTGTTTGCACACCGGATTGAATGTCCCCTATGATAGACGAGGGGGGATGATTCACACTGATCCTGGTCACAGGTGTGGTAGGAACCACAACCTCAGAACCCAGATTGGTGACTGCTGGTTCAGTGTCCGGATTTCCTGCAGCTGGTTCAACAGTTGTTGACTCACTGTGTTGATTGGCTGTATTCTCAGGGTTAGAGGCAGGTGCTTCTTCATCACCTGATGAATCATCACTCTCATCAAGAGCAGGAGTCGAAGAGCTTGAGGCACCATCAGTAGGTGTGATGTTGCTTGAATCCAGATTCGGTGAGATAAGAACGTCATACATCATCTGGGTAGTAGCATCATCCTCTGAATCAAACTGTGGAAGATTAAAGGATTTGAAAAAGCCATCATAATCGAAGAATGATGATGGACCTTTTCCAGCAGGAGGTGTGATGTATCTCTGAACATCCACGTTGCACCACACCTCTACCTGACCCGTCGAGTTATTGTAAACTCGCTTGTCTGGGATGCTGTATCCTAAGAATATTCCTTGATCAGCTTTCTCGCAGAACTTGCCTTCCTGAGTCTTCTTCAGCAATGTACATGGAGCTCCAAATGGTTCCAGATACTCCAAATTTGGCTTTCTCTTCTGAAGTAGCTCGTAACATGTCTTGCCATGCCTTTTGACTACTAACACACGATTAAGTGTGTAGCAGGCATTTGCAACCGCCTCATTCCAGAACTAAACTGGGAGCTTTGAATCAGCTAACATGGTTCGCGCAGTCTCAATTAAGCTCCGATTCTTTCGTTTTGCAACTCCATTCATCTGTGGTGTGTATGCGGAGGTGAACTGATGAACAATTCCCTTTTCCTTGCAGAAAGCATCCATCCACTGATTTTTGAACTCCGTGCCATTGTCAGAACGTATTTTTCTCACCTTCAGCTTGTAGAGTGACTCCAAAGTTGTGACGAGCACCTTGAATGATTCAAAAGTTTCTGATTTAGCTTTCAGAAACATCACCCAGGTGAATCTTGAGTAGTCATCAGTGACTACAAAGCAGTACCAGTCTCCTGCTATACTCTTTGTGTTAACTGGACCAAAGAGATCCATGTGTAGCAACTCCAAAGGCATCTCAATTGTGTTGACGTGCTTGGTCTTATGAGATTTCCTGGTCTGCTTTCCCTGCTTGCAAGAGACACAAAAATCAGGAAGTTGGAAGTTCTTTACAGTAACTCCCTCAACAAGGTTGTTGTGAATCAGATGATTCATCTTCCTTTGATTTATGTGTCCCATCCTTCTATGCCATGAGATGGAATCCTTCTCTGTCCCTTTTGAGAGAAAACATTGAGCTGTAGATTCAGAGGTAGAAGCATTAGACATATCCAAGACATATAGATCATTGTACCTGGATGCAGACATCAAAACCTGCTTCTCTGGAATTTCCATCTCCCTTTTCAATATGTAACAATTTCGATTGTCAAACATAACTTTGAAGCCCTTGTCACATATCTGAGACACTGAAAGTAAATTGTTTTCCAGTTGTTGAACAAAATTTACTTTATCAAACTTTACCTTCTCATTACCTACTTCGCCCTGAGCGGTAATGTATCCTCCTTTATTACCCGCAAAGGAAACATGTCCCCCTTTAATTTGTTTGACATTAAACAGAAGAGACTTGTTTCCTGTCATGTGCCTGGAAGCTCCGCTATCCACAATCCATGTATTTGTTGAAGCACTGTAGCGGACAACCTGCACATAATTGAAAACAATCAGTTAAGGAGGGGGACCCAAGCCTTGACTGGCTTGGGTTTCCCAGAGGAATCAACCATCATGAATTCGACCCACTATCCTTTATCAGTGGGTGGAATCTCAACTTTCAGATTGTCCTGGCTTTCAGACTCACCAGATGTCTTGGCTTTCCATAAACCATCCCTGTGAAAGGATTGTTTATGATAAACTTTAGATTGATTAACAGTTTGAGCATGTAGTTTAGATTCAGAAACAATTTTTTTCGCTGGAGTTACAGACCTGTCAGGGACTGGTCTGTTGTGCCTTTGACGTGGTGGGGACGAAAACAACTTAGAAGGTGTTTTATGCCTAATGGGTGTTTTCGATCTAACCGGGGTCTTAGAACGCTGTTTTGAATCTACTTTGACTTTGTCGTTTAGCTCAACTTTAATTCTTGGTGTCTGATAGCGCGGACAATTAGTTGAAATATGACCTCGCTGACCACAAGTATAGCAGGATCTCCATTCATCAGGACTAGGAGATCTCTTATGGGGCGGTGAATAAACCTCAGGAATGGGTCTTTTGGTCTCAGTCTTTGAATATTTACCCTCTTTAACAAATTTAACTTGTTTAATATTTGGATTAATTTGTCTTTGAGGCTGAATATTATCCTTTTTAACTGGTTTAACTTGAGTGGATTTAGATATCTTGGTTTGTGTAATGTTAGACTTTGATTCCGAACCAAGAGTTGTTTGAACATTTGGTTCCACCCGTATTTCAACATTGACCTTGCTTGATGTTGAAGTTTTCTGATCATCCTTTGGAGAAGCAGACTTAACTGCTGTGTCAGGATCACTAACCAAAGGAGTTGTCACCACATGATCCTTAATTTGATTGTTATTAATTGGACGTTGTTTTGTGTTCAAAAGGATTTCATGTGGTGGTGGAACTACCTTGTAACCCAATCCTTCCCCATTGTTGCGTTCTTTAACCAAGTTTTTTAAAATGTGCGAAGAACTTGCTAGACTATGTAGTTTTTGTTGTAATGACTCATTTTCTACCTGTAAGACCGCTTTGTCTTTTTAGTCTCTTCAATGGTCTTTAAGTAGTATTTAATGTCATTTTCTTGGTTAAAGACAACAACTTCAGTTTCCTTTAGTTGCTTTTGCAATGCAACTAACTTCTCTTTGTAACTGCTCTCATTTTGTTTTAATATGCGATTAGCTTCTGAGCACAGTTTTAAGTCATTTACTAAGTTATCATTGTGTTCTAACAACCTAGCAAATTTTAGATCAATGCTTTCTCTAAATTTATCACATTCGACACAAACATGTTCATTAAATAGTTCATCTTTAGATTTTACCTGTGTGGATGTCGAAGTGCCAGCCATGAAAGCATTCTGAGACGTAGATTGAGCTTCAGATTCTGAATTCAACTCATTCTGGACAATTTCATCAACAGCATCAAACGTCTCCTCCACATCAGCAGTATCAACTTCAGCTGAGCTTTCCCCTTCACTTGCAGAATCTTCGTTCAAGTCTTCCACGGATGCAATGTTAGCTTCATCAGATACGAATCGAAAGGACCAGTCTTGTCCTTCATCTCCTTGTGCTACCATAGCTTTAGAATCACTTCCCGTGGACGCTGGTTTCTTGTCTCTATCTTGCCTGTTGAACGAGGAAAATGGATTCCCGTTCCCAGTCTTCTTAGGCTTTGAACACTCCCTTTTAAAGTGGCCCTTCTCTCCACAATTGAAGCACGTGACTTTAGACTTGTCAAAACCAAAAGTTGTATCTTTAGTAGCCACGAGATTCTGCCCTGTTTTCTTCACAAATTTCTTGGCTCTTCGGACAGCGCTTGCAAGGGCCCACATGATGTCCATTCTTTCCAACTCATTCTCATCTACTTGCTCATAATCTTCATCAGCAAGGTGGCAATTACCAATCTTGCCAGCCACCAAACCATCATAAGAATGCACAACAGCAGCCAGAAGATCCATGTGCTCTTTAGCAACCTCCACTGTTACCTTTCCCAGATTTTCTGTTGTCAACTTTGTAGACTGAGTAACAATAGGGCTTTGACTAGCTCCAGATGCACCAAGAGACTCATTTGCAGATGATGAACCTTGTTCAGCAGTTGAAGATGCATTGGACACGAAGGCTGTTTGCAGAGGTGCACCAGAAGACTTTGCAGCAGGGGTGGAAGTAGAAGGAACATTGTAGAGAGAGGGATCTTGAGCATAAGAACCCTTCTTAGCCTTGTATTTTTGTCGCACTTCCTCCTCTCTCAGTTTTAGAATAAAGTCATTGATATCCAAGGTTTCTAAAACTGAGTTGTATCGCAGAGTAGAGATGAACGAATCCCACTTTGCAGGTAGACCATCTGCCAAGCTTAAAACTTTATCTTCCATTGAAGTCTTAACACCATGAGTGTGAAGTTCACTCATCAGATGGTAAAACCGATCGATGATTTCATCCAAGCTTTCATTCCCTATTGCCGAGAAATTATCAAACTCCTTCTTCAACGCTTTACCTTTCAGTGCCTTTAAGTTTGAATTTCCATCATACCTCTTTTCAAGAACTTCCATCAGTTTTTTACTTTGTTTGTGTTCTGAGTATTGATGAAAAATAGGTTTGGGAATGGACTGAGTCAAAATAGCATAGGCCTTCTTCTCTGCATTGTAAGCAACTTTCTGTGTATCGGTGAGTCCACTCAAAGTCAAAGGAACACCATCAGCCCCCACGGGTATTTTATAGCCAACCTCAATAGAGTTCCATAAGTTAGTATCTACTCCATTAAGATAGATCTCAAAACGTTGTCTCCATTGTGGAAAATCCTCTATTGTCAATAGTTTAGGTGGCTTGTTATGGTTCCCTATCTCATTCTCCAGTAACAACAAGTTCTGAATTCTCGAATCCTTTCCAGCTGACATGGCATAATTTTCTGAGTCCATCCTTGAATTAATTTAACTTGAAAATTAAACTGCTGATGCGATTGGGCTGTATCCGATTGAACTCAGACGACTGAGTGACTTAGACGACTGAGCAGACCGATCGACGCAGATGTGCGACTGAATTGGGCGATTGACTCAGTCGAGCGATTGACACAGCGACTGATTCAACCGGGCGACTGGAGTGGCGACTGACTCAACCGTGCGACAGACCTGTACGAAAGAATTCAGTCGTACGATTGAGATAATCGTGCGACTGGGTCGGCTGTAAACGCGATTTTGAACACTTTTAACCTAGAACGCAGATATTTGCACCCTAGACGGCTGGAACTCGAAAAACACTGAATTTTTCAGAACATGCACACGTAAAGACTCAATTTTTTGGCCAAAAGAATGGATCCTTTTGCGTAAAAACATAGACTTTTTCACAAAAACGATTAAATCAACGAAGAATCAAGAGCCAAAGCTCTGATACCACTTGTTAGGACCGTGTACGTACGGAGTACTAACTGATTCTTAGTTATACCAGATCAAATAGTGCGGAATCCTATTTGATTGGCGATCCAATCAGTGAGAACGAAATCAGGATCAATCCTAACGATTAGAAAACGTTATGAATTGACTCGGAATGACCTGAAACGCTCTATGAAGTTGGAATGGTCGAACAGCACGTTCTGGGGCGATTAGGGTTTCTAGTATTCGAAGTATCTCATTTTTCCACGAATTAAGTGGTATTTATAGGTTAGGGTTTCTCATTCGGGCGACTGAACCATTCGCATGGTTCAGTCGGGCGATTGAGCTATGCGGTTGATCCATCCGCACGACTGAGACTTCAATCATACGACTGGTTCAATCTCATGCTTCAGTCTTCCAACTAATCCAGTCTCATGGTTCAGTCGTGTGACTGAGCCATTCGCTTGAAGTTATTCATGCGTATGGTCCATTCGCATGGCCTATTCGCATGATAACTACATCATACTAAGTTTGAATGTGTTAATCATTTCAACATTATGCATACCAATTCAAACAAAAACCAAACCTATATAATAGTCATTACTTAACCCATTAATGAAATATATAAACATTATAATATAAACAACCACATATATTTCATTAATCATCATTCAATTACACATATTCAAGACATTTTACATTCAACTCAGAATCTAGGGACACATGTATCAACAATTTGGAGCTCCATGAACGTTGCTGAAGAAAACTCAGGAGGGCAAGTTCAGCGAGAAAGCCGATCAAGGGATATTTCTAGGATATAGCATACCAGACAAATAGGTTTATAACAACACGACGGGTCAGGTAGAAGTGCGGTGCAACGTAGATGTACAAAAATGCACCACCCCCTGCAGGAAAAGGTCCATCATCATTCTTCGATTATGATGGCTTTTTCAAATCCTTCAACCTCCCTCTGCTTGATTCAGATGACGAGACTGCTGCCCAGATGATGTACGACGTCCTTAATACACCAAATCTGGAAATCAGCAATATGACACCAACCAGTGGTGCTTTGGGATCTTCACCACCCGCACAGGACGAGAATGATGACTCATCAGATGATGACGAAGCAGCTGAGAGTAACAATAAGCATAATGTCAATCAAGAAGAGAGCTCCTCAGCTGCTGAACAAGCATCAGGAAATCCGGATACTAAACCTGTTGTCACAAATCTTGATACTGAAGTTGTCATTCCTATGACACCTGTGACTAGGATCAGTGTGAATCATCCCCCTGACTCTATCATTGGGGATCTTCAATCCGGTGTGCAGACAAGAAATCAGCTGTACTCTGCTGACTATGCTGCAGTCATGGAAAAGAGATATGTCAATGACGGGGCTTTCTCATGTTTTGTTTCTCAAATCGAGCCTAAGTACGTCGGTGATGCCCTGAAGGATGAGGCCTAGGTCAACACTATGCAGGAGGAGCTGATACAGTTCAAGAAGCTGGGAGTGCGGACACTAGTTGACAGGCCCAAAGGAGTGAAAGTGATTGGTACCAAATGGGTACTGAAGTGCAAGAAGGATGACCAAGGTGTTGTTATCAGAAACAAGGCACGGTTGGTTGTTCAAGGATTCAGACAAGTCGAGGGAGTCAACTACAATGAAGTGTTTGCACCAGTAGCACGAATGGTAGCGATTCAGATATTTCTAGCCTACGCATCTTACATGAAGATCAAAGTTTATCTGCCGGATGTTAAGAGTGCATTCCTTCATGGGGAAATCCGTGAAGAAGTATACATGACTCAACCTGAGGGATTCGAAAATCCTTATCATAGGGACATAGTCCAGAAGTTGGACAAGGCTTTGTATGGGCTACATCATGCTCCTCGAGCTTGGTATAAGAAGCTCTCCACCCATCTCTTGAAACACGGTTTTCGTAGGGGTGTGATTGACTGCACGTTGTTCATTAAAGAGAAAGATGGGGATTTACTAATGGTGCAGATCTATGTGGATGACATCATCTTCGGTTCCAGAAATGAAGAACTGTGCAAAGAGTTTGAATCTGTGATGAAGGCAGAGTTTGAAATGAGTGCCATGGGAGGAATGAAGTTCTTCCTGGGATTACAGGTGGATCAAACACCAACCGGTATTTTTCTGCATTAGACTAAGTATGTTGGAGACATTCTGAGTCTATTTGATATGGAAAATGTCACTGTTGCATGTACCCCTCTCGCCACAAATCATGATGTGGCTCCTGATGAGAATGGGGATTTGGTGGATGCCACTATGTATCGTGGGATGATCGGATCTCTTATGTATCTCACTGTCTCGCGTCCAGATATCATGTATGGCACATGTGTTTGTTCCAGATATCAAGCAAAACCCAAAGTCAATGATTTGATTGGGGTGAAGAGGATTTTCCGTTATCTGAAGGGTACCCCAACACTGGGATTGTGGTATCCTCATGATGATGACTTTGAGCTCACTGCGTACAGTGATTCTAGCTATGGCAGTTGCAAGATGAACTTCAAGTCAAAATCAGTAGGGTGTCAGTTCTTTGGAAGACAGTTAGTCACTTGGCAATGCAAGAAGCAGACCTTGGTTACATTATCAACCTGTGAAGTTGAATATGTTGCTGCTACAAGTTGCTGTTCTCAAATTATCTGGATCCAACAGCAAATGCGAGACTACGGTTTGCAATTTTCTCAAACACCTATTTTGTTGATAATTCTGTTGCTATAGCTGCTACTAAAATCCTGTTCAACACCCTAAAACAAAACACATCGGCATAAAGTATCATTTCATACGCGATTGTTATGAAAAACAATTAATTGATGTGATTAAAATAAACACGGATTTTCAGCGCGCCGACCTCTACACCAAACCTTTTGACAAACCCAGATTTCTATATCTGTTAGAGGTCAACGGTGTGAAAAAGAAAAGTGACATAATTTCAGACGACACAGATGCCTAGACCGACACATGTTTAGTTTTTTCATTCTTATTTTTATTTCTTTTACTTTCCTTGTCTTATAAAAATCCAAAAACACAAAAAGATTTTTTTTAGAATTTTAGGGGGAGATTAGGCTATGTTCAGTATTTAATTACTTAAAAAAAAGAGGGGAGGGAAGATAAGCTGAAAAGGCAAAGACAACAAAACTAAGAATGTGATTCAGCAAATCGCACGACTGAACTCCAATCGCCCAGTTCAATCGCACGATTGGCCTGTCGCTCGTTCAATCACACGATTGGCACAGTCGTTCTGTTCATTCGCACAACTGCCCTAATCACCTGCCCAGCCATACGACTAAGCTCAATCGCACATTTGAGTTTCAATCGTTCTTCAGTCTCCCCTCCCAGTCGTATACACAGTTTGGTTTTCAAGTTTAATACTAATTCATTATGGACTCAGAGAACTATGCATTCTCAGCAGGGAAGGACTCCAGGATCTAGAACCTATTGCTATTGGAAAATGAGATCGGGAACCATAATAAACCACCTAAGCTTTTGTCTCTTGATGAATTTCCTTAATGGAAGCAACGGTTTGAGATTCAACTTAATGGAGTGGACACAAATCTCTGGAATGCTATAGAGACTGGCTATAATATGCCAGTTGGAGCTGATGGTATACCCCTTACCTTGAGAGGATTAAGTGATGCACAAAAGATTGCATATAATGTAGAGAAGAAAGCCTATGCTATGTTGACACAGTCAATTTCTAAAGATATCTTCCATCAGTATTCAGATCTTAAATAGAGCAAAAAGTTATGGAATGCTCTTGAGAAACGGTATGAAGGGAGCACAATACTGAAGTCTTTAAAGGCCAAAGCATTAAAGAAGGAATTTGATAATTTTTCTGCTATCGGGAACGAGAGTCTGGATGATATTATAGACCGCTTCTATCATTTGATGAGTGAACTTCACACTCATGGTGTTACAACATCTAAGGAAGAAAAAGTGACAAGTTTGGCTGATGGGCTACCAGGGAAGTGGGATTCATTAATTTCCACTTTAAGATATAACTCAGTGCTAGAGACTTTGGATATCAATGGTTTCATCCTGAAACTGAGAGAAGAAGAGGTGAGACACAAGTACAAGGCCAAGAAGTGATCATACACTCAGGATCCGTCTCTCTACAACGTGACTCCTACTGCAAAATCTTCCAGTGCCCTTCGGCATAATGCTTTTGTATCTAATACATCTGCAACTGGTCAAAGCTCATCGTCTGGTGGTGAGTCAAATGTTTCATCAGGGGTTCAACACAGTACTACAGAAGCTAAATCGACGGCGTTAGTGACAGAAAATCTGGGTAATGTAACTGTGGAAGTAGCCAAGGAGCACATGGACTTACTTGCTGCTGTGGTTCACTCTTATGATGGATTAGTAGCAGGAAAAATTGGTCACTGCCACTTGGCTGATAAAGACTATGAGTAGGTGGATGAAAATGTGTTGGAAAGAATGGACATCATGTGGGCTCTCACGAGTGCTGTGCGACGAGCGAAGAAGTTTGTTAAGAAGACGGGACAGAATCTGCTGGCTACTAAAGATACTACTTTTGGATTTGACAAGTCAAAGGTCACCTGTTTCAACTACGGGGAGAAAGGACACTTAAAGCAAGAGTGTGTTAAACCAAAGAAGACCGGCAATGGGAACCCGTACTCGTCCTTCAATAAACAGGATAAAGAGAGAAAGACAGCTTCAACAAGCAATGATTCAAAGGCAATGGTTGCTCAAGGTGATGAAGGACAGGACTGGTCCTTCTGATTTTTATCTGATGGTGAAGCCAACATTGCTCTCGTTGATGATCTGATTGATGACTCTGCGAGTGAGGGGGGGAACTTAGTAGAGTTGGATGCTAATGAAGCCTTAGCTGCTGTTGATCAACTCGTTGAGGATGAACTAATTGCAGAATCTGTGGCACAACAGGAATCTCAAATTGCTTTCATGGCTGGCACGTCTACATCCGCACAGGTAGAATCAAAATATGATCTTTTTGTTAAACATGCTTGTATTGAATGTGATAAATTTAGGGAAAGTATTGATCTGAAATTTGCTAGGTTACTAGATCACAATGATTGATTAGTAAATGACTTAAAATTATGCACTGAGGCTAATCGAGTTTTAAAACAAAATGAGAGCAGCTATAAGGAGAAAATTGAAGCTTTAAAGAAACAACTAAAAGAAACTGAGGTTGTCGCGTTTAACCAAGAAAATGACGTAAAGTTTTATTTAAAGACAATTGAAGAAACTAAAAAGGAGAGAGCTGTTTTACAAGTTGAAAATGAGTCTTTAAAGCAAAAACTTCACAGTCTAGCTAGTTCTTCTCATATTTTGAAAAACTTGGTTAAGGAACGCAACAACGGGGAAGGGTTGGGTTATAAGGTTGTGCCTCCACCACATGAGATCCTTTTGAACACCAAACAGCGACCAGTTAATCATAATCCCATAAAGGACCATGTGGTGACTACTCCTCTGGTTAGTGACCCAGATACTGCAGTTAAACCTGCTCCTCCTATTGCTAATCAGAAGTCATCAACTTCAGGCACAAAAGGTCAGACTGATAGGGTGGAAAAGGATGTTAATGTCTCTCTTAGGTTGGTTTCTAAATTGTAATCCACTCAATCTAAACAAATGAAGCAAGATCAAAATCATCCAAAAAGACAAATCAACCATAATGTTAAACAAGTAAAATTTGTCAAGGAAGGTGAAAATCAAAGGATTGAGACCAAAAAGTCCTTACCTGAAGTTTACTCCCCACCCCATAAGAGATCTCCTAGTCCTGTTGAAAGGAGATCATGCTATACTTGTGGACAACAAGGTCACATCTCTTCAAACTGTCATCGCTATCAGACACCCAAAATTAAAATTGAACTAGACAATGAAGTTAAACAGTTTTCAAAATAGAGATCTAAGACTCCTGTTAGGTCTAAAATACCTGCTAGGTCTTATACCTCTTCTCAACACCACAGACAACACGGACAAGTCACTGGCAAGTCTGTGATACCTGAGGTGAAACCTGTTTTTGAAACTAAACCTAAGGTTCAAACTATATATCAGTCATCGATTTACCATAAACAATCCTTTCACAAGGATGATTTGTGGAAAGCCAAAACATCTGAAGTGTCTGAAAGCATTGATAAGTTGAAGGTTGATGTCCCACCAACTGATAAAGGACAGTGGGTTGAGTTCGTGATGTGTGATGCCTCTGGGAAACCCAAGCCAATCAAGGCTTGGGTCCCCCTCCTTAACTAATTATTTTCTATTATGTGCAGGTTGTCCGCTATAGTGCTTCTACCAACACATGGATTGTAGATAGTGGGGCATTCAGGCACATGACGGGAAATCAGTCTCTCCTTTTCAATGTCAAACAAATTAAAGGGGGACACGTTTTGTTTGTTAGAAATAAAGGAGGATACATTACCGCACAAGGAGAAGTAGGTAATGGGCAGGTAAAATTTGATAAAGTGAATTTTGTTCAACAATTGGAAAACAATTTGCTTTCGCTATCTCAGATATGTGACAAGGGCTTCAAAGTGATGTTTGACAATCGGAAGTGTTACATTCTGAAGAAAGAGATGGAGATTCTTGAGGAGCAGGTATTAATGTCAGCATCTAGGTACAATGACCTGTATGTTTTAGATATGTCAAATGCTTCTACTACTGAGTCTACAGTTCAGTGCTTTTTGTCTAAAGCAACAGAGAAGGAGTCTATCTCATGGCACAGAAGAATGGGACACATAAATCACAGGGAATGAATCATCTGATTCATAACAACTTAGTTGAGGGAGTTACTGTGAAGAACTTCAAAATTCCTGATTTTTATGTCTCATGCAAGAAGGGAAAGCAGACCAGGAAGTCTCATAAGACCAAGCACGTTAACTCTATCGAGATGCCCCTGGAGCTATTACATATGGATCTATTTGGTCCTGTCAGCACGAAGAGTATCTCCGGAGACTAGTACTGCTTTGTAGTCACAGATGACTACTCACGTTTCTCCCGGGTAATGTTTCTGAAAGCTAAGTCAGAAACTTTTGAGTCATTCAAGGTTCTCGTCACAATACTGGAGTCCCTCTACAAGCAGAAAGTGAGGAAGATTCGTTCAGACAATTGAACAGAGTTCAAGAATCAGTGGATGGATGCTTTCAGCAAAGAGAAGGGAATTGTTCATCAGTTCACCTCTGTATACACACCACAGATGAATGGAGTTGCTGAACGAAAGAATTAGAGCTTGATCGAGACAGCACGGACTATGTTGGCAGATTCAAAATTTCTAATACAGTTCTGGAATGAAGCTGTTACCAATGTTTGCTACACACTTAATCGTGTGTTAGTAGTCTAGCAGCATGGAAAGACCTGCTATGAGTTGCTTCAGAAGTGCAAACCGAACCTGGAGTATTTGGAACCATTTGGAGCTCCATGTACGTTGCTGAAGAAAACTCAGGAGGGCAAGTTCAGCGAGAAAGCTGATCAAGGGATATTTCTAGGATATAGCATAGCAGACAAACGTGTTTATAACAACTCGACGGGTCAGGTAGAAGTGTGGTGCAACGTAGATGTACAAAGATACACCACCCCCCCTGCTGGAAAAGGTCCATCGTCATTCTTCGATTACGATGACTTTTTCATGTCCTTCAAACTCCCTCAGCTTGAGTCAGATGACGAGATTGCTGCCCAGATGATGTACGACGTCCTTAATACACCGAATCTGGAAATCAGCAATATGACACCAGCCAGTGGTGCTTCGGGATCTTCAACACCCGCTCAAGACGAGAATGATGACTCATCAGATGATGATGAAGCAGCTGAGAGTAACAATAAGCATAATGTCAATCTAGAAGAGAGCTCCTCAGCTGCTGAACAAGCATCAAGAAATCCGGATACTGAACCTGTTGTCACAAATCTTGATACTGAAGTTGTCATTCCTATGACACCTGTGACTAGGATCAGTGTGAATCATCCCCCTGACTCTATCATTGGGGATCTTCAATCTGGTGTGCAGACAAGAAATCAGATGTACTCTGCTGACTATGCTGCTGTCATGGAAAAGGGATATGTCAATGACGGGGCTTTCTCATGTTTTGTTTCATAAATCGAGCCTAAGTACGTCAGTGATACCCTGAAGGATGAGGCCTTAGTCAACACTATGCAGGACGAGCTGCTACAGTTCAAGAAGCTGGGAGTGTGGACACTAGTTGACAGGCCCAAAGGAGTGAAAGTGATTGGTACCAAATGGGTACTGAAGTGCAAGAAGGATGACCAAGGTGTTGTTATCAGAAACAAGGCACGTTTGGTTGTTCAAGGATTCAGACAAGTCGACGGAGTCGACTACAATGAAGTGTTTGCACCAGTGCCAAGAATGGAAGCGATTTGGATATTTCTAGCCTACGCATCTTACATGAAGATCAAAGCTTATCTACTGGATGTTAAGAGTGCATTCCTTCATGGGGAAATCCGTGAAGAAGTCTATGTCAGTCAACCCGTGGGATTCGAAAATCCTTATCATCAGGACAAAGTCTACAAGTTGGACAAGGCTCTGTATGGGCTACATCAGGCTCCTCGAGCTTGGTATGAGAAGCTCTCCACCCATCTCCTAAAACACGGTTTTCGTAGGGGTGTGATTGACTGCACGTTGTTCATTAAAGAGAAAGATGGGGATTTACTAATGGTGCTGATCTATGTGGATGACATCATCTTCGGTTCTAGAAATGAAGAACTATGCAAAGAGTTCGAATCTATGATGAAGGAAGAGTTTGAAATGAGTGCCATGGGAGGAATGAAGTTCTTCCTGGGATTACAGGTGGATCAAACACCAAGCGGTATTTTTCTGCATCAGACTAAGTATGTTGGAGACATTCTAAGTCGATTTGATATGGAAAATGTCACTGTTACAGGTACCCCTCTCGCCACAAATCATGATGTGGCTCCTGATGAGAATGGGGATTTGGTGGATGCCACTATGTATCGTGGGATGATCGGATCTCTTATGTATCTCACTGCCTCGCGTCCAGATATCATGTATGCCACATGTGTTTGTTCCAGATATCAAAGGAAACCCAAAGTCAATCATCTGATTGGGGTGAAGAGGATTTTCCGTTATCTGAAGGGTACCCCAACACTGGGATTGTGGTATCCTCGTGATGATGACTTTGAGCTCACTACGTATAGTGATTCTGACTATGGCGGTTGCAAGATGAGCTTCAAGTCAAAATCAGCAGGGTGTCAGTTCTTTGGAAGACGGTTAGTCACTTAGCAATGCAAGAAGCAGACCTCGGTTGCATTATCAACATGTGAAGCTGAATATGTTGCTGCTGCAAGTTGCTGTTCTCAGATTATCTGGATCCAACAGCAAATGCGAGACTACGGTTTGCAATTTTCTCAAACACCTATCTGTGTTGATAATTCTGCTGCCATAGCTGTTACTAAAAATCCTGTTCAACACCCTAAAACAAAACACATCAGCATAAAGTATCATTTCATACGTGATTGCTATGAAAAACAATTAATTGATGTGATTAAAATAAACAAGGATTTTCAGCGCGCTGACCTCTACCCAAACCTTTTGACAAACCCAGATTTCTATATCTGTTAGAGGTCAACGGTGTGAAAAAGAAAAGTGACATAATTTCAGACGACACAGATGCCTAGACCGACACGTGTTTAGTTTTTTCATTCTTATTTTTATTTCTTTTACTTTCATTGTCTTATAAAAAACCCAGAAACATAAAAAGATTTTTGTTTTAGAATTTTAGGGGGAGATTAGGCTATGTTCAGTATTTAGTTACTTAAAAAAAAGAGGGGAGGGAGATAAGCTGAAAAGGCAAAGACAACAAAACTAAGAATGTGATTCAGCAAATTGGAAAGTGATAGTACACAGGCATCGAGTTACTTGGAACACCAAAGCGATCTTCCATTTTTGCAAGTTTAATTAAAATCACAAAGAAACTATTAGTCAGAGAAGTTTAAGTCTAACACATTTGGGAAAATGATAGTACGCTTGTTTGCTACTGTAACTACTTCAAGAAAGTAGATCTAGGGCTGTGCGAGCTCATTATACGATGTGTCTGTAGATTCAGCATAATCAACTAGTAGACGTCATCGGTGATTCAGCTTAAAATTAAATCATTCATCAAGTTGTGGGTTTCCATGGTATCCCTGGTTTGCACAATCAATCAATTTCCAATAAGGGGTGAGGAGCAATTGAATGCCACAAATGTATGCAAAGACCTAAAAACTAGAGCAAAAAGATGACAAACGTCATAGAAATAAATGTATATTATAATAATTGCTCAAAGAAGAAGATAGGTATTGCGCCTCTCTGCTGTGCGATGGCACTGACCTGAGGCTTGACATAATCTATCTGTTCTAAGAATTCATTGTTGTTTGCGCCTTTCTGCTGTGCGATGGCACTGACCTGAGGCTTAGCATCTCCTTGAATGTTCTTAGAACCAAATCTTCTAATTTCCCTGACCACTCAAAAATCTCCTGAGGAAGATTGATTACCATATACTTGTGGAACACACAAACACTTGTTGACCTAATCCATCGACTTAATCACTGATGTGTGTCAAAAGTCTATGTATGGATTTAAGTGGACAAATATACAGACAATCGTCGTCGATGCACCGCCTGATGTTCAAAATCAATGTGTGTTACATATCAGATCAAGCATGATTCCCAGTTAGAACTTAGAAGTCTCACATGAATAAAAAGTTGTGATATGCAAATATGCTAGTTTCCATTTCAATTAGAACAAAAAGTTCCAAGCAATGGTGCTTATGCCTGTCTGATTCCATATGAATCTGTCTTTGGTATGACATTAATGCTAATAGGCTATTCTACCCTACCCTATAAAAAGATACAAAAATATGTTCATTTTGTATTTAGTTTACTTTTCAAGTCATTTGTAAAGTGTGTCAGTGTCAGATTGTGCTATGTTATTCGTCTATGTGAATGTCACAAAATGAACTTAATGTTAATTCTAAATCAATTGTTTCTGAAAAGGTGAAAGGATCATGTCTGAGATGATCAGGTGGATAAATGGATCATGTCTGAGATGATCAGGTGGATAAATGGATCATGTCTGAGATGATCTGGTGGATAAATGGATCACATCTGAGGTGATCAACAGTTTTTAATCTGAAATTGATCATGTCTGAGATGATCAACTGCTTATAATGTTTTATCTACTATTAAATGGAACTAAGTGTCGAACGGTAAAATGGTCAAAATGTCACAAGTATGGCCCATTCGCACGACTGGACCATAAGTATGGGTACGATTGGATCATACGAATGAGTCCAAATCGTACGAGTGGACCATGCGAATGAGCCCAATTGCACGATTGGAGGTGACCGACTATGATAGACGTCCAAATGAACCTCAATCGTACGATTGGAGGTGAACGATTGGGTGAATCGCACGACTGAGGCTCAGTCGCATGACTCACTCATACGACTAGGCTCAGTCGCATGACTGGAGGTTGCCCTAGTATAAATACGAGGTGAATCGGCCTCAGTCGCTCTACTCACCCAAATCGCCCTCTATACGTACGACTTAAAGAACCTCTGATTCGTTCGACTCACATTTACCATATATTCGTGTGTTCTGACATTCTATATTGCTTATACAGGTAATATTGGGGGGGTTCATCAATAAAACCAAGCATTGACATCAAGCATCACTCAAATTTTGACCTAACAGTAACCGAGGACTAAAACGGACAAATAAACTACCTAAACTGAGCTATAAGATCAAACTAAACAAAAAAGATGCTTAATCGGACTATTCCGAGTGTAATGAGCCTAATCACAATGTTTAACATCAAGTATTGCTCAAAAACATGAATTTGAATGTTCAAACATTCGAATAGGCGACTGGACACACTGATGAACTTCAATCATATGACTGAGCTGTTCGATTGGCTCAATCGTATGACTGAGATGGACGAATGGCACAGTTGCACGACTGAACCATGCGTATGAGCTTAGTCGCACGACTGAGGTAAATGCAAGAGAAGACATGCGACTAAGTCAAATCGCATGACTCAGTCGTACGAATGAACTCAATTGTACGACTAGATCTCAGTCGCATAGTTCAATCGCACGACTAGATCTCAGTCGCAGAGTTCAATCGCATGACTAGATCTCAGTCGCTTTGTTCAGTCGCACGAGTAAACCAAGTTCTTAAGTTCATTGACTGAAATTGGTTATCTTAGATAAGTACTAATGTTTATATGTTTTATGTCACAGATGGCTAGTCGATGGACTATGAGCACCAAGCACAATATATGTGCTCATCTAGATCTGACTTCCCACAACGCTGCCGACTTTTCTGGGATTATCAACCTTCTACGCCACTCGTGGATCTTCCGAGCGATCTCAGCGCAGTGTACGCCATACAGATCGATTCAGCAGGTGTTTTCGGAAAACGCTGTTGTAGACAGGTCCACGGAGCCTTACACTATTCGGAGCTCTCTCTTTGGACAAGATATTGAGCTAACTGAGGAGGATATACGGACTATTCTTGAGTTTGGGGACGATGCTAACTGCCCAACGAGACTACATCCCCTTACTGTCCGTGGCTGCTTTATGAAGGAGAAGTACTCGGGGGACATCAACTCAAGTATGCTTAACAAGAGCAACTTGTGCCCCCAGTTCAAGTACCTCCCCCATATTCTTCTACGTTGTATAGCCTCGAGGAAGGGAGGATTTGATGAGTTGTCTGATCAGATGCAGAATGCATTTGCTGCATTAGTGCTGAACTTCCCGTTTAGCTTCTCTAGGATGATCTTCACCTACTTGGTGGAGAACATCGAGGCCAAGGGGAAGGAGAGCTTTTGCATGTACCGAGGTATATCCAGATGATCATCGATCAGAAGCTCCCCCAGCTGCCTAAGGAGAAAGAGGATGCGGTCGTCCTGGAGGTCATGGATGACACGACATTGGGAAGAATGAAGGTCTACCGGGGCAAGCAGGTTAAGCCCCCGGTGAGGAGACTGTTTGGGCATCTAGCCCGGGAGGACTACGTGGCGCCGACAAGACATAAGTGGCGCCACAACGACAGTGACTCTGATGTGGAGCACATAGTCCTCCCTGGTGATGATTCAGAGGTTGATGATGGTGATGATGGTGGAAATACAGGTTTTGAAGCTGGGAGTGTGGACACTAGTTGACAGGCCCAAAGGAGTGAAAGTGATTGGTACCAAATGGGTACTAAAGTGCAAGAAGGATGACCAAGGTGTTGTTATCAGAAACAAGGCACGGTTGGTTGTTCAAGGATTCAGACAAGTCGACGGAGTCGACCACAATGAAGTGTTTGCACCAGTGCCAAGAATAGAAGCGATTCGGATATTTCTAGCCTACGCATCTTACATGAAGATCAAAGTTTATCTGCTGGATGTTAAGAGTGCATTCCTTCATGGGGAAATCCGTGAAGAAGTCTATGTCAGTCAACCCGTGGGATTCGAAAATCCTTAGCATCAGGACAAAGTCTACAAGTTGGACAAGGCTCTGTATGGGCTACATCAAGCTCCTCGAGCTTGGTATGAGAAGCTCTCCGCCCATCTCTTAAAACACGGTTTTCGTAGGGGTGTGATTGACTGCACGTTGTTCATTAAAGAGAAAGATGGGGATTTACTAATGGTGCAGATCTATGTGGATGACATCATCTTTGGTTCTAGAAATGATGAACTATGCAAAGAGTTCGAATCTGTGATGAAGGCAGAGTTTGAAATGAGTGCCATGGGAGGAATGAAGTTCTTCCTGGGATTACAGGTGGATCAAACACCAAGCGGTATTTTTCTGCATCAGACTAAGTATGTTGGAGACATTCTGAGTCGATTTGATATGGAAAATGTCACTGTTACAGGTAACCCTCTCGCCACAAATCATGATGTGGCTCCTGATGAGAATGGGGATTTGGTGGATGCCACTATGTATCGTGGGATGATCGGATCCCTTATGTATCTCACTGCCTCGCGTCCAGATATCACGTATGCCACTTGTGTTTGTTCCAGATATCAAAGGAAACCCAAAGTCAATCATCTGATTGGGGTGAAGAGGATTTTCCGTTATCTGAAGGGTACCCCAACACTGGGATTGTGGTATCCTCGTGATGATGACTTTGAGCTCACTGCGTACAGTGATTCTGACTATGGAGGTTGCAAGATGAGCTTCAAGTCAAAATCAGTAGGGTGTCAGTTCTTTGGAAGACGGTTAGTCACTTAGCAATGCAAGAAGCAGACCTCGGTTGCATTATCAACCTGTGAAGCTGAATATGTTGCTGCTGCAAGTTGCTGTTCTCAGATTATCTGGATCCAACAGCAAATGCGAGACTACGGTTTGCAATTTTCTCAAACACCTATCTTTGTTGATAATTCTGCTGCCATAGCTGTTACTAAAAATCTGGTTCAACACCCTAAAACAAAACACATCGGCATAAAGTATCATTTCATACGTGATTGCTATGAAAAACAATTAATTGATGTGATTAAAATAAACAAGGATTTTCAACGCGCTGATCTCTACCCAAACCTTTTGACAAACCCTGATTTCTATATCTGTTAGAGGTCAACGGTGTGAAAAAGAAAAGTGACATAATTTCAGACGACACAGATGCCTAGACCGACACGTGTTTAGTTTTTTCATTCTTATTTTTATTTCTTTTACTTTCCTTGTCTTATAAAAAATCCAAAAACATAAAAAGATTTTTTGTTTTAGAATTTTAGGGGGAGATTAGGCTATGTTCAGTATTTAGTTACTTAAAAAAAGAGGGAAGGAAGATAAGCTGAAAAGGCAAAGACAACAAACTAAGAATGTGATTCAGCAAATTGGAAAGTGATAGTACACAGGCATCGAGTTACTTGGAACACCAAAGCGATTTTCCATTTTTGCAAGTTTAATTAAAATCACAAAGAAACTATTAGTCAGAGAAGTTTAAGTCTAACACATTTGGGAAAATGATAGTACGCTTGTTTGCTACTGTAACTACTTCGAGAAAGTAGATCTAGGGCTGTGCGAGCTCATTATACGATGTGTCAGTAGATTCAGCATAATCGACTAGTAGACGTCATCGGTGATTCAGTTTAAAATTAAATCATTCATCAAGTTGTGGGTTTCCATGGTATCCCTGGTTTGCACAATCAATCAATTTCCAATAAGGGGTGAGGAGCAATTGAATGCCACAAATGTATGCAAAGACCTAAAAACTAGAGCAAAAAGATGACAAACGTCATAGAAATAAATGTATATTATAATAATTGCTCAAAGAAGAAGATAGGTATTGCGCCTCTCTGCTGTGCGATGGCACTGACCTGAGGCTTGGCATAATCTATCTGTTCTAAGAATTCATTGTTGTTTGTGCCTCTCTGCTGTGCGATGGCACTGACCTGAGTGTTAGCATCTCCTTGAAAGTTCTTAGAACCAAATCTTCTAATTTCCCTGACCACTCAAGAATCTCCTGAGGAAGATTGATTACCATATACCTGTGGAACACACAAACACTTGTTGACCTAATCCATCGACTTAATCACTGATGTGTGTCAAAAGTCTATGTATGGATTTAAGTGGACAAATATACAGACAATCGTCGTCGATGCACCGCCTGATGTTCAAAATCAATGTGTGTTACATATCAGATCAAGCATGATTCCCAGTTAGAACTTAGAAGTCTCACATGAATAAAAAGTTGTGATATGCAAATATGCTAGTTTCCATTTCTATTAGCACAAAAAGTTCCAAGCAATGGTGCTTATGCCTGTCTGATTCCATATGAATCTGTCTTTGGTATGACGTTAATGCTAATAGGCTATTCTACCCTACCCTATAAAAAATACAAAAATATGTTCATTTTGTATTTAGTTTACTTTTCAAGTCATTTGTAAAGTGTGTCAGTGTCAGATTGTGCTATGTTATTCGTCTATGTGAATGTCACAAAATGAACTTAATGTTAATTCTAAATCAATTGTTTCTGAAAAGGTGAAAGGATCATGTCGGAGATGATCAGGTGGATAAATGGATCATGTCTGAGATGATCAGGTGGATAAATGGATCATGTCTGAGATGATCTGATGGATAAATGGATCACATCTGAGGTGATCAACAATTTTTAATCTGAAATTGATCATGTCTGAGATGATCAACTGCTCATAATGTTTTATCTACTGTTAAATGGAACTAAGTGTCGAACGGCAAAATGGTCAAAATGTCACAAGTATGGCCCATTCGCACGACTGGACCATAAGTATGGGTACGATTGGATCATACGAATGAGTCCAAATCGTACGAGTGGACCATGCGAATGAGCCCAATTGCACGATTGGAGGTGACCGACTATGATTGACGTCCAAATGAACCTCAATCGTATAATTGGAGGTGAACGATTGGGTGAATCGTACGACTGAGGCTCAGTCGCATGACTCACTCATACGACTAGGCTCAGTCGCATGACTGGAGGTTGCCCTAGTATAAATACGAGGTGAATCGGCCTCAGTCGCTCTACTCACCCAAATCGCCCTCTATACGTACGACTTAAAGAACCTCTGATTCGTTCGACTCACATTTACCATATATTCGTGTGTTCTGACATTCTATATTGCTTATACAGGTAATATTGGGGGTGGTTCATCAATAAAACCAAGCATTGACATCAAGCATCACTCAAATTTTGACCTAACAGTAACCGAGGACTAAAACGGACAAATAAACTACCTAAACTGAGCTATAAGATCAAACTAAACAAAAAAGATGCTTAATCGGACTATTCCGAGTGTAATGAGCCTAATCACACTGTTTAACATCAAGTATTGCTCAAAAACATGAATTTGAATGTTCAAACATTCGAATAGGCGACTGGACACACTGATGAACTTCAATCATATGACTGAGCTGTCCGATGGCTCAATCGTACGACTGAGATGGACGAATGGCACAGTTGCACGACTGAACCATGCGTATGAGCTTAGTCGCACGACTGAGGTAAACGCAAGAGAAGACATGCGACTAAGTCAAATCGCATGACTCAGTTGTACGAATGAACTCAATTGTACGACTAGATCTCAGTCGCATAGTTCAATCGCACGACTAGATCTCAGTCGCAGAGTTCAATCGCATGACTAGATCTCAGTCGCTTTGTTCAGTCGCACGAGTAAACCAAGTTCTTAAGTTCATTGACTGAAATTGGTTATCTTAGACAAGTACTAATGTTTATCTGTTTTATGTCACAGATGGCTAGTCGATAGACTATGAGCACCAAGCACAATATATGTGCTCATCTAGATCTGACTTCCCACAACGCTGCGGACTTTTCTGGGATTATCAGCCTTCTACGCCACTCGTGGATCTTCCGAGCGATCTCAGCGCAGTGTACGCCATACAGATCGATTCAGTAGGTGTTTTGGGAAAACGCTGTTGTAGACAGGTCCACGGAGCCTTACACTATTCGGAGCTCTCTCTTTGGACAAGATATTGAGCTAACTGAGGAGGATATACGGACTGTTCTTGAGTTTGGGGACGATGCTAACTGCCCAACGAGACTACATCCCCTTACTGTCCGTGGCTGCTTTATGAAGGAGAAGTACTCGGGGGACATCAACTCAAGTATGCTTAACAAGAGCAACTTGTGCCCCCAGTTCAAGTACCTCGCCCATATTCTTCTACGTTGTATAGCCTCGAGGAAGGGAGGATTTGATGAGTTGTCTGATCAGATGCAGAATGCATTTGCTGCATTAGTGCTGAACTTCCCGTTTAGCTTCTCTAGGATGATCTTCACCTACTTGGTGGAGAACATCGAGGCCAAGGGGAAGGAGAGCTTTTGCATGTACCCGAGGTATATCCAGATGATCATCGATCAGAAGCTCCCCCAGCTGCCTAAGGAGAAAGAGGATACGGTCGTCCTGGAGGTCATGGATGACATGACATTGGGAAGAATGAAGGTCTACCGGGGCAAGCAGGTTAAGCCCCCGGTGAGGAGACTGTTTGGGCATCTAGCCCGGGAGGACTACGTGGCGCCGGCAAGACATAAGTGGCGCCACAACGACAGTGACTCTGATGTGGAGCACATAGTCCTCCCTGGTGATGATTCAGAGGTTGATGATGGTGATGATGGTGGAGATACAGGTTTTGAAACCACTACTGCAGATGTTACATCTCCACCATCCCCACAAGAGGGATTAGAGATGGTTGGGTTCCATCAGGACTTTCAGGCTGATGAGGAAGAAGAGTCTGATGAAGAGCCTCTCACCCGGACAGTGGGTAGCCGGGTGGTTGCTACGGAGCAAGGCATTCGGGCGGTTGGTGGATGCCCGGGAGGGTCTGGGGTTCTTCAGTTGATCCATCATATACCCCAGACTCGCCAAGCAGCCGAGGGGGAACATCCGTGTCTAAAGGGACTAGACTGAAGCGGATGGCTCAGCCCTACGGGAAGAAGGCGAAGCAAAGCAGGATCACCCTGCTTACAACTTCTTCAGCCACTACACCTACCTCCACAGCCACCACTACTACCACTCCACCATCCTCTACCACAACACCAACTACCACTACCATCCCACCCTCCACAACCACTACTCCTACACCTCCACGTATATTCACCACCACCACCGTTAACACCACCCGACACCAAGCCGGACACTCAACAGCTCTATCAGGATCCTCTCTACCCTCCAGTGGGGTAGAGGAACAGCTTGCAGCACTTAACCGAATGGTGCTGAAGCTATTGGCTGCCGATGACGAGAAGACTGCATAGCTAAGACAGTTAGTGGAGCTTACTACTGCCCAATCACTGCAGATCTCTCAGCAGGCACAATAGCTACAGGAGCAGACCCAGCAGATGGCTGCTCAAAGTATAGAGCTCACCCAAATCCATGAGCAAAACGTCATATCTTCTAAGAAGATTAAGGAGTTGGAGGAGGCCAAGAAGACCATCCTGCTCAAACTTAAGGGCACTAAGGATGAACCTCTGAAGATCAGAGAGGGAGATGGCGATGATGGTGATGATGAAGATAGTGATGATGAGGTAGATGACAGTGATGAAGATGATGATGATAGTGGAGATGATCAAGCAAAGGAGGGGCACAATGATGATGATGACGATGATGAAGATTCATCTACAAATGCTGCGGATCCGGGTCTGGAACAACGAACAAAATGAAGACAAGACCATGGATCTACATCAGCCCCTCCCAGTCGCATACACAGTTTGGTTTTCAAGTTTAATACTAATTCATTATGGACTCAGAGAACTATGCATTCTCAGCAGGGAAGGACTCCAGGATCTAGAACCTATTGCTATTGGAAAATGAGATCGGGAACCATAATAAACCACCTAAGCTTTTGTCTCTTGATGAATTTCCTCAATGGAAGCAACGGTTTGAGATTCAACTTAATGGAGTGGACACAAATCTCTGGAATGCTATAGAGACTGGCTATAATATGCCAGTTGGAGCTGATGGTATACCCCTTACCTTGAGTGGATTAAGTGATGCACAAAAGATTGCATATAATGTAGAGAAGAAAGCCTATGCTATGTTGACACAGACAATTTCTAAAGATATCTTCCATCAGTATTCAGATCTTAAATAGAGCAAAAGTTATGGAATGCTCTTGAGAAACGTATGAAGGGAGCATAACACTGAAGTCTTTAAAGGCCAGAGCATTAAAGAAGGAATTTGATAATTTTTCTGCTATCGGGAACGAGAGTCTGGATGATATTATAGACCGCTTCTATCATTTGATGAGTGAACTTCACACTCATGGTGTTACAACATCTAAGGAAGAAAAAGTGACAAGTTTGGCTGATGGGCTACCAGGGAAGTGGAATTCATTTATTTCAACTTTAAGATATAACTCAGTGCTAGAGACTTTGGATATCAATGATTTCATCCTGAAACTGAGAGAAGAAGAGGTGAGACACAAGTACAAGGCCAAGAAGGGATCATACACTCAGGATCCGTCCCTCTACAATGTGACTCCTACTGCAAAATCTTCTAGTGCCCTTCGGCAGACTGCTTTTGTATCTAATACATCTGCAACTAGTCAAAGCTCATCGTCTGGTGGTGAGTCAAATGTTTCATCAGGGGTTCAACACAGTACTACAGAAGCTAAATTGACGGCGTTAGTGACAGAAAATCTGGGTAATGTAACTGTGGAAGTAGCCAAGGAGCACATGGACTTACTTGCTGCTGTGGTTCACTCTTATGATGGATTAGTAGCAGGAAAAATTGGTCACTGCCACTTTGCTGATGAAGACTATGAGCAGGTGGATGAAAATGAGTTGGAAAGAATGGACATCATGTGGGCTCTCACGAGTGCTGTGCGACGAGCGAAGAAGTTTGTTAAGAAGACGGGACAGAATCTGCTGGCTACTAAAGATACTACTTTTGGATTTGACAAGTCAAAGGTCACCTGTTTCAACTGCGGGGAGAAAGGACACTTAAAGCGAGAGTGTGTTAAACCAAAGAAGACCGGCAATGGGAACCCATACTCGTCCTTCAACAAACAGGATAAAGAGAGAAAGACAGCTTCAACAAGCAATGATTCAAAGGCAATGGTTGCTCAAGGTGATGAAGGACAGGACTGGTCCTTCTGATTTTTATCTGATGGTGAAGCCAACATTGCTCTCGTTGATGATTTGATTGATGACTCTGCGAGTGAGGGGGGAACTCAGTAGAGCTGGATGCTAATAAAGCCTTAGCTGCTGTTGATCAACTCGTTGAGGATGAACTAAATGCAGAATCTGTAGCACAACAGGAATCTCAAATTGCTTTCATGGCTGGCACATCTACATCTGCACAGGTAGAATCAAAAGATGATCTTTTTGTTAAACATGCTTGTATTGAATGTGATAAATTTAGGGAAAGTATTGATCTGAAATTTGCTAGGTTATTAGATCATAATGATTGATTAGTAAATGTCTTAAAATTATACACTGAGGCTAATCGAGTGTTAAAACAAAATAAGAGCAGCTCTAAGGAGAAAATTGAAGCTTTAAAGAAACAACTAAAAGAAACTGAGGTTGTCGCGTTTAACCAAGAAAGTGACATAAAGTTTTATTTAAAGACAATTGAGGAAACTAAAAAGGAGAAAGTTGTTTTACAAGTTGAAAATGAGTCTTTAAAGCAAAAACTTCACAGTCTAGCTAGTTCTTCTCATATTTTGAAAAACTTGGTTAAGGAACGCAACAACGGGAAGGGCTGGGTTATAAGGTTGTGCCTCCACCACAAAGATCCTTTTGAACACCAAACAGCGACCAGTTAATCATAATCCCATAAAGGACCATGTGGTGACTACTCCTCTGGTTAGTGACCCAGATACTGCAGTTAAACCCGCTCCTCCTATTGCTAATCAGAAGTCATCAACTTCAGGCACAAAAGGTCAGACTGATAGGGTGGAAGAGGATGTTAATGTCTCTCTTAGGTTGGTTTCTAAATCTGTAATCCACTCAATCTAAACAAATGAAGCAAGATCAAAATCATCCAAAAAGACAAATCAACCATAATGTTAAACAAGTAAAATTTGTCAAGGAAGGTGAAAATCAAAGGATTGAGGCCAAAAAGTCCTTACCTGAAGTTTACTCCCCACCCCATAAGAGATCTCCTAGTCCTGTTGAAAGGAGATCATGCTATACTTGTGGACAACGAGGTCACATCTCTTCAAACTGTCATCGCTATCAGACACCCAAAATTAAAATTGAACTAGACAATGAAGTTAAACAGTTTTCAAAATAGAGATCTAAGACTCCTGTTAGGTCTAAAATACTGCTAGGTCTTATACCTCTTCTCAAAACCACAGACAACACGGACAAGTCACTGGCAAGTCTGTGATACCTGAGGTGAAACCTGTTTTTGAAACTAAACCTAAGGTTCAAACTATAAATCAGTCATCGGTTTACCACAAACAATCTTTTCACAAGGATGGTTTGTGGAAAGCCAAAACATCTGAAGTGTCTGAAAGCATTGATAAGTTGAAGGTTGATGTCCCACCAACTGATAAAGGACAGTGGGTTGAGTTCGTGATGTGTGATGCCTCTGGGAAACCCAAGCCAGTCAAGGCTTGGGTCCCCCTCCTTAACTAATTATTTTCCATTATGTGCAGGTTGTCCGCTATAGTGCTTCTACCAACACATGGATTGTAGATAGTGGGGCATTCAGGCACATGATGGGAAATCAGTCTCTCCTTTTCAATGTCAAACAATTAAAGGGGGACACGTTTTGTTTGTTAGAAATAAAGGAGGATACATTACCGCACAAGGAGAAGTAGGTAATGGGCAGGTAAAATTGATAAAGTGAATTTTGTTCAACAATTGGAAAACAATTTGATTTCACTATCTCAGATATGTGACAAGGGCTTCAAAGTGATTTTTGACAAGATTGCTACCCAGATGATGTACGACGTCCTTAATACACCGAATCTGGAAATCAGCAATATGACACCAGCCAGTGGTGCTTTGGGATCTTCAACACCCGCTCAGGACGAGAATGATGACTCATCAGATGATGATGAAGCAGCTGAGAGTAACAATAAGCATAATGTCAATCTAGAAAGAGCTCCTCAGCTGCTGAATAAGCATCAAGAAATCCGAATACTGAACCTGTTGTCATAAATCTTGATACTGAAGTTGTCATTCCTATGACACCTGTGACTAGGATCAGTGTGAATCGTCCCCCTGACTCTATCATTGGGGATCTTCAATCCGGTGTGCAGACAAGAAATCAGTTGTACTCTGCTGACTATGCTGCAGTCATGGAAAAGGGATATGTCAATGACGGGGCTTTCTCATGTTTTGTTTCTAAAATCGACCCAAGTACGTCAGTGATGCCCTGAAGGATGAGGCCTTAGTCAACACTATGCAGGAGGAGCTGCTACAGTTCAAGAAGCTGGGAGTGTGGACACTAGTTGACAGGCCTAAAGGAGTGAAAGTGATTGGTACCAAATGGGTACTGAAGTGCAAGAAGGATGACCAAGGTGTTTTTATCAGAAACAAGGCACGGTTGGTTGTTCAAGGATTCCGACAAGTCGAGGGAGTCAACTACAATGCAGTGTTTGTACCAGTGCCAAGAATGGAAGCGATTCGGATATTTCTAGCCTACGCATCTTACATGGAGATTAAAGTTTATCAGCTGGATGTTAAGAGTGCATTCCTTCATGGGGAAATCCATGAAGAAGTCTATGTCAGTCAACCAGTGGGATTCGGAAATCCTTATCATCAGGACAAAGTCTACAAGTTGGACAAGGCTCTGTATGGGCTACATCAGGCTCCTTGAGCTTGGTATGAGAAGCTCTCCACCCATCTCTTAAAACACGGTTTCGCAGGGGTGTGATTGACTGCACATTGTTCATTAAAGAGAAAGATGGGATTTACTAATGGTGCAGATCTATGTGGATGACATCATATTCGGTTCTAGAAATGAAGAACTGTGCAAAGAGTTCAAATCTGTGATGAAGGCAAAGTTTGAAATGAGTGCCATGGGAGGAATGAAGTTCTTCCTGGGATTACAGGTGGATCAAACACCAACCGGTATTTTTCTGCATCAGACTAAGTATGTTGGAGACATTCTGAGTCGATTTGATATGGAAAATGTCACTGTTGCAGGTACCCCTCTCGCCACAAATCATGATGTGGCTCCTGATGAGAATGGGGATTTGGTGGATGCCACTATGTATCGTGGGATGATCGGATCTCTTATGTATCTCACTGCCTCGTGTCCAGATATCATGTATGCCACATGTGTTTGTTCCAGATATCAAACGAAACCCAAAGTCAATCATCTTATTGGGGTGAAGAGGATTTTCCGTTATCTGAAGGGTACCCCAACACTGGGATTGTGGTATCCTCGTGATGATGACTTTGATATCACTGCGTACAGTGATTCTGACTATGGCGGTTGCAAGATGAGCTTCAAGTCAAAATCTGTTCTTTGGAAGACGGTTAGTCACTTGGCAATGCAAGAAGCAGACCTCGGTTGCATTATCAACCTGTGAAGCTGAATATGTTGCTGCTCCAAGTTGCTGTTCTCAGATTATCTGGATCCAACAGCAAATGCGAGACTACGGTTTGCAATTTTCTCAAACACCTATCTTTGTTGATAATTCTGCTGCCATAGCTGTTACTAAAAATCCTGTTCAACACCCTAAAACAAAACACATCGGCATAAAGTATCATTTCATACGTGATTGCTATGAAAAACAATAATTGATGTGATTAAAATAAACAAGGATTTTCAGCGCGCTAACCTCTACCCAAACCTTTTGACAAACCCAGATTTCTATATCTGTTAGAGGTCAACGCTGTGAAAAAGAAAAGTGACATAATTTCAGACGACACAGATGCCTAGAACGACACGTGTTTCGTTTTTTCATTCTTATTTTTATTTCTTTTACTTTCCTTGTCTTATAAAAATCCAAAAACATAAAAAGATTTTTTGTTTTAGAATTTTAGGGGGAGATTAGGCTATGTTCAGTATTTAGTTACTTAAAAAAAAGAGGGGAGGGAAGATAAGCTGAAAAGACAAAGACAACAAAACTAAGAATGTGATTCAGCAAATTGGAAAGTGATAGTACACAGGCATCGAGTTACTTGGAACACCAAAGCGATTTTCCATTTTTGCAAGTTTAATTAAAATCACAAAGAAACTATTAGTCAGAGAAGTTTAAGTCTAACACATTTGGGAAAATGATAGTACGCTTGTTTGCTACTGTAACTACTTCGAGAAAGTAGATCTAGGGCTGTGCGAGCTCATTATACGATGTGTCAGTAGATTCAGCATAATCGACTAGTAGACGTCATCGGTGATTCAGTTTAAAATTAAATCATTCATCAAGTTGTGGGTTTCCATGGTATCCCTGGTTTGCACAATCAATCAATTTCCAATAAGGGGTGAGGAGCAATTGAATGCCACAAATGTATGCAAAGACCTAAAAACTAGAGCAAAAAGATGACAAACGTCATAGAAATAAATGTATATTATAATAATTGCTCAAAGAAGAAGATAGGTATTGCGCCTCTCTGCTGTGCGATGGCACTGACCTGAGGCTTGGCATAATCTATCTGTTCTAAGAATTCATTGTTGTTTGCGCCTCTCTGTTGTGCGATGGCACTGACCTGAGGCTTAGCATCTCCTTGAAAGTTCTTAGAACCAAATCTTCTAATTTCCCTGACCACTCAAAAGTCTCCTGAGGAAGATTGATTACCATATACCTGTGGAACACACAAACACTTGTTGACCTAATCCATCGAATTAATCACTGATGTGTGTCAAAAGTCTATGTATGGATTTAAGTGGACAAATATATAGACAATCTTCGTCGATGCACCGCCTGATGTTCAAAATCAATGTGTGTTACATATCAGATCAAGCATGATTCCTAGTTAGAACTTAGAAGTCTCACATGAGTAAAAAGTTGTGATATGCAAATATGCTAGTTTCCATTTCAATTAGCACAAAAAGTTCCAAGCAATGGTGATTATGCCTGTCCGATTCCATATGAATCTGTCTTTGGTATGACGTTAATGCTAATAGGCTATTCTACCCTACCCTATAAAAAATACAAAAATATGTTCATTTTGTATTTAGTTTACTTTTCAAGTCATTTGTAAAGTGTGTCAGTGTCGGATTGTGCTATGTTATTTGTCTATGTAAATGTCACAAAATGAACTTAATGTTAATTCTAAATCAATTGTTTCTGAAAAGGTGAAAGGATCATGTCTGAGATGATCAGGTGGATAAATGGATCATGTCTGAGATGATCAGGTGGATAAATGGATCATGTCTGAGATGATCTGGTGGATAAATGGATCACATCTGAGGTGATCAACAGTTTTTAATCTAAAATTGATCATGTCTGAGATGATCAACTGCTCATAATGTTTATCTACTATTAAATGGAACTAAGTGTCGAACGGTAAAATGGTCAAAATGTCACAAGTATGGCCCATTCGCACGACTGGACCATAAGTATGGGTAGATTGGATCATATGAATGAGTCCAAATCGTATGAGTGGACCATGCGAATGAGCCCAATTGCACGATTGGAGGTGACCGACTATGATAGACGTCCGAATGAACCTCAATCGTACGATTGGAGGTGAACGATTGGGTGAATCGCACGACTGAGGCTCAGTCGCATGACTCACTCTTACGACTAGGCTCAGTCGCATGACTGGAGGTTGCCCTAGTATAAATACGAGGTGAATCAGCCTCAGTCGCTCTACTCACCCAAATCGCCCTCTATACGTACAACTTAAAGAACCTCTGCCGAAAATTCGTTCGACTCACATTTACCATATATTCGTGTGTTCTGACATTCTATATTGCTTATACAGGTAATATTCGAGGTGGTTCATCAATAAAACCAAGCATTGACATCAAGCATCACTCAAATTTTGACCTAACAGTAACCGAGGACTAAAACGGACAAATAAACTACCTAAACTGAGCTATAAGATCAAACTAAACAAAAAAGATGCTTAATCGGACTATTCCAAGTGTAATGAGCCTAATCACAATGTTTAACATCAAGTATTGCTCAAAAACATGAATTTGAATGTTCAAACTTTCGAATAGGCGACTGGACACACTGATGAACTTCAATCGTATGACTGAGCTGTCCGATTGGCTCAATCGTACGACTGAGATGGGCTAATGGCACAGTCTCACAACTGAACCATGCGTATGAGCTTAGTCGCACGACTGAGGTAAACGCAAGAGAAGACATGCGACTAAGTCAAATCGCATGACTCAGTCGTACGAATGAACTCAATTGTACGACTAGATCTCAGTCGTATAGTTCAATCGCACGACTAGATCTCAGTCGAAGAGTTCAATCGCACGACTAGATCTCAGTCGCTTTGTTCAGTCGCACGAGTAAACCAAGTTCTTAAGTTCATTGACTGAAATTGGTTATCTTAGACAAGTACTAATGTTTATCTGTTTTATGTCACAGATGGCTAGTCGATGGACTATGAGCACCAAGCACAATATATGTGCTTATCTAGATCTGACTTCCCACAACGCTGCGGACTTTTCTGGGATTATCAGCCTTCTACGCCACTCGAGGATCTTCCGAGCGATCTCAGCGCTGTGTACGCCATACAGATCGATTCAGCAGGCGTTTTGGGAAAACGCTGTTGTAGACAGGTCCACGGAGCCTTACATATTCGGAGCTCTCTCTTTGGACAAGATATTGAGCTAACTGAGGAGGATATACGGACTGTTCTTGAGTTTAGGGACGATGCTAACTGCCCAACGAGACTACATCCCCTTACTGTCCGTTGCTGCTTTATGAGGGAGAAGTACTCGGGGGATGTCAACTCAAGTATGCTTAACAAGAGCAACTTGTGCCCCCAGTTCAAATACCTCGCCCAGATGCAGAATGCATTTGCTGCATTAGTGCTGAACTTCCCATTTAGCTTCTCTAGGATGATCTTCACCTACTTGGTGGAGAACATCGAGGCCAAGGGGAAGGAGAGCTTTTGCATGTACCCGAGGTATATCCAGATGATCATCGATCAGAAGCTCCCCCAGCTGCCTAAGGATAAAGAGGATGCGGTCGTCCTGGAGGTCATGGATGACACGACACTGGGAAGAATGAAGGTCTACCGGGGTAAGCAGGTTAAGCCCCCGGTGAGGAGACTGTTTGGGCATCTAGCCCGGAGGACTACGTGGCGCCGGCAGGACATAAGTGGCGCCACGACGACAGTGACTCTGATGTGGAGCACATAGTCCTCCGTGGTGATGATTCAGAGGTTGATGATGGTGATGATGGTGGAGATACAGGTTTTGAAACCACTACTGCAGATGTTACATCTCCACCATCCCCATAAGAGGGATTACAGACGGTTGGGTTCTATCAGGACTTTCAGGCTGATGAGGAAGAAGAGTCTGATGAGGAGCCTCTCACCCGGACAGTGGGTAGCCGGGTGGTTGCTACGAAGCAAGACATTCGAGCGGTTGGTGGACGCCCGGGAGGGTCTGGGGGTTCTTCAGTTGATCCATCATATACCCCAGACTCGCCCAGCAGCCGAGGGGGAGCATCCGGGTCTAAAGGGACTAGACTGAAGCGGATGGCTCAGCCCTACGGGAAGAAGGCGAAGCGAAGCAGGATCACCCTGCTTACAACTTCTTCAGCCACTACACCTACCTCCACAGCCACCACTACTACCACTCCACCATCCTCTACCACAACACCACCTACCACTACCATCCCACCCTCCACAACCACTACTCCTACACCTCCACGTATATTCACCACCTCCACCGCTAACCACCACCCGACACCAAGCCGGACCCTCAACAGCTCCATCAGGATCCTCTCTACCCTCCAGTGGGGTAGAGGAACAGCTTGCGGCACTTAACCGAATGGTGCTGAAGCTGTTGGCTGCCGATGACGAGAAGACTGCACAGCTAAGACGGTTAGTGGAGCTTACTACTGCCCAATCACTGCAGATCTCTCAGCAGGCACAATAGCTATAGGAGCAGACCCAGCAGATGGCTGCTCAAAGTCTAGAGCTCACCCAAATCCAGGAGCAAAACGTCATATCTTCTAAGAAGATTAAGGAGTTGGAGGAGGCCAGGAAGACCATCCTGCTCAAACTTAAGGGCACTAAGGATGAACCTCTGAAGATCAGAGAGGGAGATGGCGATGATGGTGATGATGAAGATAGTGATGATGAGGTAGATGACAGTGATGAAGATGATGATGATAGTGGAGATGATCAAGCAAAGGAGGGGCACAATGATGATGATGATGATGAAGATTCATCTACAAATGCTGCGGATCCGGGTCTGGAACAACGAACAAAACGAAGACAAGACCATGGATCTACATCAGCCCCTCCATCATCACCTACAGCTGACGCTCACGAGCAGATCCAAGACAAAAGTACAGATTAGATGTTTTTATTATTCAACTTATGTACTTGAATAATCTTTTGATGTTTATGTAATTAATGTAAACATTTATTATTTAATGTTTGATTATCTTAATTACATACTAATGATTGTTATGCTACATTTCTAAATCAAGCAAATCCAACATTTCAGCAAGATGAGCACGATGTTGCTCCCCTCCAACAGATCAAGTCTTAACTCATAATGATTCTTGATCTGTAGGGGATTGTCGGAAGGGCTGTGAGTTATACTCCTGAAGAAGGAAAAATAATTCACGACCTAACTGACGAGCAACTTGCTGAAATGTTTCGGCTTAATCCAGATGAGATCATGAAGTATGCTCCAACGTTTGATGATGCTAGTGATGAAGAGCTTAAAGATGTTAAGGAGATAGAGATTGAAGACATCACTGATCAGCACTACCCTCAATACGCTGACCGAGAGGGAAATGTGTATCCTGATCTGATTAACACTCTCTGCAGTTATATTTTGGAGAAGCTGAGTGATAAAGAGAAAGAAGCAGAAGCATCAACTAGCCAAGCCCAAGCCTCGGACGTTGATGTCGATATCAGAAAGGCTGAATGGGCTGCTTGCTTTGCTGAGATCCGAGCCCAGCGCGCTACAGCTAAGCAAAGTACCTACACCAAGCTCTACAAAGTCAAGAAGAACATGAAGGTGTCAGGGAAGATTATTGCATGGGCTCATTTTAGTATATTGGAGTGTATGCAGTAAAGAGGGAGAGGGGAATTGAGTACTTCATATTCCCTCATGATCTGAAGACTCTCCCCGGGTTCGAGCTCAACCAGCTGGCACGCCTGAAGCTGCTCTACGCTGACCCGAAGAAAATGTCAGGTTGGTTTGAGGCTGCATTGAAAAGGGAATACAGGACGAGATGGGTAAACTTCAAACCTCAGCAGGCTACGAGGTACCTCAGAAGGTCTGAGGTGAGTCCCATCACCGGTCAACCAAAGATAGTCCTGAAGTGGCGCCCCCCGCTCACGATGTCCAGAAATCCTTTGAGGGAGATGTCACAGGACTTTACCCTAAATTTTAAGTGGTGGTACTATGACTAGCGCTCTAGAGAGACCGTCATTGTTTTGGACAGGGAAGGAACGGTGGACACAATAAGGGTGTTCGACCCAATGTGGCTTATCAACTTGTCAGCTTTAGATGTCTATACTCTGTACAAGTGGCCACTATTTTTTGATACCCAGGATATAGTGCAAGCACTACAGTTTCAGCTTGTCATACGTCTATGCTTCGCACTTAATATCCACGCTGGGGTTTTGAAAGAGGAACAAGCTAAAAGATTCGAAGAGTTTAAGAAGGAAGTCAAAGATTAGATAGAACTAGGTCCAAGGGGGAGTTTGTTGGTACACATGTCCCTATTTCTAGTTCTAGTGAGCTTAAATGTAATTGACTTTCATTTTGTTACACATATGTAATGTTTGATCAATGTAATGAAAACTCATTGATTGATTGTGTATTGGTTGCTTAATGTTTTATATATTTATATCATTGTATGTTACACGCTTATAAGAACATGTTATATAGGTATACAGTGATTAGACATAGTTCTGAATCGTTAAAGGTTCAGAAATGTGTTTAACTAAGTCTCATGTTTCAGTCGCACGACTGGACCATGTGAATGGTCCAATCGCATGACTGAACTAGGTGATTGAGTCATACGCATGATTGAGTCATAAGAATGACTCAGTCATACGAATGAACCAATCGCATGACTCAATCACACGACTGAGCCATACGCATGACTCAGTCGTACGAATGAAAGCTGTAACCTATAAATACCACTTAATTCGTGGAAAAACGGAACATTTCGAGAATTCACAACCCTAGCTGTCCAAGTTCGTCCAGATCGTCCCTTCCAAGTTCATAGATCGGTTCTGATCATTCCTACTCTATTCTTAACGTATTCTAATCATTAGGTCTGATCGGATTAACGGTTTCCCTGATTGGATCGCCAATCAAATAGAATTCCATGCTATTTGATTTGGTTACATGTTGAATCAGTTAGTACTCCATATGTACACGGTTAAGCTTATGAATAATATGCCTTCTACATTGGATTTCACCTATACCATAGAGTTAGCTAGTGGTAAACAAATTCACATCATACACATTCACAAGGGTTGTAAGATAGAACTGGCTGGACATGTTTTTGACATAGATCTTATGCCCGTTACACTTTGGAGTTTTGATGTGGTTGTGGGAATGGATTGGCTATCCGGGAAGCAGGCAGAGGTAGTGTGCCATGAGAAGATTGTACGTATTTCTCTTTAGGATGGAGAAATTCTTTCAGTCAAGGGTGAAAGGAGTGTTGCTATGATAGGCATTATATCAATCAAGAAAGCGCACAAAATGCTACGTAAAGGTCAACTAGCTATACTGGCCTTGGTAACTGCCAAGCAACAAGAGGAAAAGAAGATGGAGGATATTCCAGTGGTTCGTGACTTTCCAGAGGTGTTTCTAGAGGACCTGCCTGGATTACCACCTCATCACCAAGTGGAATTGCAGATTGAGTTGACTTTCGGTGCAACCCCAATCGCTAGAGCACCTTATCGATTGGCATTGAATGAGTTATAGGAGTTGTTGGCATAACTCAAGAGGCATTGGATAATGGCTTTATCTAACCTAGCTCATCACCTTGGGGAGCCCCTGTTCTGTTCATTAAGAAGAAGGATGGTACATTTCGAATATGTATTTACTATAGGGAGTTGAATAAGGTCACGGTCAAGAATGATAGGATCAAATGTATAGATCTGTGATGATATTAGAAGGCAATTCAATCAAAAACAAACATAGTAATCAAGTCAATGCACAATATCAAGAAAAAATCATAGAAGTTTATTGATAATAGCAAAGACAATTACAAGTGTAAGAGCAGTTCGTTCAAAGTTTTAGTCTAACCTACACAAGTCTAAGCTATTTATACTATCAATAAACAAGGAACTACTATTTACAAGAATAGTCCATATACTATGACAAAACTTATAATACAAAGACAAATAAAGAGAACATGTTAATCATTAAGAAGTACTAACAATACACCCCTAAGATTTCAATGGTCTTCAGTCCTCAAAAGTCTTCAGTCTTCTTTATCTTTGTCTTCCTTTCTTTAACTGCATTCTTCTCTTTAGTCTTTGTCTTCTCTTTTCTTCAGTCTTCTGTCTTCTTCTAGCTTCAGTCTTCTTTCTTCTCTTCTTCCATCTTCAAACTACAAAGTAATCTTCAGGTTCTTCTTTAATCTTAAACAATGGCTTTTCCTTGTATAACTCTTGTTCTTTTATGGCTTTAGCAATTGCAAATTTGAACTTGCTTGCTAAGATACCTTGTTCAGGCTTAGCCTCGTTGGTCTTTATCTCCATCTTTTTCATTACCTCTAGTGTATCTTTTGATAATCCTGTAATATCAATATTTGCATATAGCTCGATAGGTTTAGAACTACCTTTTGAATACACCTCTAACATGCCTTTACTTGATATCCTCGTAAATTCAATCTCTTTGATGTCCATCTTGACAATGTTAGCATAAGCTAACGCTTTCCTTAATGAGATTCTCTCCATCGCCACATTCATAACTTTAAGGATTGAGAGAAAGTATTCTTGTCATTCTCAGCAATCTCAGGTGATACGCGTTCAAACTTTTGGACTGATAGGAATGAAATGTAGCTTGGGTGTAACAGTTTAAGCTCAAATACACCAAACGAAGTGATCATGTCCTCATCCCAATTCTCAAGATTCTGAACCACTTTATGCTCAAATGTTTTAGTGTTGTAGGACCATCTCAGGATTGGTTTAGACTTTTGAGTCCCTTCTATGACTTTTAATCCTCGAGTGGTAACTTTCTCGAAGTACTGATCACATAATTAATCAAGAAGTGTTCATCTTCTGATTGTTTCCCTTTGAACTTCCTGTTCATCAAAGTAGAAAAATATTCTTTATCTTCTTGTGAGCATATCGTTTCCAAAAATGAAATTGCTCGAGTTATCCCTCGGTGTAAAAGCTCAACAAACATTTCACCTCATTTCGCTCCAGTTGGATTAATCAAAGGCAGTTTATTCAACTCCTTGAGGTCTTGAACTGGAAGCTTGATAATGCTCAAGTAGAAATCATATACATCACAAACTGTAATAACTCGCTTAATCAACAAGGCATCAAATATTTCATCATACTTCCATGCAACTATCTTTACTTGGTTTGTAGAATCAAGAGCAATCATAGCGTTTAGCAGCTCAGAGATTGATTGTCCTTTCTGCAGTATGTTTCCAACCAAGTCTCCAGTCGATCTAGCTTTATTGAACAATTGTTTCTGATCGAGAGAACTTTGTAAGCTTGTTTCTCTTATTCAGGAAACTCTTCATTAGCTCTTTTCTCCTCTCATACACATTAGTCTTTTTAGCCATCAACTGTATCTCTTGTGGTTTCAACATCCTTGTCCTTGTGGTGATCTCTAAGTATTGAGGATTATTAGTATCAAGTATAATCATCTTGTTTGATTGCTTTTCAGTTACTTGAAAGCTTCTGACAAGATTCCTTAATGATTAACCTTGAAGTCTTTTGAGCCTCTTCCAAGGATATTTCCTTGCTTGCAACCAAGATATCAAAGCTAGAATACTCATCTCCTCTGGAACAGGATGGTGCAATTCTGATGATGGCATCTCCTCAATATTAATACTCTCTTGTAGAGGATTCCATTCACCATGCTCAACCACAATCTCATTAGGATCAACTGGACTACTGACTCAGCTGATACACACTTCTCATACTCTTCATTTATCTGAGTAACAGTCAAGCCATCCAGAAATACTCTGTTATATTTCATCCTTACCAAAAAATTATATCTGTCTTCAAAGTCAATTGGTATCTCCTCTTGAGTTGTTTCAACTGGTGTGAAGTTCTGTTCAAATTTAGCTTTATCAATGTCTTCATCTTCAAGAACTTCATCATACCAATCATCTCCATACTCATCTTCTATGTCATCAAGAGCACCAATCTTCTCTTGAACATGTTGCTCTTGCTCATCCTAACTTTGAACTATCTTTTGTACTTTCGAGGAGGATTTAGGTAACACTGGATCATCTATCTCATCAGTTTTTCTTTTTCCCTTATTAACAATAGGAGTTTCCTCAATGTCTATTGGATTTATCTCAAATAAAATAATAAGCTCAGGAGACTCAGATTTTTGATTGTCTTTAAGTTTTGCTAACTCTTCTTTCATCACCTCATGTTCTTCAGTTAGCTTTTTGAATTTTCCTCCATTATATCATAATCCCTTATCATCACCTTAAAGGTTTTCATGGTTTCATTTTTATCTTACATCAAATTAATAATCTTAGCATCCTTCTTTTGAACAACTTCCTTAAGCCTCAAATTTTCTTCTTTCAAATCAGCAATTTCCTTTTCTTGAGCCATATTGGTTTCTTTTAACGTTTCTAGCTCATCCACATCAATAATATCATTGGTCTATATAGACACATTGTGTGTTGTAGCAACTGGAATTTCCTCTGCTTCTATAGGAGTGGAGCTTTGGATACTAGCTCTGATGGCATAGCATCTATGAAATCAAAATCACAGGTTTGATTTTGAACATTAGCATTTGTTTCCTCATCTTGAGATTTAGTCATAGTTCATCATGAGTTAATCCACCAGAAGTTCCTAAGCATCATGTGTCTCAGCACCATAATCTGAAACAATCTTCTCACTACTATCAGATTGATGAGCATCAGCAGCATCACCAGGATCATCATTATTACTGTCACTGCTTGAGGAACTTTCACTATCATCATCATGATCTTCATCATTATCATCACCTTCATCATTATCATCATCATTGTCTTCCACATCATTATTAGATATGACCTGAGGGACTTCATCAACTAGATCAGTAGGATCCACTGGTTCACCTTCTACCAAGTGGAAGTGATCTAATTTGATATCCACATCATCATTTGCAACATCCCTCGCATATTGAAACATAGGTACATTTGGAGCACCTGTGATCATAGCCAGTCTCTTGTATGATATCTCATTCATATGCTCAAGTTCCAAGATATCACCACCAACACCATAGACTTGGATATCTGGATATTCTTCATTTATTATCATATGCAGGAACCTTGGATACATCAGATACTTGTTCCTGATACCTTTTTCAAGGTTGAAGATAAATCCATTTAGAATCCACTTGGCCATATTGAATCTTCCATTAGTAGCAATCACAACTATCGGGGATGCAATGTCTACTGGAAATGAATTCCATCCAGCACTTCTTTTGGACATGCAATGCTGAAAGATGTAGCATAAAAGTTTCCAAGGGTTATAAACTCTTGCTCTAAAGAACTGCTTCTTTGGAAAATGATCAGGATGACCCATTTCCATGAATGTTTGTCTGCATTCATTAAAGGACAGCTCAGACAAATCATCTGGATCATTATGTCCAAATCTAAGAGCAAATTTGACAGACTCTTCTAATACTTCAATCATTCTATCGTTGGTGACAAAACCTCTCACAACCTTTCTTCTATTATCATCTATTTCTACTGAGGATGTGTTCCAGAATGTTGATCAATCTTGAGTAGATCATAGGCTGGTAACACATAGCATAAACATACTTGGTCCTCAGTATAAATCTAATCATCTCCTCATATGAGACAACATCTTTAACATCCTCATTGAGCAAAGCAGCAACATCATGCTTCGGCTCAAATTTTAAATCAGCCATCTCCACAAATGAAAATAAGAACATTAGACACTTTGATTTTTAAACAATTTGATTTCAGCAAATTTTGATTTAAATTTTAATGAATTATTATGTTTAAAAAATTAAACTTTTGTTTTTCATCAACTTATACTTAGTCTTTTTTAAGAATTCAAAATTCTGTCCAAGACATGGTAAATACAAGTTTTTGTATATTTGCTTTGAAACACACTAATCAAATTAAAATTTTATCAAAATTATTTAACAATTAAATTGTTATGATTTTTTATTTTTTAATTAAAAAAATTTCAAATTCAAGACTATTCATCTTCATCAATCGACTGATGAAGAACAACATTCGATCAAAGTTCATGGAACTGAATATTCTATATATCAAAATGCTTGAAATCAAGTGTACATTAACAATCTATGATTAATTTAAGTTCTTAGTTTCATTTTAATGCACCAATTACAAAGTTTTCAGATTTTTTGGGTTAGAAAAGCCTAAATAGCTTTGAAACGCCAGACTGATTGTGAATCAGATACTTTAAATGAAATAATTTTTATTATGAACTTACGTTTACAATCAAGTATACACACTATCGATCATAGTATTTCAGAACAGATAATCAGATTAAGTGTAATGAAGTGAATCGAGAGCCGACTGTGTTTAGGGGTTTTTGGGAGTGTGAATGAGTGAAAAATGAAAAGTGTTGTTTATATACTAAGTGAAAATTCTAGGCGCATGAGCACTGTTTGTGCGCATGAGGTTAGGCGCATGAGCACTGTTCAGCCGCATAAGCACTGTTTAGGCGCTATTGCACTGTTTAGGCGCACGAGACTATATGAAACGCCCAACACTTGGTGAATATTTTCACTTGAAAGTCTGGTACTGTGTGGCCGCATGAGCATGTTGAAACGCCCAACACTTAACCAATTTTTCAGACGTATGACGACTGTTTAGGTGCATGAGGATATGAAAAACGCCTAACACTTGTAAAATTTCTGAAAACTCATCATGCTTCTACTTGGACTTATGGCCATTGTTTAGGCGCATGAGTTTCCATACACTTGTATATTTTTCACATCTTTCACCTGAATATGTTTCGATATATTAGTACTGTTCACATACTAATATTCAAACAATTTTCATAATTTTGACTTTTTCCCAAAATTTATATTTTTGACCCTCAATTTTAACTTTTGACATTTAAACCCTTTTATTTTTATTTAATTTTTCAAAATACAATTTCCCTTCATTTTAGTCTTAAATTTAAACAAAATAGTCTCATTCACAAAATTTGCAAGGAGCTTTTCCACTTGAAAATTTTTATAGGCTCATTTGTACATTATCAAATTTTTACATTATCAAACACATACATGCTTTGAACATTTAGCTTCATCTTTTCCATTCAAATAGTTTAGTTTTCATTTTCTTAGACACTCTTACTTTTATTACTTCCCCTAAACTTTTAAGTTTTACAAACTTAGAAGTTTCCCAAGTTGTCACAAGAAGATCACACCGATCATTGTTAAATTGCCTGTACACATAAAACATGCATAAAATCAAAATTAAAGCAGAATAAAAATCTAATATTTATAATAGAATTAATGTCTGCAGTGAGATCATATTAGTGAAGATCAGCACATTAAAAGAAAATAAAGTGTGAATAGTCATAGACAATGATTAAATCCTGATCAAGTGTGTTCCAGGTCAGTGATTTCATAGTAAAGGAGACACAAAATCCAAGGACAGACAATGAGTGTTTTTGGCAAAAGAATTAGCTCACTTACTTATTCAATTCTTGGATTGATTATGGTAGAATTAGATATGATATGATCTGACTCGTACAAAGACTTAGAGAGATCAACTATCATCAAGACATGCAAAAAAGCACAAATTCTCAACTTATTACCTGACATATATTCATAACCAGAGTTCATGTTGATAATTTAACAGAGAATGATCATGGATAAACCATTTGATCAACTCTAACCATCCATTTGAATGGGTTGTCCACATTGGCATCTTTTGCATCAAAGGAGAATATCTAGGTTTGTAATAACTTACAATAGAGGATATCTCATCACTTCAGGTCTATGATGACTCATAACAAAGGAGAATATCTAGGTTGTCCAAATACCCTCAAAGGCATGCTGTCGTTGCAAATCAAGCCCCCGTGGCGAGGGCTTATACTTGGCCGCACCCGATGTGCAATACTTGCAAGTACCATCACGCGAGTAACACTCCATGCTGAGTTTGATCATTGTGCGGGAAGTATGGGCATCTGGTGGCTACTTGCCTTCGTGCTCCGAACAATGATGCGTTGATTACTAATCGAGCCTGCTACAACTGTGGCAAACCTGGACATTTTCATCCACAATGTACTCATAATGCGGGAACTGTGCCACCGGCTCGTGGAAGGGCTTTTAACATCAACACCAACCAAGCCCAAGCCAATAACGACGTGGTGAATGGTACGTCATTAATTTCTTTTAATTGTTCTTTGTCTTGTAAAATCCCTACCTGCGTTCATTATGCCAATAATAGGTTATTACTGAACATGTATGTATCTTGTAAATAGTCATTATGCTTCTGTACTGTTTGATTCGGGTGCGGATAAGAGTTTCGTGTCTTTAGAGTTTGAGCCTATATTTTCTAAGCCGCGTTCTAATCTAGAAATATCCTTTACGACCAAAGTCACCGATGGAAAATCGATCGTCGTTGACGTCGTAATACGCGGTTGCATCCTGAGCCTTAATGAGCATGAGTTCCTTATCGATCTTATTCCTATGCAACTGGGGAGCTTTGACATTATTATTGGCATGGATTGGTTAGCCAAGTAACACACATAAATCATATGCTTCGAGAAGTGCATTCGAATTCCTTTACCATCGGGTGATACTTTGAAAGTCTTTGGGGAGAAATCATCACAAAGACTCAAACTCATGTCTAGTATCAAGGCCCAAAAGTGCTGAAGTAAAAACTACGTAGCTTTCATGGCTTACGTAGTCAACACGAAAGCCAAGGGTAATGAATTGAAGGATAATCCTGTCGTGCGAGATTTTCTCGAGGTGTTTCCCGAGGATCTTACCAGAAGTTGTGTTCAAGATTTACTTGATCCCTGGTGCAAACCCTGTGACTAAGTCACCTTATCGTCTTGCACCATCTGAAATGCAAGAACTAGCTAGTCAACTACAAGAGTTGACCGATAAGGGTTTTATCCGACCTAGCTCTTCACTATGGGGTGCACCCGTGCTGTTTGTGAAGAAGAAAGATGGTTCTTTCCATATGTGCATCGACTACCGGAAACTCAACAAGCTCACTATCAAGAACCGATATCCTCTTCCTCGAATCGATGATCTCTTCGATCAACTGTAAGGGGCTATGCAATTCTTGAAGATTGATCTACGTTCTGGATATCATCAATTACGTGTTCACAATTAAGATATTCCAAAGACCGTTGTTCATACTCGATATGGATATTACAAGTTCATGGTTATGCTTTTTGGCTTGAACAATGCACCTACTGTGTTCATGGATCTCATGAATCGAGTATGCAAACCGTACTTGGACAAATTCATGATCGTGTTCATCGATGATATTCTTATCTATTCCAAGACAAAAACCGACCATGAGGTGCACTTGCGACAAGTTCTCGAACATTTAAAGAAGGAACAACTGTACGCCATGTTCTCTAAGTGTGAATTCTAGCTTGAAGAAGTCCAATTCTTAGGTCATGTGGTGAATAGTCAAGGAATTCACGTCGACCCTGCTAAAATTGAAGCCGTGAAAAATTGGTGTGTTCCCACGACCCCAACCGAAGTTCGTTCTTTTTTGGGTTTAGAGGGTTATTACCGTAGGTTCATTGCAAACTTTTCGAAGATTGCTAAACCACTTACGGAGCTAACTCAAATGAATTGAAATTTTTGAATGGGGACCTGAACAAGAAGAGGCTTTCGAGACGTTGAAACGCAAGTTGTGTAACACTCCTGTTCTAACACTCCCCGATGGAAACGATGATTTCACCGTGTACTGTGATGCCTCTAGTCAAGGTCTTGGTTGTGTTCTCATGTAAAGAGGAAAGGTCATAGCATACACGTCGAGGCAATTGATGGTTCATGAAGTGAACTACACAACCCATGATCTTGAACTTGGTGCCGTCATTTTTGCTTTGAAGATTTGGCGGCACTATCTCTATAGGACACAATCCATAGTCTACACCAATCATCTCAACATGAGACAAAGACGTTGGATTGAGTTGATTAGCGACTACGACTGTGACATTCGCTATCACCCTGGAAAGGCGAATGTTGTAGCCGATGCGCTGAGTCGCAAGGTCCACAACAAGACTGTCTCACTTTAAGAAATCCTAGATTGAAGGCAGTGGTTTGACACGTTAGAGGAATTTGATACTGAGATTCACGTGGATGTTAACGAGGCTACTATTATGCTTCAAAACATAAGGATTGATAGTGATCTCGAGTTATGCATTCGTGAGGCTCAACAAGCGGCGCTAACCGAAGAAGGGAAAGATGAAGATTTGTCATTAAACGTTTGGGACACAATTGGAGACAAAACCAAATGGCATGTGGTATTTATTGAATCGACTTTGGATTCCAAATTGTGATAATCTCCGTCACTTCATCATGAACGAAGCTCATCAAACCTGATATTCTATTCATCTTGGGTCCGATAAAATGTACATGGATCTGCGTGGCCAATAATGGTGGCCTGGCATGAAGAAGCATATCGCATCGTATGTTTCCAAATGTCTCACGTGTGCGAGAGTCAAGGCTGAACATCAACGGCCTAGTGGTTTACTTGAACAACCTGAAATCCCTATGTGGAAATGGGAACACATATCCATGGATTTCATAACCAAGTTACCACGTACCTCTCGTGGCCATGATAGCATATGGGTGATAGTTGACCGTTTGACCAAAACGGCACACTTCATACCGATACGAGACACTTACAAGGTTTCAAGACTGGCGCGTATCTACATCGATGAAAGCGCGAGTCGTCACGGCGTGCCGTTGCACATTATTTCCGATCGTGATGCTCGTTTCACTTCGCATTTCTAGTCCTTGATGCAAGAACTCTTGGGTACCTAACTAGATTCAAGCACGGCTTACCATCCTCAAACGGACGGTCAAATAGAGGGAACAATCCAAACCCTTGAGGACTTATTACGTCTTTATGTCCTTGATTTTGGTGGTAACTGGGATACGCATCTCCCTTTAGCAGAATTTTCATATAACAATAGTTATCACTCAAGTATCAATATGGCACCATTCGAGGCTTTGTATGGTTGTAAATGTCGCTCTTCGATCTATTGGACCAGCATAGGTGAGAATTTCATCACTGGTCCTGAACTTATTCAAGAAAAGACAGATAAAGTTTCCAAAATTCAAAATAATCTTGAGGTGGCTAGAAATCGTCAAAAGAGTTATGCTGATAAAAGACGCAAAACGTTGGAATTTCAAGTCGACGATATGGTCCTTCTCAAGGTCTCTCCATGGAAGGGTGTTGTTCGCTTTAGGAAGAAAGGAAAGTTATCCCCATGTTTTGTAGGACCTTTTAAGATTCTGAAAAGAATTAGGAAAGGGGCTTATAAACTGGAACTACCTTCCAAACTTAGCGGGGTTCATCCTGTCTTCCATGTCTCAAACCTAAGGAAATGCCTGCCTGATGAAAATTTACATGTTCCTCTAGAGGAAATTCAAATAGACAAGTCATTGCATTTTGTCGAGAAACCTGCCGAGATTATGGACCGAACCCTGAAGAAGACCCGAACAACTACCACACCTATCGTCAAAGTCTGTTAGGAAAACAAACATGGAGCTAAGTTCTCCTTGGAACGCGAGGATCATATGAAGAAGAAATATCCCAATCTCTTCGTTTAGTCTGGTCTGTAATTTCGGGACGAAGTTTCTTAAAGTTGGGGAGACTGTGACCCTTCGTAATTTTGTTAAACATTTGTTAAAAGTCATTATAACCTGTAAGGGTTGTTTTGTTATTAATGCAAATACGGGGACTCGTTTGTAATTTAGCGTACCTTGATCTCTTTATTCCAAAATAATTAAGTAATTAATAATGATAATAATAATAATAATAACCATAATAATAATAATAATAATAATAATGATAATAACAATAATAATAATTCTAATAATAATAAATAATCATACTAAGTGTTAATCTTTAAAATAAATGAAAATAATAAAAGTTTATTATCTTAAAACTTAGAACTTAATGTTTGGGAATAAGATAATAAAACCTTAAAAACCTGGGGACTAAAACTGTAAATTGTTAAAACTAGAACCTAAACTTTAGAAATTAAATAAATAAAACCTAAACTACAGGGACCAAAACTGTAATTTTATTTAGAACCAACCCCACCCCCATTTCCCCTCCTTCTCCCGGCCGCTTTTCCGGCGCCATCCATGGCCGAGCTCCGGCGGCCCCCAAAACCTCAATTAAAACGTGTTTTGAACCCCAAACCAGTCCCAATCGAACCATAGAACCTTTTTGAACCTGTGATTTCACATTAAATGAACTTTTAATCGGTTTTTTTACACCCACGAACTGAAAACTGAAACCCCATCAACATCAAAATTGTTCCCACACTTAAATCACATTAATGATGCAATTAAACATGAATACATGTTCGTATAATCATTTAGAAGCTAATGGTATGTTCAATTTCACCTGAAATCAACACCCTCAACGAATTCCCACTCGTGAACCACCGTACCTACAACTCAACCGAACCCCAACTCTTGTTCTTTTTCAATCAAAATTAGCAGAGGGCTTTCGATTATCATCATCATTAGAAGCTTCTGGTACAACAAATTTGAGTATAATCATCTATAGCTCGTGAAATCAAGATACCACGGTCGCGACTTTGTTCGAACCCGTACCCATCGAATTCCACCTTCATAACAGGTAATTAAATATTCGTTAGACTCAGTTTTATGTGGGGATTAAAAGCCCCAAACTTTCGTTGATGGACATGTTCGTTTGGTTGCTCAATTTGATCGTTTTTTATTCTAGGGTTTATGTGAAAATAGGGATTTTCAGATTTAATGTTTTAAAAGGTTTAAAATGGGTTTATAACATAAGATGGACTTTGGCACACCGGTTAAATCACTGGAGTGGTGGGCAGGAGGTCCCGGGTTCGAACCCTCGCCCTTGCATTTTTGTTTTTAACTTGATTTTGTGAAAAACGTTTATTTACAGAAAATTCTAATATGCTATTAAATTGATATAAAAATTATTCTTTAACCAGAAATTTAATCTAATAAATCTTTTATTTTACCTTAGAAATTATAAAAATTGTTATAAAATATATTTCCTTGTTAATCTTTGCTATGAACTTAATCCTTTTAAATTCTCAAGGATGTCAATTTAATAGATCTTTTATTTTTATAAAATATATTTTTAAGTTTAAGTTATATAAAAGAAAATTGATATACATGTGTACACATTTAAAATATGCACTTATTGAAATTGTTTTAATCATTTAAGCATATAAAATTACCATTTTATCTAAATAGTAAATAATAACCATTTGAATATAAAGGTTTAACTTTTGTTAATAGTGATTATCACTAAAATTCTAATTTAATCATTCAAATACCAAATTAATAAATTGTATCCATTTAATAATGTAAAAAATCGTGAGATAAATGGTCTATAAATATAACACCATAATGATCATGAATAACTTAATACGACGTTTCGTTTAGGTGAACATTAGCGAATCCTCTGCATTATATACAAGACTTCTTATTATTTTTCATTCTTTATTATCCAAGTGAGTTTTTCCATACCCCTTTTATTTATTTTACACTTTCGGGTGAAACATGTTAACCTTATGATCATTGCACTTGTAAACTCGTTTGAATCTTGTAAACACTTGGGCAATTCATCATGTTTGTTGTGGTTAGTTGAACTTTAGTAATTACCATGTGATGACTATTATATGTACAATCATTAACTATTGCTAGCCTGGCGACGTCATAGATCTATGGGCCTGACAAGCCTACTTGGTTAATCCAACTTAGCTAATCGTTAAATCTTGTAATCTTGTAATCTTGTAATCTATCAAGGTTTGATTGTTACATCTGTTCATACATCCCTAGTTACTTTATTTACTAACTTATGACATGAATTGCCATCTTTTATATATAACTATGTATGAAAACTATGGAAAACTCACCAACGTTATGTTGACCTTTTATTTTTAACATGTTTCAGGAAATGGTAACTCTTAGCTTATTTTGAAGACTTGTTGCAATCTAGACATGTTGCAATCAAAAGACAATTTTTATTTTTGTGTCAAATTTCCTATGTTTTATTAATTGTGGAAGAATTATGTTATTTCAAAATATATGTCATGAATAATGTTGTTTAATAATAATGACACTTTTAATAATCGTTGTGTGGCATGAACAATCTTAAACCTCACATCTCGACGTTTCCCCCGTTAAGGTTGGGGTGTGACAAGTTTTGTGATTGTACATAACATAAATTTCACAGTACCTTTGTGGAGATTTAAACCATTGTTTGTTAACTTTTGATGTTGACGCTATATTTGATTCTTATTTATGTTTTGGCGTCAAAAAATTAAATTGTTGTTTTTAATTTGTCAATTTTTGCATTTGAGTTGACATTTTGTTCTTTGACAAATTATTTTTCATCTTTTGTTCATAAACTTTGTGAAGCCGCTGGATCGGCTGACATCCGAGCGTGTTCTTGACGGAAGGAGAAAAACCAAAAGACAAACAATAGAATGACCCATAATCGAGTGATTTCATTGACAAAACCGAATGATTACAAGCTCGTTAAACATAAGAATCACGACTTTTGGCAAGGGGAGATCAAGCATGATCTCCCCTCTCATCCAGCAGCCCCTGGGCACCGGTCACTCTCCCAAAATCTTTACTCTCTACACAATGAAACTGGTATTTATAGGCATCAGCCCATATCAGATGCGACTGGGCCCATTAGCGTGGTCCAATCGCATCTCTCAGTCGCACGACCGGTCCATTAGCATGACTCAGTCATACGACTGAGTCCCATTCGCATATGCTCCTGCGAATGACTTAGTTTAATGTGTTTACAACATATCATGTGTATTACATTAAGCCTAGACTATTCGTCCTGCGACGGACACACTATATATGACAATATATGCTCTAACAAATTCCCCCTTGGACGTTGCTGGCGAATAGTAGATATCACCTCTTACAATCTTCAGTCAAATCTTTGCTCTTGTCTTCAATAGAATCAAACAAAAAACCATATTAGCCAACGTTGTTGATCCATCAGGTTGCTACAGTTTCCCTGAAAATGAATTTAGGCACAACAGCTCTCGTTTACTTTGTAGAACACAATCATCGTAGCAAGATTCCCCATTTGACTGATTTTTTTAGATAATGACATGAACAGGTTTCCATTGCTCCAATCTTCACACAAGCTAACTTGATTAACATTAACAACTACAGAAATTCCCCCTCAGATTCAGCATATCCCAATATATAAACATTGTGCTCTCCTAGCGTCCTCATACGGTGTATTGGGCAAAAAGTAGAAGGTTCCAATCCATAACTGACAATATCAAACAAATCAGCATGCATGTAGATTCATCATCAGAAACTAGCTCACATCATCACTTTCTGATTGCGTCTTCAATTTCTCTAAACAAGGATTCCCCCTAAGAATCAGAATCCTCTCTGTGCAGATAAATATAACTTGATTGGCTCATAAATAGTCAGATGCTCCTGACTACCCCACAAAATCAGTACCGACTGTTGATATCTTCTCTTTTCTCTTTTGTGTTCTAACTACACTCACCAATTTTGGAAGTCCAACGAATAATAGGATATCCATCGAACTTGTTTGACAAAAGAACCTCAGGGTGAATGTGCTTTGCTCATCCTCAAATCTGTGCAGAGGCAGATCCATTTTTTTTTGGAACACCGTTCATTCGTATGACATGGAGGACAAATAGCACATCCGTGCGAATGGATGATACGAATGATATATTCATGCGACCGGTCCAGTCTTATGAATAGACATAAGACTAAGTCCATTCGGGTGACTGGACATAAGGCTGGTCTAGTAGTATGACTTGACATAAGACTGGTCCAGTAGCATGACTTGACATAAGACTGGTCCAGTAGCATGACTGGACATAAGACTGGTCCAGTAGCATGACTGGACATAAGACTAGTCCAGTAGCATGACTGGACATAAGACTAGTCCATTAGCATGGTCCAGTCGTACGAATGGTCCATTAGCATGGTCCAGTCGTACGAATGGTCCATTAGCATGGTCCAGTCATACGAATGGTCCATTAGCATGGTCCAGTCGTACGAATGGTCCATTAGCATGGTCCAGTCGTACGAATGGTCCATTAGCATGGTCCAGTCCTATGAATGGTCCATTAGCATGGTCCAGACATACGAATGGTCCATTAACATGGTCCAGTTGCATGAGCGGGTCTGCACGTAGATTTTCAGATCTGCAGCCGCCATGGCTGCCAAAAACCCTATCTGATGAATTTTACATGAACCGAAACAAGATAGACATCATAAGATTCGCATGGGTGATGAGAACGTGATCTTGGGTCTGATTTTAACAGATAAACAACACACGCCACGAGATCTGAGCAAAACACGAAGAACACGAAGTGGGTTTAACGTCAAAGAACATGAAATAGATCCAAAAATTAAGTGCTCGGGTTGCTAGAATGATTGTTAGATCATTCTAGCAGTAACCGGCTCTGATACCAATTGTGAAGTCGCTGGATCAGTTGACATCCGAGCGTGTTCTTGACGGAAGGAGAAAAACCAAAAGACAAACAATAGAATGAACCATAATCGAATGATTTCATTGATAAAACCAAATGATTACAAGCTCATTAAACATAAGAATCATGACTTTTGGTAAGGGGGGATCGAGCATGATCTCCCCTCTCATCCAGCAGCCCCTGGGCGTCGGGCACTCCCTCAAAACCTTTACTCTCTACACAATGAAACTGGTATTTATAGGCCTCAGCCCATATCAGATGCGACCGGGCCCATTAGTATGGTCCAATCGCATCTCTCAGTCGCACGACTGGTCCATTAGCATGGCTCAATCATACGACTGAGTCCCATTCGCATATGCTCCTATGAATGACTCAGTTTCACGTGTTTACAACATATTAGGTGTATTACATTAAGCCTAGACTATTCATCCAGTGACGGACACAATATATATGACAATATATGCTCCAACAAACTTCCTTCTTGGATTCCTTAGGAACAAATCTTTTTGTAACAGCGGAAGTCTTAGAATCTGACCCGTTTTCAAATCAGAGTGAGATTTGCTTTTAGGAATTAGTTTAATTTCTTGGAAAGAGTTCATGTTCAACAAACCAACAACCATAAATTTAATTGGTTTAAGTTTAGTTGCTTGATTTGTTAATTTTGTTGGATTTTCTGAACTTTTGTTTAGTTCAGTTTTTGCTTTATTTGCTTTTCTTATTCTTCGTTGATTCTTTGATTTAGAAGAACTTGATTTAATTTCAGATTGAACATCTTCAGGTGAAGATTCTTTTTCATGTTCTTTCAGTTTCAGATTAACAGAATTTGAATCTTCTGATGTTCATTCCTCTTGTTTAGCTTTTTCTTTGCTTTTAATTTTCTGAACTTTTGTCACTTCTTCCAACATAGAATTAGTTGGATCAGAAGTTTTCTTACTTTTTTGTTTTGATATATATAATTTTATCTTTATAGGATGACCATTTTTTTATCTTTTCATCATCCTTTTCAGCAAAAATTTTTACATTAGCCTTTTCTTCTTCATTGTCAAAGTTCTTGGTTTTGTTCTGGAAAGCTTTGAGTTTAGCTTTGTTTCCAGGGGAATGATCATGCGTGTAAAGTTTTCTGGTAGAGTGCTGGTTATTGAAGCAGGCATTGGTTCATGAGTGAATCCTAATCCTACTTTTTATTTATCTTTTCTTTCACTCACCAGTTTTTCAACAATCATTTTTGAACTTTTAACTTTAGCAAGATCTACTTGAGTAGCAGCATGTGCTATTTTCTCCTGTTCTAGATTTTTGGTCATTTCTTCCAACTGTTTGGAAACAATTTCTAACTCTTTTAACGTTTTGTTCCAAGATGTTTAAAGAGAAATGATCTTTTGATCTACTATGTTATGATCAGATTTTAGTTTATTATGCATTGACTCTCTTGTTTTAGTGTCTCGCAGATTTTATATGAGTAGCTTTGATAGTATTCAACATGTTCGAAGCATGATTTGGTGCAAAGTTTTTCCCTTACTTCAGATGGTATTTTAGGATATTTTGGGAATGAGGTTTTAGAGTTTGAGATGAAGTTTCAACCTTGAGTTGATCAGACTGAGCCATCAAAGCAATCTCATCTGAATCCTTCTTAGGATCAGACTTGTCACTCTAATCATACTCATATTCTTCATTCTCACCTTCCACTTTTGGATCAAGTCTTCTGACCAATCTTCCCCTTGTATTTCTGCCACAGGAGATAAACTTAAAGTTAAATCATTGGTAAATTGTTCAACATAGGCACTCCAATCATATCCATCTTTCACACTGTCTACAAGAGCTTTCTTAGGTTCATCAGATGATTTTGATTCATCTTTAAGCTCTGGCATCATAAGACTTTGATATGGTTTTTGGAATGTCTTCTGATTTGATTGGAATCTCTGATTGCTAGACTTGATTGAGCATTTCCTCCATTATTCCTGGGAGCTTTGCATTACCTAGAAAAATGCCTATAACTGTTACAGTTGAAACATCTCGACTTTGACTTGTCAAAACCAACGGTCTTATTAGCACTAGGCTTATATTTCCTGTTGACATACAATTGTTTTTATGTTCTTTATGCAATCATAACCATCTACCAATTCAAACCCATCTCTTCAACATCTTCATGACCCATCTCAAACAAATCCTGCAAAACAAGATCTAACTGTGTTAGATGACTACCTTGATATGCTTGAAAGCTTGCCAGGAAGACAGTGAAGGCAGTTTTAGACTCTTCATCCTCTAATAGTATGTTTATCACATCTTTAACTTTACTACATTTAGCAGAGCTAACAGATGGAGTCTCTGTTTGTGGCTTTGAACTCTGAGAAATAGGAGGAGACTGAGCTTGAGGTTGAGGTTTGGTTTCATAAGCAGGTGCACTAGTGAAAGATGAATTAGTGAAGTATCTTGCTCCTACAAATAAATCTCCCTCTTCTTCAGTTACACTTTCATTCTTAGCCATGAAAGCATTCTCAAAAGTGTTTGCTGGAGATGCAACAAATTGATACTATGACATTGATGATGTTCTATCATTATTCCTTGAACTCTAATCAATCTCTACAAATTCAATATTGGCAACTAACAGATCTAGATCCATTAGAAATTTCTCTGTGTGCTTTAACAATGTCACTGTTTATTTCTATGACGATGGTAAAGCATTGAGAAGTCTAATGGTGAGATCTTCAAGATCATGTGTAATGCCAGCTGTTGACATCTCTGTAGTAAGCTGCACATGTCTATTCATCATCTGGTTGATGGTCTTACCAGATAGATGTTGAAAAAGCTCTAACTGCCTCTTTTGTATCTCTTTACCTCCTTCATAATAGTCTTTAAAGTTTTGTACATTGTGTAACCAGTTTGATAACCATCAAGCCTAGCTAGGACTTCAAGAGGTAGTCCTTTACGCATCAATGAGTATGCTTTGATATCATTCTTGACCTTTCTCAAATCATCACCTCGCAGACCATCTTCAGGGTTGGGTTCTGGTGAATCTTGGTGTATAGACAAAACCCCTATCAGACCCATCAGTGGTTATAGGAATGTATGGTCCTTTTTCGACAGATTTCCAAAGATCAGTATCAATGGAATTCAGGTGATGTTTTAACCTAAGTGATCAATTTTTAAAATCTGCTCTGTTTTTAGGCTTAGGTACTCTATTTTCAGAATCTTCTGATTTCAATATTTTTAGATTTTGATTTTATAGAAGAAGAAATATTTTTGTTGATTTTTAAGTTTTTGAATTAAAGAAATGAATTAAAAATATTTTTCCATTTTTCAAATTTTTTAAGAAAAAAATTTCTAAGTGGGTTGATGTGCCTGAACAGTGTTGAAACGCCTCAACATTTTTGATTCTTCTGGATTTGACCTAGAAACATCTAAGGATTTCCTTAGAATAATTCTCAAAAATGCCCAACTAGATGCGCCTGAACAGTAGTGATGCGCCCAAACAGTTGTGGGACGGCTGGGAGTAAAAACGCCCAAACAGTTCTAATGCGCCTAATTAGTTGAAATTCGCCTAGAATTACTTAGTTTCTGGTTAATTCCAAAGTGTCCAAACAGTTGAAATAAGTCTCAACAGTTATTAAACGCCTGACGTAAAAATGCCTAAACAGTTGTAAAGCGCCTAAACAGTTGTCAAGCGCCTAGACACTTAGGCAATTTTCAACAGTTTTCAACCCTAATGCGCCAAATTCATCCTGTTCTTATGAACATAACGAACTCAAATTTTCTGAAATCTTAAAAACTTGATAAATTAATTTGAAATCTTCTAAATCAGTAGATTTATGTCGATTAACAATCCTTTCAATTCAATTTCTTCAATTACAAACAACAAATCAGTGATTTAGTCGATTTTTCAGTTCGAACGTGAAGAACACTTCCTAACACAAATTTGATCAATTCACTGAAATTAGACGAATTAAACCGCTAGTTTTGATTCAATTCAAGTTTCTAATGATGAAACACAACTGAAATCAATAATATTTCAATTGAATTGCTTATCAATCATAGATTCAAGTGATTTTGAGTTTGCAAGTTCGTACAAGCTCAATCACTGAACGAACAGCTCTGATACCATTTGATAGGATCAAATGTATAGATCTGTGATGATATTAGAAGGCAATTCAATAAAAAACAAATGTAGTAATCAAATCAATGCACAATATCAAGAAAAATTCATAGAAGTTTATTGATAATAGCAAAGACAATTACAAGGGTAAAAACAATTCGTTCAAATTCTTAGTCTAACCTACACAAGTCTAAGCTATTTATACTATTAATATACAAGGAAATACTATTTACAAGACTAGTCCCAATACTATGACAAAACTTATAATACAAAGACAAATAAGGACAACATGTTAATCTTTAAGAAGTACTAACAAAGAACCGATACCCCCTACCTCGTATTGATGATCTGTTCGATTAACTTCAGGGATCCAGTTACTATTCTAAGATTGACTTAAGATCTAGTTATCATCAGTTGCGAGTCCGAGAAGAAGACATGTCGAAGAAGGCATTCAGGACCCGCTATATCCACTATGAATTCTTGGTCATGCCGTGTGGGTTGACTAATGCACCGGCGGTATTTATGGACCTTATGAACCGCATGTGCAAACCCTACCATGATCAGTTTGTTATTGTGTTTATAATTAACATATTGATCTATTCCAAGACCAAGGAGGAACACGAAGAGCATCTACGGCTAATCTTAGAACTGTTGAAGAGGGAACAATTATATGCAAAATTCTCTAAGTGTGCCTTCTGGATACAAGAAGTGTAGTTTCTGGGTCATATTATGAATGAGAAAGGAATCCATGTAGATCCTGCAAAGGTGGGAGCAATTAAAAATTGGCTAATTCCTAAGACGCCTAGTGAGATACGTCAATTCCTTGGACTGGCATGATACTATCGACGCTTCATCGAGGGATTTTCCGAGATTTCCCAAACCCCCACTGCCTTGACACATAAAGGTACAACATTTAAATAGAGAGGAAGACAAGAATCAGCCTTCCAATTGTTGAAACCGAAACTCTGAAGTGCACCGATACTGGCATTACCGGAAGGGATGGATGACTTTGTGGTGTACTGTGATGCATCCATTCAAGGATTGGGTTGTCTCCTAATGCAGCGTGATAAGGTGATAGCCTATGCCTCAAGACAACTGAAGGTACATGAGAAGAACTATACCACCCATGACTTGGAATTGGGTGCAGTGGTTTTTTCTCTGAAGATCTAGAGACACTACTTGTAGGGTACCAAATGCATTATTTACACCGATCACAAGAGTCTTCTACATATCTTTGAGCAGAAGAAACTGATATGGGCAAAGGTGGTAGGTGGAGTTATTGAATGACTACGATTGTGTTATCAAGTATCATCCGGGGAAAGCAAATATGGTTGCCGATACTCTAAGCAGGAAGGAAACAACTAAGCCTAGGAGAGTGCGAGTTTTACAGCTTACTATCAGCACTCAACTACCAGAACAAATCAATGAAGCTCTGAAGGTATAGAATATTGGATCTGAATCGCTGTGTGGGATGGATAAACAGCTTGAGGTGAAAGCTAATGGGATTCGTTACTTCATTGATAGACATTGGGTGTCTTCCTATGGGAATCTGAGGGATTTTAGTTATAAGTGAGGCGCATAAATTCAAATACTCAATACATCCTGATTCAGACAAAAGGTATCATGATCTTAAGGCGCACTATTGGTGGCCTAACATGAATGCAGATGTAGCTACCTATGTGAGCAAGTGTTTAACCTGCTCTAAGGTGAAAGTTGAGTATCAAAAGCCATCTAGGTTACTATAATAACCTGAGATTCTTTATGGAAGTGAGAGAAGATCTCTATGGATGTCATTACGAAATTAACCAGGACTCCTACTGGGTGTGATATGATATGGGTGATTGTGGATAGGTTGACTAAGTTAGCTCACTTCTTGGAAATCAAAGAAATGGATAAGATGGATAAGCTAACTCGAATTTACCTGAAGGAGGTAATTTCAAGACATGGTGTGCCAATCTCGATTATTTCTGATCGTGGTCCTTTCACATCTCATTTCTGGCAGTCGATACAGAAATCCTTGGGTACACGCTTAGACATGAGTACTGCAAATTATCCACAGACTGAAGGATAGAGCGAGCGCACAATACAGACCTTGGAAGATATGTTACGAGCGTGTGTAATCAATTTTGGGAATAATTGGGAAGTTCATTTAGATTTAGTGGAATTTTCCTATAACAACAGTTACCACACCAGTATCCAAGCGGCACCGTTTGAGGCACTGTATGGGTGAAAATGAAGGTCACCAGTCTGTTGGCCAGAGATTGGTGATAGTCAATTGACTGGCCCTAAATTGATTTATGAGACCGCCAAGAAAATAGTACAGATAAGAAACCGTATGGCAGCAGCTTGAGACACACATAAGAGCTACGCTGATAAATGAAGGAAACCTTTATAGTTTCAAGTCGGAGATAAGGTCTTGTTAAAGGTGTCACCGTTGAAAGGTATGATCCGTTTTGGAAAACGAGGAAAGCTTAACCCACGGTATGTTAAACCATTTGAGATTAAAAAGAATTTGCCCGATGGCATACCGACTAAAGCTACCTGATTCGTTAAGTGGAGTTTATGATGTTTTCTATGTCTCGAATCCGAAGAAGTGCTTATCTAACGAGACCTTGATTATACCGCTAAAGGAAATAAAAGTAGACAAGCAACTGTGTTTCATTGAAGAACCGGTTAAGGTGATTGACCGAGAGGTCAAGACCCTAAAACAAAGCAAGATCCCTATTGTCAAGGTTCGCTGGAACTCAAGACGTGGACGAGAGTTCACGTGGGAAAGTGAGGATTAGATGAAGCTCAAGTATCCTCATCTGTTCGAAGCAGGGACTACTACCAGCGATGGTAATGATTAAATTTCGGGACGAAATTTCTTTCAACATGGGGATAATGTGACAACACACTCAAAAATTCACTCGATTTCGATTTTCTTGTATCAATGCAGTAGACCAGTGATGTAACACAACCATGTAACTCAATTTTCAGGATGAAAATTCTTTCAACATAGGGATAATGTGACATCTGGTAATTTTCCGTTACCAAACTTCATTAGTTCCATTAGGTCTTGCATACACGTGTTGTGAGCACGCACTAGTTATCGCGTAATGTTGGTGACTTAATTATAATTAACAATGGCTATTAGATAATAACTTGACTAATAATGTTGATTATTAGTTTGTGGTTATACGATTTATGAATTTTAAATATTATTTGTGAATTTTATTTGATAAGGTGATTACGTGAAAATATTGTTCACATGTTTTGTTATTAGTTGAAACATATAATTATTATTGATGATTAATATACTTGTGTTTAGTAGTTAAAACCTTTTAAAAAGTGTCAGAAAGATTAGTTTTTTATTAAATATAAACAATAGGGGTTAAGTTGTAATTAGCATAAAACTAAAACTTAACAAAATTAAAACCCTAATCCCCCCAAACCCCCCCCCCCCAATCAGCCGCAACCTCACCCAAAACCTCTCCCCTTTGAGAATTCAATCTCCAAGTGCCAAGAACAAGTTGATTTTGGTGTGATTCAAGTATTACAACACGTTAGCAAGTTCAATACTTGATTTCTACATGTTTAAAGGTAGGTTTTATCAAGTTATTCATAGCTTTTGATTCTTGATGAGCCCTAATTCGAATTATTGGGCAGAAATCAAAATTGATGATGATGAATGATGATATGATGTTAGTTGTGATGTATTGTTGATAGATTGTGATGATTTATATAAAAAAAAATCCATGATTTTGATGACCTAGTTCATACCTTACTCAAAATAGTTCATACCTTACTCAAAATAGTAACTTTTGATCATGAAATTATGCAATTAATGTTGTTTGATGATTTTTTGATGTTAGTTGGATTGTATTGATGATAGTTTATGATGATTTTACAAGAAAATCCATGATTATGAGTTCTTAGTTCATACCTTGCCCTAAATAGTAACTTTGGATCATGAAGATACATGTTCTAGTGAATTATGATTGATTAATGTGTTTGAATGGTATCTATGAACTAGTCTAGGCATGTTATTGGTGAATGTGTATTGAAGATGATGAAAGTTGGACTTTTTGATGCTACTTTCCCAAAAGGAAAACTTTATTTTTGAAGAACATTGGATATGATGATTTGGGCATGTTTATGATGCTAAGATCATGTTAGAATGCTTATTGATGATGTCTAGTGTGTTGGATTGTGTTAATTGGGTAATTGGATGTTTGATGAACTATTTTGAAAATCTAGATTTCTTGGAAAATATGTAAGAATATAAGTATGATATTTTGTACCAATTATGTGTACGATGAATGATGATCTTGATAAGACTTAAGATGTACAAAATGGATTATGTGGTTAGCTTGTGCGATGACCTTGAAATCATGATGTATAATGTGATACTACTTTTGGCTAAGCAACTCAACTTAACATGTCACCAACGGGTCAAGTGGGTCAACTAGGTCAACTTTGTTATTGTGTTTCATAACACTTTGGTCAATCTATTTATTAAGCTCATAGGATCTGTTAGGTCTTTCTGGTTAGGTATACTTACAAACTCACGTGATCTAAGTAACCTTTGAAGGGTTGTCCTCTCATTCTCTATTTGCTTATGTTGTATAGTCAGTTGGAACGTCAGGTGAGTTCATGCCCCACTGTTTTTACTTCCTTTTTGGGGGAGATAACATACTGTTTTTTGGAAACGCTTTACATTGATAAGTTGTGTTAGTATAACATAGTGTAGCATACCATGAAAGCCCTCACACTTTCGGATCGTTAATATTTGTAACTGGAGGGAAATGTTGGGTAGTACTACTAGGCCTGACAAGCCCCACCTGTGCTACTCGAGGTCAAATGGGTGTAATATTGTCTAGGACACAAACATCATCACAACTTGGTAGGTTGTGATGGGAGGCAAACAAGCGAAACACATGTCAGCTTCGATCACGAAATCACTATAGTTGTTACTTGTGAATATAGAGTAGCTATCTGTTTCAATGCACTTCCTATGTTTTACGACTATTACTGTTTATGTTAAACGCAAACTCTTGAATTCACCAACCATTGTGTTGATATTTTTAGTATGCTATTCTCAGGTCGTTAACTCTGGTTGCCAGTAGGAGCACATCACAGTGCAGCATGCTTTACAAAGCTTCACATTATGTCATGACAATTGGTTTTATTATTTATAAGTTTTAAATAATGGTTTGGCGCATATTTTGCCAATGTTACATTTTAAATACTTTGAGTATGATTTACTTACAAACGCTTCCGCACAGTTTTCAAGTTTTAAACTCTGGCTAGTTTTTATTTAAATGTTGCATATAATGTCGTTCTGAGTAACTAATAAATGGGATCATGGTTTGTTCACACGCCTCGTGGTATAACCCCGTACGTAGATTTTGAGAGTGTAACAAATAGAGCCTTGCTAAGTTAGCTTCATGAGAAAGTTAGAAATAAAAGTGAAGCTAAGACAGTATATTGTACGAAACCCCTATGAAGATGCACATGATAATCAAGGAAAGGTTGGATAATAACATTATAATAAAACACCCTAACACCTAGCGAGAACCAATTGTATATGATATTTCAGTCATCGACCATAAACTTTGAAACCAATTGTAATTAATGCTAAATCACCTTTAATTGGGTGTCCTTTAGGATTTCATTAGACATTAAACTAATATAATCCAAAACTTATGATCAAAACACGAATTAGAAGTTTATTCCAAATCAAATTCGATTGTCATGCTATAAAGCCTAGTGTTAGTTAGTTGCTCAACTACAACTCTATATATTCAATAATGATCTCAAGGTACTTAGATTCAATCTAGGACACAATATTTTAACAATCACTTCAATTATTTAAAGAAAAAATGCTATCTAGAATCTCTTAGGCATGATAAAACACAAATGCATATGATCAACCACATAAAGAACATATAAAACACATCAAACATTCAAATTGAACTACTACTAGCAATAAGAAAAAAAGTAAATAGAACTCAGTAACCAAAAGTACAAAATACAATAATTGAACGGAAGTAAACTAACCAACGGAATGTAGTAAATGGATAAACAGAAACAATACCCGATTGTCTCATCTATAAAGGTTGCAAGCTCAACAACCAATACCATTTTGGTTTGCATGCCTAATTCATTCAAACAAATCATTTTGAAATGTGCAGGGTACATCAAAATTAAACTAAAACATAGTTGACAACAGCTGATGCTCCTGGCACACAATTGGAACTAGCATATTTATACCAACTAACAAAGATTTAAAGGATGTGGTTTTGATAAAATGATTCATAAAAAAAAAACTGATATCAAAATAGAATTGTTTCTTCGGTTGAAATGCATCTTCATTGATAACTTAGATGGTTAATAGATCAAAAGGTAAAAGTTTTCTATTGGTGAATTTGGTGACAAGTTCTCAGATGCAAACAAGTCTTGCAGTTGGTGTTCCTATATTAGGCATAACTACGATTCGTTGGTTATTTTCACTTATCTCTATTTACACGTATAATAACTTAACTAGTTGATTCATTCCAACTTATATAGACTGATCATCAAATTTTAAAACCTAACCTCATCCTGAGACCTTTGCACTTTTTTCTTCAAAAGTTCTTTTCTTGTCTTCATCTTTTTCTCAATTTTTCAAATATTCTCAAACCCTAAATCTTTATAATCTTTCTTAGTCATGGCTCTCAAACTAAGACCAGTACACAACCTCATTTCTATACTTACCAAGTTTAATGAACATAAGAGGAGTTCCATTCAATGATTAATTTCATCAAGAGGCTGAAATTTTACTTTACATTGACGATTAATACTGGAATGTATGTTGAAACTTTACACGAATTATGGTTAAACGTCTCAATCATACAATATTTTTAAAACCAGACTAGAGATCGAACCATAGGTCTTAGTGGTTCACTAGTTGAACCAAATTTTAAAACCAAATCATATTATTATTACATTTAAAACAAAATCAAATATTTATAATCTAAAACTTATTTGAAAAAAAATGAAATTATATATAACAAATAGTTTTTTTAACACGCACTACAAAATTTTCGACCATTTGCGGCGACAGATGTCGCTGCTATTAGCCCCAAAAGTCGCCGCTAATGCCTTTAGCGGCGACATGACGCCGCTAAAGGGTTGCCGCTAATAGATAATTAAAGTCTATTTTATCGATAAAAATTTATAATAAACTGAACTTAGATAATTAAGGTCTATATTATCGATAAAAAGTCATAATAACCTAAAACAACTATGATGACACATCCAACTTTAAATTATTTTAACCCGTTTAAACTCAAATCAGGTCGTTTTTACCCATTTTGATCCGTTTAAGCTAATATTAGATAATTAAAGTCTATTTTAGCGATAAAAAGTCAAAATAACCTAAAACAACTATGATAGACTTACCTGTGTAAATGACTGAGGAGTTTGTTCGTGATCATTAACAAAAGAACTCGTCCCTGCAGATGATGATGGTTTACGCCCAATCCCCCTAATATGTCTGTTGGTACACCTGTCCCTAGTTCAGTTCTGATGTACTTAAATGTTTAAGGACTTTCATGTTGTTACACTGATGTAATCATTTGATTTTTGTAATGAAAGACTCTTGAATGAATGAATATGTGTTATTGAATGTCTTGTATCTTTATATTAGTGTTTATTACATGCATATATGAACATGTTATATGGGTTTACAGTTGTTATATATAGTTCTGTGTCAATAAAGATTCAGGAATGTGCTTAGCAAAGTCTTATGACCCAGTCGCACGACTGAACCATGCGTGTGAGCCAGTCGCACGACTGAGTCATGCGAATGACTCAGTCGTACGAATGATTCAATCTTATGGTTCATACGTACGTATGAATGGATCGTATGACTCAGTCGCATGACTGAGCCATACTCATGGCTCAGTCGTACGAATGAAGACTGTAACCTATAAAAACCACTTAATTCGTGGACAAACAAAACACTTCGAGAATTTAAAGCCATCCTAGAATGTCCAACTCATCCCTTCTAACTTCATAGAGCGTTTATGATCATTCCTAATCAATTCTTAACGTTTTCTAATCGTTAGTTTTGATCAGATTAACGTTCTCCCTGATTGGATCACCAATCAAATAGGATTCCGCACTATTTGATCTAGTTTTCACATAGATTCGGTTAGTACCAGTTCGTACTCGGTCCTGACAAGTGGTATCAGAGCCTTGGCTCTCGATTCTACGTGGATTCAATCACGTTTTTGCAAAAATCAACGTTTTTCAATCAATGATCCGTTCATTTTGCATTAAAAATTCGATTTTTACGAGTGCATGTGTTCAAAAGTTCGTATTTTTCGAGTTTTAGCCGTCTAGGGTTTTCAAAATCGTGTTTTTTAGTCGAATCGAGTGAAAACTTTTGAAAGATTTCGAAGTCAGACGTCTTAGTCGCACGATTGATCCAATCGCATGACTGAACTTCATACGCATAGCTCATTCGCATGATTGGTCAAATCGTATGTTCATTCGCACGTTTAAGCTCGTTCGTTCGGTTCAGCTCAGTCGTATAGTTCATTCGTACAACTGAACTCATACGCATAGATTCATACTCACGGTTGACCTCAATCGCACGTGTGAATTCAGTCGCACATTTCAATCGTACGGTTAAGTCTCATTCGCATTCCCTAGTCGCATTAGTCAGTTAGTTTGTCAAGTTTTTTAGACTAAGTCATCATGGACGAACAGCACTTTGCTTTCTCAGCTGGGAAGGAATCCAGAATTCAGAATCTCCTGCTTTTGAAAAATGAAATCGGAAATCACAATAAACCACCAAAGCTTCTGACACTTGACAAATATCCTCAATGGAAGCAACGGTTTGAAATTCATTTTAATAGAGTGGACACCAACTTATGGAGCACAATTGAGACTGGCTACACTATGCCAGTTGGAGCTTATGGTGTTTCACTGACTCTAAGTGGTTTGAATGAAGCGCAAAAGGTTGCGTACAATGCTGAGAAGAAGGCCTATGCATTGTTGACACAGTCCATCCTAAAAGATATTTTTCAACAGTTCTCAAAGCACAAGCAGTGCAAGAAGTTATGGAAGGATCTAGAGAATCGGTATGAAGGAAATGCAACGCTTAAGTCTCTAAAGGCTAAAGCTTTGAAGAAGGAATTTGATAACTTCTCGTCAATCGGAAATGAGAGTCTGGACGACGTTATCGATCACTTCTATCATTTGATGAGTGAACTGCACACTCATGGAGTTAAAACGTCGATGGACGATAAGGTGTCGAGTCTGGCTGATGGTTTACCTGATAAGTGGGATTCATTCGTTTCCACTTTAAGACATAATGAAGTGCTGGAAACGTTGGAAATAAATTACTTTATTCTGAAACTGAGAGAGGAAGAGCTACGACAAAAGTACAAGTCTAAAAAGGGAACCTACACTCAGAATCCTCCTCTATACAATATGGCTCTAACTACTGCATCTTCAAGTGCACCCTTGCAGACTGCTTTCGTGTCTAACACATCTGCAAACGTTCAAAGTGCATCTTCAGGTTGTGAGTCAGGTGGTTCATCAAGTGCTCAATAGAGTTCTGCAGAAGCTCAACCAATGAAGTTAACGACAGAGAATCTGAGCAATGTAACTGTGAAAGTTGCTAAGGAGCATATGGATTTACTTGCTGCTGTGGTCCATTCGTATGACGGGTTAGTAGCAGGGAAGATTGGTAACTGTCACTTGGTAGATGAAGATTACGAGCAAGTGGATGAAACCGAGCTAGAAAGGATGGATATCATGTGGGCTCTAGCTAATGCTGTGCGAAGAGCTAAGAAATTCGTCAAGAAAACGGGACAAAACCTGGTGGCCACAAAGGATACTACTTTTGGATTTGACAAGTCAAAGGTCACATGTTTCAAATGTGGAGAAAAAGGCCATTTGAAGAGAGAGTGTGTTAAACCTAAGAAAATAGGAAATGGTAACCCATTTTCATCAACCAATAGACAAGAAAAAGACAAGAAGATAGCTCCAACAAGTCAGGACTCCAAAGCAATGGTGGCACAAGGTGATGAAGGTCAAGACTGGTCTTTTCGCTTCTTATCTGACGGTGCAACTAATATCGCGTTGGTTGAGGATCTAAACGATGACTCAGCAAGTGAGGGGGAGAACTTGACTGAGTTTGATACTGTTGATATAAATGACTCAATGGCTGCTGTTGATCATCTAGTAGAGGATGAACTGAATGATGCTTCTAAAACTTACCAGGAACCCCAGGTTGCATTTGTTGCTGGCACCTCAAACTCTGCACAGGTAGAATCTAAAGAAACCCTATTCGATAAACATGCTTGTGTTGAATGCAATCAGTTTCGGGAAAGCATTGACTTAAAATTTACTAGGTTATTTGAACATAATGATAACTTGGTAAATGACTTAAAACTTTACACTAAGGCTAACAGATTGTTGAAGCAAAATGAAAGCAGTTTTAAAGAGAAAATTGAATTATTGAGAAAACAACTAAGGAAAATCGAGGTTGTGGCTTTTAACCAAGAAAATGACATAAAGTTTTATTTAAAGTCAATTGAGGAAACTAAAAAGGAAAAAGCTATTCTTCAAGTGGAAAATGAGTCATTAAAACAAAGACTGCATAGTTTAGCTAGTTCCTCAAATATCATAAAAAACTTGGTTAAAGAAAGAAACAATGGGGAAGGGATTGGTTATAAAGTTGTGCCTCCACCACATGAGATCCTTTTGAACATAAAATAGCGTCCTGTTAATAATAATCCTATCAAGGATCATGTGGTGACTACACCTTTGGTCAGTGATCCTGATACTGCACTTAGATCTGCACCTCAGGTGACTGATCAAAAGGCATCAACTTCGGGCACAAGGGATGAAGTCTTAATTGGGGACTGGGTGGTAGAGGATGATCACGTGCCTCTTGGTTTAGGATCACCGACTGCTGTGTCAAAACCAAAAATTTCAAAAACAACTCAGTCTAAACTGGTCAAGCAAGATTTCCACAATGTGAAAAAACAAAACAATTAAAGTGTTAAACAAATCAAATTTGTCAAAGAAGGTGAAAAACCAAAGGTTGAGACCAAAAGGACCAATGCTGACGTGTACTCCCCACCCCACAAAAGATCTCCTAGTCCTGTTGAGAGGAGATCATGCTATAACTGTGGACAAAGAGGACATATTTCTTCATGCTGTCCTCGCTATCAGACACCTAGATGTAAAATTGAATTGGTTCAGGAAGTTAAACCTTCTTTTTCAGAACAGAGGTCTAAAACACCTACTAGGTCTTACACCCCTTCCCAACACCAAAGACAACACAGACAAGCCACAGGAAAGTTTGTGATGCCTGAGGCAAAACCGATTTTTGAAAATAGGCCTAAAATTCAAACTGTTAATCAGTCATCGGTTTACCATAAAAAAGCCTTACACAAGGATGGTCTGTGGAAAGCGAAAACATCTGACGTGTCTGATAGTGGTGATAAGAAGAAGAATGAGGTTTCTCCAACTCCAAATGGACAGTGGGTGGAGTTTGTGATGTGCGATGCCTCTGGAAAACCCAAGCCTGTAAAGGCTTGGGTCCCCCTCCTTAACTAATCTTTTTCTGTTTTTGTGCAGGTTGTCCGCTACAGTGCCTCTACCAACACATGGATAATTGATAGCGGGGCATCCAGGCAGATGACTGGAAATCACTCTCTCCTTTTCAACGTCAAACAAATTAAAGGGGGACGTGTTTCCTTTGCTGGTAACAAAGGTGGGTACATCACCTCTCAAGAAGAAGTAGGTAATTGGAAGGTAAAATATGATAAGGTAAATTATGTTCAGCAGTTTGAGAACAATTTACTTTCAGTTTCTCAGATATGTGACAAGGGCTTTAAGGTTATGTTCGACAATAGGAAATGTTACATTCTGAAGAAGGAAATGGATATCCCTGAGGAGCAGGTACTAATGTCAGCTTCAAGGTACAATGATTTGTACGTCTTGGACATGTCTAAAGCTTCTACTACTGAGTCCACTGCTCAGTGCTTCTTATCAAAGGGAACGGAGAAGGAGTCCATTTCATGGCACAGGAGAATGGGACACATAAATCCTCAAAAGATGAATCATCTGATTCAGAACAACTTAGTTGAGGGAGTAACTGTTAAGAACTTCCAACTTCTGGATTTCTGTGTCTCATGCAAGAAAGGAAAGCAGATAGGAAGTCTCACAAGTCCAAGAACGTTAATTCTATTGAGATGCCCCTGGAGCTTCTGCATATGGACCTATTTGGTCCTGTCAGCACAAGGAGTGTAGCAGGAGACTGGTACTGCTTCATAGTCACTGATGACTACTCGAGATTTTCATGGGTGATGTTTCTGAAAGCTAAGTTAGAGACATTTGAATCGTTCAAAGTGCTCGTGACTACACTGGAATCTCTGTACAAACTGAAGGTAAGGAAGGTTCGTTCAGACAACAGGACTGAGTTCAAGAATCAGTGGATGGATGCTTTCTTCAAAGAAAAGGGGTTTGTTCATCAGTTCTCCTCCGCATACATGCCACAGATGAATGGAGTTGCTGAACGCAAGAATAGGAGCTTGATAGAAACTGCAAGGACAATGTTAGGAGATTCCAAGTTGCCAGTACAATTTTGGAATGAAGCAATTACCAATGTGTGCTACACTCTTAACCGTGTATTGGTAGTCAAGCGACATGGTAAGACTTGCTATGAGTTGCTTCAGAAACGCAAACCAAATCTAAGTTATCTGGAACCATTAGGGGCTCCATATATGTTACTGAAGAAAAATCCGGAGGGAAAGTTCAGTGAGAAAGCAGATGAAGGCATCTTTCTCGGATACAACATGCCTGACAAATGAGTCTATAACAATTCTACAGGTCAGGTAGAAATATGGTACCACGTAGATGTGCAAATACACACCACCCCCTGCTCAAAAAGGTCCATCCTCATTCTTCGATTATGATGGATTTTTCAAATCTTTTAACCTTCCTCCAGCATGTTCAGATGACGAGATTGCTGCACAGATTATGTACGACGCCTTAATTGCTCCAAATCTGGATTTCAACAACACAGTACCAACTAGTGGTGCTTCTGGCTCTTCAGAAACTGCTCAGGACGTTAGTGATGTCTCATCAGATGATGAAGAAACAGTTGAAACAAGCATTGAGAATAACGTCAATCAAGCTAGCAGTTCAACAAATGCTGAGAACGCATCAGGGAACCCGGATGCTGAACCTGTAGTCATAAACATGGATACTGAAGGGGTCGTTCCTACGACACCTGTGACACGGATTAGTGTGAATCATCCCCAGGATACCATCATTAGGGATCTCCACTCCGGTGTTCAGACGAGAAATCAGCTATACTCTGCTGATTATGCTGCTATTATGGAAAAGGGTGACGTGAATGATGGTGCTTTCAAATGTTTTATTTCTCAAGTCGAGCCTAAACACGTAAGTGATGCCCTGAATGATGAGGCCTGGGTAAATGCTATGCAGGAAGAGCTGCTACAGTTCAAGAAGCTTGGAGTGTGGACGCTCGTGGATAGGCCTAAAGGAGTTAAGGTGATTGGCACCAAATGGGTGTTGCGCTGCAAGAAGGACGACCAAGGTGTAGTAATCAGAAACAAGGCAAGATTGGTTGTTCAAGGATTCAGACAAGTCGAGGGAGTCGACTACAATGAAGTGTCTGCACCTGTGGTAAGGATGGAAGCTATTCGCATATTTCTGGCCTATGCATCCTAAATGAAGATCAAGGTTTATCAGTTGGATGTTAAAAGTGCATTCCTTCATGGGAAATCCGTGAAATAGTATACGTCAGTCAACCCGAAGGATTTGAAGATCCTTACCATCGGGACAGAGTCTACAAACTGGACAAGGCTCTATACGGGCTACATCAAGCTCCTCGAGCTCGGTATGAGAAGCTCTCCACCCACCTATTAAAACATGGTTTTCGCAGGGGTAGGATAGACTGCACGTTGTTTATCAAAGAGAAAGATGGAGATTTACTAATGGTGCAGAATTATGTGGATGACATAATCTTCGGTTCCCGAAACGAAGAATTATGTAAAGAATTCGAATCTGTGATGAAGGCAGAATTTGAAATGAGTGCCATGGCAGAGATGAAGTTCTTCCTAGGTTTACAGGTGGATCAGACACCTACCGGTATTTTTCTGCATCAGACTAAGTATGTTGGAGACATTCTAAGTCAATTTATATGGAAAATCTCACTGTTGCCGGGGCCCCACTTGCCACAAACCATGATGTGGCACCAGATAATAATGGGAATTTGGTGGATGCCACTATGTATCGTGGGATGATCAAATCTCTTATGTATCTCACTGCCTCACGTCCGGATATCATGTATGCCACATGTCTATGCTCCAGATATCAAGCCAAACCAAAAGTAAATCATCTGATCGGGGTGAAAAGGATTTTTTGTTATCTGAAGGGTACTCCAACACTGGGGTGTGGTATCCTCATGATGATGACTTTGAGTTAACTGCTTATAGTGATTCAGACTACAGTGGCTGTAAGATGAACTTCAAGTCAACATCAGCAGGGTGTCAGTTCTTTAGAAGGCGTTTAGTCACCTGGCAATGCAAGAAGCAAACATCTGTTGCTCTGTCAACATGTGAAGCTGAATACGTTGCTGCTGCAAGTTGCTGTTCACAAATTATCTGGATACAACAGCAAATGTGGGACTACGGTTTGCAATTTTCAAACACTCCTATCTTTATTGATAATTCTGCTACCATAGTTGTAACAAAAAATCATGTTCAACACCCTAAGACTAAACATATCGGCATAAAATATCATTTCATACGTGATTGCTATGAAAACATTTAATTAATGTGATTAAAATAAACACGGATTTTCAACGCGCCGACCTCTACACTAAACCTTTTGATAAACCTGGATTTTTAGATCTGTTAGAGGTCAATAGCATGAAAAATAAATATGACGTGATTCCAGAAGGTGAAAATGCTTAGTCTGACACCTGTTTAGTTTCTTTTTTTTATTTTCTTTTATTTATTTTATTTTAATTTCCTGTCTTAAAAATCCAAAAACACAAAAATATTTTAGTTTTAGTATTTTAGGGGGAGATTAGTTTAGTTTCAGTATTTATTTACTTAAAAAAAAGAAGGGGGGAGAGCAGATAAGCCAAAAAGGCAAAAACAACAAATTTAACAAAGTGATTATACACTATGGAAAGTGATAGTACACAGACGTCGTGTTACTTGAATCACCTGTTTCTGAAGAAAATTAAAAGGATCACGTCTGAGGTGATCATCAGTTTTTGTTCTTAAAATAATCACATCTGAGGTGATTAACGGTTTTCAAGTAAAAGGATCACGTCTGAGGTGATCGGGTGGATAAATGGATCATGTCTGAGATGATCAAATGTTCTTGAATGTTTATCTAACGTAACTAAGATTATAACTGAGTTTGCCAAAGTTAAATCATGAGTATAGACAAGTCGTACAACTGAACCATGAGTATGGCTCAGTCGCACGACTTTAGGATGAGTATGGACTAGTCGTACGACTGAACCATGAGTATGGCTCAGTCGCACGACTGAAGGATAAGTATGGCCCAAACGCACGATTGGATCATAAGTATGGACCAATCGTGCGAATGGCAAGTATGGACCAATCGCATGAATGACAGGGTCAGTGAGCTTCAATCACACGAATGGCCTATGCATATAACTCATTCGTACGTATGAGATATGCGTATGGATCCATTCACACGGTTGAATGTGCTGTGAGTATAAAATGGGGTCAGTCGTTCGCAAACCCTACATGCTCATGCAACTGATCTCCCAAACTTCGATTTACTAAGGACCCATTTTTGACTTTTTTCTTTGATATACTTGTTTGCATTCGCCTACTGATCATTATAGTACCATTTGCAGGTATTTTCATGTCGAAATCATGCCGTATTTGATTGAATTCTGATCATACAGTACCAAAAGGAAACTGGACTTAAAATTATTTAAAACGACACCTAAACTATCATTAAAGTCAAATTAATCATGCCCTGGGTGTTTAAAATGTTGAGACGAGTCTATGGATACGTTGTTCAAGCAAAATGATGATAAAATGCAGAAAATTCAAAATCACAAGACGCGGTCTGTCTGTGTGCGACTGGACGCCCCGAATGAACTTCAATCGTGCGACTGAATCATACGCATGATTCAATCGAACGGTTGAACCAATCGTCCATCCAGTCATCCGACTAGCTCAACCGTATGGATGGTCACACAACTCAACTCAGTCGGATTCTCAATTGTACGATTAGGCTCAGTCGTGTGACTCAATCGCACGGTTGAATCACACTTGTGAAAAATTTTCAAATTCAATCATTTTGTCTGTGTTCGTTAAATCTGACATGTTTCTTTAACTTGTTCTACAGATGGCTGATAGGTGGGTGATCAACCCTAAGCATAACATCTGTGCTCACCTAGACCTAACATCGAGGAATGCCACAGATTTCACCAGGATTGTTGAGTTTCTTACCAGATCACGGATTCACACAGCTATCTCCACCCATTGCACCCCATACCGCTCCCATCAGCAACTATTCAGGGAGAATGCTATAGTTGACCGTTTAGTGGAGCCTTACAGGATTTGGAGCTGCATACTAGGTCAGGATATTGATGTCAGTGAAGATGATTTTAAGAGAGTCTTGGTGTTAGGTGATGATGGTAGCCACCCCACCAAGTTGCACCCGAGGGTAGTACGTGGTTGCTTTCTACGCATTAAGTACGCCGGCGACATCAACACTGGTGTGCTTAATAAAAGCAACATGTGCCCCCAATTCAAGTACCTCGCCCATGTTCTACTAAAGTGCATTGCTTCAAGAAGAGGAGGATTTGATGAGCTTAGCGATCAAATGCAACATGCATTTGTCGCATTGGTGCTAAACGCGAGATTCAGCTTCTCGAGGATGTTTTTCAACTATCTTGTTGAAAACATCGAAGCTAAAGGGAAGGAGGGTTTTTGCATGTATCCACGCTTCTTGTAGATGATCTTTAACATCAAACTTCCAGACCTGCCAAAGAGTCCAGCTGACGAGGTGAAACTAGAAATTATGGACGACACCATACTTGGAAGGATGAAAGTGTATAGGGGCAAGACTCAAAAGCCCCCGATTTGAAGGTTATTCGGGAAACTAGCGAGGGCTGATTATATGGCACCAAGAGGCAAAACGTGGAGGCATAACGACAGTGATTCGGATGTGGAGAATGTAGTGTTCTCTGATTACTCCGATGATGATGACAATGGTGATGGTGGAGATACTGGTCCCACTCAATCTTGGGCCACTACTACTGATGTTACATCTCCACCATCCACCCAAGGAGGTGCTGAGACTGCCAGATTCCATCAGGAGTTCCAACCTGATGAGGAGGAGGAGTCTGATGAGAAGCCTCTGGTGCGAACGGTGGAGAGCCGGGTCGTAGCCACTGAGAAAGGCGTTAGGGACGTTGGTGGATGCCAGGGTGAGTCTGGGGAGGCTACTTCTGATCCATCTTACTCCCCAGACCAGCCCAGTAGCCAAGGGGGAGCCTCTGCATCCAAGGGCTCGAGGAAAAAGAGGATGGCTCAGCCCTATGGCAATAAGGGAAAGAGGCCGAGGTTCACTTTAGTTACCACCACTTCTACCACTGTAGCCACCACCACTACTACCACACCACCCACTACTACTACCACACCTCCACCTTTCACTTCTACAGCCCATACTTCGCCACCCATTCATTCACCACCACCCATATTCACCATAGCCATAACTACCACCACCAGCCACCAAGCCGGACCATCATCCCATCCCTTATTCCCTATAGGATTATCCCTTCCTCCCAGTGGAGTGGAGGAACAGCTTTCAGCACTGAACCGTATGGTGCTGAAGTTGTTGGCCGCTGATGTGGAGAAGACTGCACAGATACGTCAGCTTGTGGAGCTCAATGCTACCCAAGCACAGCAGATCTCACAACAAGCCCAGCAGATCTCACAACAAGCCCAGCAGATTGCCCAACTCCCAGAGCATAAGGTAGAATCAGCAAAGAAGCTAGAGGAGTTGGAGACTACCAATAAGACCATCATTCTCAAGCTCAAAGGATCTAAGGATGACCCTCTTAAGATCAGATAAGGAGATGATGATGATGATGATGATGATGATGATGATGGAGAAGATGATGAGAGTGATGATGATGAGGTTAGTGGTGATGGAAAAGCAAGAGGAAGGCGGGAAGATGATGATGGTGAAGAAGGATATGCAACTGCATCTGCCTCAGCTCAAGGTCAGGAAAGAAGAACAAAGTGAAAGCAAGACCAAGGAGCATCATCCTCTGCCCCACCTACTTCCCCGACTGCAGAAGATCCCAGCATGATTTAGGACAAAAGTAAAGTTTAGGTGTCTATGTATTTATGAAGGCTTTGTACTTGAATCATGTAGTAATGTTATGTAAATTAATATTTATATTTTGTTATCAAATGTTTGATTGTCTTGATTACTTACTAACTATTGGTGTGTTACATGTTTTAATCAAGCAGATCAATCATGTCAGCAAGACGAGTATGATGTTGCTCCCCTATAGCAAATCAAGTCTCAATTAACTATGATACTTGATTTGCAAGGGATAGTCAGGAGGTCTGTGAGTTATACTTCTGAAGAAGGAGAAATAATTCATGACCTTACTGATGAGCAACTTACTGAGATGTTCCGGCTCAACCTGGACAAATTGGTCAAAGATGCTCCCGAAGTTGATGTAGTCAGTGATGAAGAACTTCAAGGGGTTGATGAGGTTGAGATCAAAGATGTGACAGCTGACTATTATCCCCAGTACACTAACGCCGATGGCAATGTATTACCGGATCTGGGAGAGATGTTTGTAAGCAGAGCCTTCGACAAAGTAGAAGAGAGGGTAGCCGAGAAAGAAGCTGCAGAAGACATATCTCAGACTGATGATGAAGACATGGCAAAACATAAAGCTGAGTGGGAAGCTTGTCTGGAAGAAATGAGAAAGCAGAGAGAACCTACAAAGTCAAACGCCTACACCAAGCTCTACAAGGTCAAAACGCATCAGAAGGTGTGAGGCAAAATCATTAGCTGGGCGTACTTTGATGATCAAAATGTCTATGCAGTGAAAAAGGAGAAAGGGAATTGAGTATTTCAGATTTCCACATGATCTAAAAACTCTCCCTGGATTTGAGCTCAATCGACTTGCTTGCTTGAACCTGCTTTATACAGATCCTGGAAAGAAATCGGGATGGTTCAAGAAAGCATTGAAGAAAGAGTACCACATGAGGTGGGTCAACTTCAAGCCACAATAGCCCAGATGGTTTATACATAAAACAGAAGTTGATCCGATCTCTGGTCGACCGAAAGTTGTCTTGAAATGGCAACCTCCACGCACGATGTCACGTATACCTATGAGGGAGATGCCACAAGACTTTACACCCCATTTTAAATGGAGGTACTATGACTGGCAGACTAGTGAAGCAGTCATTGTGTCAGATCGAAAGGGGACTTTAGAGACAATAAGGGTGTTCGACCCAATGTGGCTCACGAACTTGTCAGCAAATGATATATATACTTTGTACAAGTGGCCACTATTTTTTGATACGCAGGATATCGTGCAAGCACGTCAGTTTCAACACGTTATATGATTATGCTTTGCATTTAATATTCATGCTGGGGTTTCAAAGGAAGAGAGATTCAAGAGATATAAAGAGTTTTCAAAGGAAGTCAGAGAGTAGGTAGAACTAGGTCCAAGGGGGAGTTTGTTGGTACACCTGTCCCTAGTTCTAGTTCTAATGTACTTCAATGTTTAAGGACTTTCATTTTGTTATACTGATGTAATCATTTGATATTTGTAATGAAAGACTCTTGAATGAATGAATATGTGTTATTGAATGCCTTGTATCTTTATATTAATGTTTATTACATGCATATATGAACATGTTATATGGGTCTACAGTTGTTATACATAGTTCTGTGTCAATAAAGATTCAGGAATATGCTTAACAAAGTCTTATGACCCAGTCGCACGACTGAACCATGCGTGTGAGCCAGTCGCACGACTGAGTCATGCGAATGACTCAGTCGTACGAATGATTCAATGGTTCATACGTACGTATGAATGGATCGTATGACCCAGTCGCACGACTGAGCCATACTCATGGCCCAGTCGTACGAATGAAGATTGTAACCTATAAATACCACTTTATTCGTGGAAAAACAAAACACTTCGAGAATTCACAACCCTAGCCGTCCTAGAACATCCAACTCGTCCCTTCCAACTTCATAGAGCGTTCCTGATCATTCCTAATCAAATCTTAACATTTTCTAATCGTTAGTTTTGATCAGATTAACGTTCTCCCTGATTGGATCGCCAATCAAATAGGATTCCGCACTATTTGATCTGGTTTTCATGTAGATTCGGTTAGTACCAGTTTGTACTCGGTCCTGATAATGTCCACGCCATTGTCCTAACACTGACTCAAAAATATCGACTTCATTCAGCGTTGATGATCCACTTTCTTCATTTTGGGTTTGGATTAGCGCGTCAATTCTTTCAATTAATTGATTCTGTATTAATTAATAAAAATATATCAACATATTTATACATGCATATATATATATATATATATATATATATATATATATATCTGTGTGTGTGTAATATATATATATATATACACACACACACACACATATATATATATACATGTATATTATTTGAAAACTATACTTTTTTAAAAATACTTACTTATTATTGTTGTGCTATTTCGCTATCAAATGTCTCATCTTTACCAGTACGAGTATCATGAAACGTCTCAAGTCTACTTTTATTCTGCTCTTAAAAAGCATATAATATATTAAAAAATCATAATATATAATATACAAATGTATAAATTTAAATCATTACCTTCTTATAATAATAACTACTATATGAAGCAGTCCCCCCATGGTTTGTATATATTTGTTATTGATGATTTGTTTTGTTTGAATTTGACGCATTTCTATATGCGTCACTCATAATGTAGTCAACGATTTTGCTCTAATTTTCATGATTCATTCCTGTTGGAGGGTTGACCCTTGCTTGTTCTATATTTTCGTAGCCTCCAACACGATCAAAGTGTTTTTCGGCCATATCTTTTCGGTCTTTAAATCTTTTGAGAAACACTGAACGGATCCCACCCTCTATCTGAGCGCACTCACGATCTCGCAAAATCTCATCAAAGTCAAAGCGTCGCTACATTTAAGTTAAACAAAATAAAAGTTAGTTATGTAAAAATGAATAACAAACATATAACTTACAAAATTTTACCGCCATATGCTCTTCCAAAGCATTCTTCTAAGTATCGGAAAGATTTTCATACAAACGAACATTAAAGAAAAATTAGCTTCCATGTATATCCTGTGACATCCGTCACTTTCAGGTCCGTCAATTGACTCGAAAGTCGTGAACTCTTCTCGTGCATTTTTTTATTTCGCATAATTTATTCGTTTTTTTTAATCGAATTTTTTTTCGTATACCCGTTTCGTGTTAACCCTAATATTATTAATAATCTAAATTTGTCAAATGTTATATAAATGCTAACTAATAAAATTTATTTACTAATTAGTGTAATTAATACTATTATTATTAGTATTATTAGTATTATTATTATTATTATTATTATTATTATTATTATTATTATTATTATTATTATTAATATCAATATTATTGTTAATATTATTATAATTATTATAATTAAGCTTAGGGTCTAAAGTGTAATTTAATGAAACCTAAGGGAATAATTAATTAGAAGTAGAGGGACCAAAGTGTAATTAATCTAATCTAAACCATATATGTCGGGAAACACATTCTTCACCATTCGAAACCCTAAATCGAGAGTTGCAGTCGACCACCGTACCGAGCCCTCCCTGTCGCCGTCGTTGCACCACCGTTTCACCACCGTAGGCCGCCGTCGTCTTGCCGTTTAGTCTCTTCGCAGGTACACGGCCCATTTGAAATTTGTTTCGTTCATTATCGTGTTTGTCGGTGTCATTCTTTCGGTTCGGTTGTTTCGGGGGTTACGGTTCGCACCGTGACTGCACGGGGTGTTTGGTGATGTCGTGGTGGTGTTGGGTTGATGTTGCGGTGTGTCGGGATGTAGGAACACCACACAACAGCTCCGGAAGTTGCTGCTGCGTATATGTGCGTGTATGTATATATTGTATGGTTATTGTGTATTTGTGTGTGTCGTGGGTGTGCCGAATGGGGGGGGACACTGCAGCCGAAGGCTGCTCTGTATACATATATGCATTCGTATGTATGTATATATAGAGGGAGGTTCCCCTACAAATTAATTTTTGCCTAAGTATGCTAAGAAGTAATCCTAGCCTTCTAATTATCTAATTAAGGGCTAAGATTAAAGTGTAGAAAAAATAAGTAGTTAAGGGTAATTTGGGTATTTTATTACATTACCCACAATTGTTGACTTTTTAAAATTCCCCCCCTATTTTTTTAAATGATAATAACTTTTTCATACGACATTATTTTTTTAAATAAATTACACCATAAAATCAAGCATTTTTTTCTCTTTAATTTGAGTATAGTATTACTATAGTTTTTTTAAAAAAAAATCAAATTATGTGACGTTGTGCTGCATTTTTAACGTTTTGTGCTGCATTTCATAAAACAGCACAAGGCTGTGCTGTATTTCATAAAACAGCAAAAGGCTGTGCTGCATTTTATAAAACAGCACAAGGCTGTGCTGTATTTCATAAAACAGCACAAGGCCGTGCTGCATTTTATAAAACAGCACAAGGCTGTGCTGTATTTCATAAAACAGCACAAGGCTGTGCTGTGTTTCATAATACAGCACAAGGCTGTGCTGTGTTTCATAAAACAGCACAAGGCTGTGCTGTGTTTCATAAAACAGCACAAGGCTGTGCTGTGTTTCATAAAACACACAAGGCTGTGCTGTATTTCATAAAATACAGCACAAGGCTGTGCTGTGTTTCATAAAACAGCACAAAACGCACGAATCATCTCAGAAAAGTGAGGTGAGAGTCCAGAGTTGTTTATCAGTGAATACAGCACAATACAGCATAAAACAAGAAGTGATTCCAATCGAAATGAATACAGCACAATACAGCACAAAACAAGAAGTGAATACAGCACAATACAGCACAATACAGAAAAGTGCTGTATTTCATCTTCTGTGCTGTAACATCCACACATATCACCTCTATACATAAAGGATACATATATTTTGACTATGCTCTAACTGGATCCAATAATACAGCACAAACAACAGTCTGATGATATTCAATTTTCTTTTTATTAGATTCAAGAAGAGCGAGGATAGCACGAGCATCAAGACAAAAATTCACGGTTCTTAATGGCGTACGCACCTACTTCCTGCTTTTGACTGTTCTTCTGGTAATCAAGAGTCCACTTTTCATATGTACAATCCACAAAATCATAGTAGCCACCATGGAAAGAGAGCAGACCTTTTGCCACCCTTTCTTCTACCCATGGGTATGTAAGCAAGTTCATTAGTGAATTATTTATTGACTCCTGCAAAATTGCAAGCCAAAAGTCAAACTTACTGCATATAAGTTCAAACACCCATTTTCCCTCATTCTCATACTCATTGCCAATGGGATTCATGGCGGATCAATCACCAGTCATCCTTCACAAGAAACTCGATCGTCGACCCAACATCGCAATTGGGTTGTCAAAATCTTTGATTGACGAAGGGAACAATGTGGGTTTTCACGACTCACACGCACTCAAGAACAAGGATTCATCTCGAATTCTTGCACCAGAGATGATTCACGTGAATCAAGATCACAAGAGCTTCAGGAAACTGGCGGTGGTTTGAGGGATTTGAAGGGAGAAAGTGATGGGAAGAAGAGGAGAAGTAAAGGGTTCAAGAAACAGGGGAAAGGGTGTTCGATGAAATGCGTGAATGAGAAGAAGTTGAAGGGTATGGAACAAAAGCTTCAAGGTGAAAGAGATGGAGAAGTTTGTGCTGCATTTTGATTAAATACAAAATGGACTAATGAGTGTGTTTAGGACCATAATGCCCCTTTAACCCTAATTTGAAGAGTGCCACATGTAATCCCCTTATTCCTTCTTAGGCAACTTAGGCAACTAATTATTCTTAGTTGAACCTCTACCTATATATATTGTGGGTTGGTGTCATTCGTATGTATATGTATGTTCGTATGTATTCGCGTATGTGCCGTCCATGTGTATACATATATACGCGGCAGTGTGTATGTACATGTTTATATATATATACGCGGCAATGTATACGGCTGTGTGTATGTGCTTGTTGTGTGTTGTTGTGTGTATATATATATATATATATATATATATATATATATATATGTATTGTTTGTGTGCATTGGTGTATATATATATATTTTTGTTTACGCAGCTTACGCATATATACATATATATGTTATATGTGCCACTACAAGAATTAAGAGATTTTGCGGCGATATAGGTCGTCGCAAAAGCCCCCCATTTTCGTCGCAATATGTTTTTTGCGACGAAATTTTCGTCGCTATCCGTTCGCCGTAATAAAGTGGTCGCAAAAAACTTTTTGCGACGATATTTGCAACGACATATTTATGTGGGGTCCACAGCATTTAAAAAAAGGGAAATTAAATTTTTCTTTTTGCGACGAAAGTTTTTGCGGCGATAGTTTCTTATTTGCGGCGATATATCGCCGCAAAGTTTTTGACCAGATACTTTTTTGCGGCGTAATTTTTAACTTGGTAAAATATTTTTGCGACGAAATATCGCCGCAAAAAAGGTCATTTTTTAAAAATTTTTTTTGCTGCATTTGCAGCAATCCACCCAGATCCGCCTGGGTACCATACCTGCTTTTGAAATAGCTAATACCATCAAACCATTCCCAAATACAAACACAAATACACATGTACATCCATACACAAATACACATATACATCCATTTTAATCACAATTTAACATTCATTTTAATCTCAATTTAACATACATACACACATACACATATATGGATATCCATACACAAATACATTCATTCTAATATTAATTATCTTAACACATTTAAAACTAGGGAAATACAAACACAAATACCCACATATACACATACACGTATACATCCATACACAAATACACATATACATCCATACACAAATACACATATACATCCATACATAAATACGCATATACATCCATACATAAATACACATATACGTCCATTTTAATCACAATTTAACATACATACACACATACACATATACATCCATACACAAATACGCATATACATCTATTTAATCACAATTGAAAATACATATACACATACACATATACATCCATACATAAATACACATATACATCCATACACATATACATATACATCCATGCATAAATACATATATACATCCATACACATGCACATATATATCCATACATAAATACATATATACATCCATACACACATTTACATACATTCTAATATATACACATACACATTCATACACAAATACCCATATACATTCATACACAAATATACATATAAATCCATTTTAATCTCAATACCCATATACATTCATACACAAATATATATTCATTTTAATCTCAATACCCATATACATTCATACACACATATACATACATTCTAATATATACACATACATATTCATACACAAATACCCATATACATATACACAAATATACATATTAATCCATTTTATATATCCATAAATATATTTGTATAACAAATAAGAATTGGGAACAGATACATCCATACACAAATATACATACATTCTATTATACATACACAAATCCATACACAAATATACATATATACATCCATACACACATATACATACATTCTAATATGTATTTGTATACCAAATAGATACAAAACGTAAAATTGGGAACAAATCTTATACATTGGTGAAGCGGCGGTGGAGCAGGAGGCGCGCGGTGGTGGTGACGGCGTGGTGGTGGTGACAGGGCGACAATGGGGAACAGCGGGTGGCAGATGGCCGACGGCGGGTGGCGGTGGCAGATGGCGGTGGTGGTGGTGGTGGGAGAGCAGCGGCGGTGGCAGATGGCGGTGGTGGTGGCGGTGGGAGAGGAGCGACGGTGGTGGTCGCGGATCTGGTGGTGGTCGCGGATCTGTTGGTGGATTGGTGTTCTGTGTGAAAATGGGGAACAGATCTAGAATCCCCTTTTTCATAAAGTTCACAACTTTTTCGCCGCAAAAAACAAAAAGTAAAATAAATTAAATAGGATTAAAAATTAAAAAAATAAAAAACTTTTTTGCGACGACAAGATTGCCGCAAATAAATTAGCAGGAAATTTTAACTCCTGAAAGAGAATTTAGAAAAAAATAAAAAAAATTTAAAATATCTTTTGCGACGACTTGATTGCCGCAAAAGGTGTACCTAGCTTGAAAAGTCAAAAAGGTGATTATTTTTGTCGTTTAGTGTGTTTTTTGCGACGAAACGAGTATCGCCGCAAAAAACATCGACGACGTAACGAGTATCGCCGCAAAAAACGTCGACACAAAAAACCATTTTTCTTGTAGTGTGTGTGCTTATGTGTATATATATGGTGGTGTGTGAGGTAGAACCACACAGCAGCCTTCGGTTGTGGTTCATATATATATTAAATTGTTATTTTATTATTATTATTATTATTATTATTATTATTATTATTATTATTATTATTATTATTATTTTCTTTTATTTTCCCTTTCACTATTAATATATATATATAGAGAGAGAGAGGGGTTTTCAAATGAAAACCAAAAAGTTGTCAAGAGCTAAAAGAACTAATTATAGTCGCTCATTTATTTTTAATTTTATAATTTATTTTTAAAAACCTATAACTAACAAGGTTAATATGGCAATTTACTTTTAGTTACATGGGTTCCTGGAAACTGTTCCCAGATTAGTTGTTTCAAGGAGGGGATGCGGACCTAAAGCGAACGAAATCCTCGTCGGTTCCTCACCTTTATACCCTCGAACTCTATCCACCTTACACAAACAAAGTCCCTGTCGGCAATACCATATATTGGCCGTTATATACTGTGATTCGTAGATTTAGTGTGATATATGACTAATCGTGTGTGCATGCGTGTGTGTGTGTGTGAATTCATGATTGGTGCAGGCATTACAGGGAGTGAAGAGAGAGGAAGTTCAATTGGATACAATTTTGAGATGGAATTTGGGAGAAACAGGTCATGCGGAATTTGGCGAGCCGGAGTACGTTAGGGCTTCTTGTGATTCTAAGATTATAGAAACAGTTCGTTAATGCCACAGAGACTTTAAAAGCAAGTAATCAATCGTCTTTGTGTGCTTTCATCTTCTATATTTTGTGTATGAAAATGTTCTTGTTATTGTTCTTTACGAATAACTTCTAAACTTTTGTATGATCGGCTAATATTCATGTGCTAACTATCTGCTGTGACATGTCATTTTGAAACTCTATCATTGGTATAGACTATAAGTCTGTAATTGCATTTTTCTATTTGATTCTAAAATTAGGTCAGAAATTGTGATTATGGTTTTGAATTTGAGCTTTTGAATTTGAGGGTTATTGAGATGTGAATTAAAGATGAAGGATTTGAATACAATTTCTGTACTAGCTTGTTTGTTAAAGAACATCCAACTTATCAGCTTTTGAAATTATGATAGTTCAATTTCTTTAATAGCTTCTTTAAATTTATTCTTTTACTAGGTTGTTTGATACAAGTGAACAATTCATGGAACTATTATTGGGAGTGCATTTCTATTAGTTCCTGATTGCTTATTCTATAAGTGGGGAAATTCTTAGGTGGAAATTTAGCAAAGGATTACAAAGGTGTTCATATGAAAGAAAGCTTACTTGAGGTATTCAGACATAATATTCAATGCACCTGTGAACAAGTTAAGAACCATTAATTATAAGTTTATTACAAATAATAAAATAATATCACTTTTAAGTGATTTTTTTATCGTGTATAAATGATTAATGTATGGCGCACAACAGTTAAGATTAGTTGGATCTATTATAAGATTATTCTACGAACAAGAATGTTTTGTTATCTGTAATTTGTTTTATTTGAAACAAATATGTGCAGTGATGCATATATATATGTAATAATGCATATATGCATTTATAGATGTGTGCATCTATGAACATATGCATCTATGTAAATGCGCAAATAAGTTCTAATATACCGTAAAGATTGTACAAGTCTGTCATTTATTTCTAATTTCAAGTCGATGGTTAAATTGATCCGGGTGTGATTATAAATCGACCCGGGTGTTTCGTGCTTTGTAATGTTATGATTCATGATCTTTTGAATTCTAATATAACCTTGTGACTATATATCTATAGGTAACGATGGATAGAAAGCTCGGGTTTCGCATCTAGTTTGCTATTTGTTGGTCAAGTTTTCGAATCCGGTTTTAATCCAACAAATCAAAGGTGTTGCTAATCAATTTTCTAAGAAAAATCTCCTTAGAAGATGTTGATTATTGAAGGCAACAATTGGCTGATATCAACTTGGAAAGCAAAAGTCTTCGCATCAGCCATCTTTTCCTCGGTATATCGCCACCGATTATTGAATATGGCCTGAGAACTTTAGAGGGATTGAAGTATGTAGAGAGAATTAGTAAAATGATGAAATTTGTTGTGGAGAAATATGAAACCGGATGGAATCAAAGTGAAAATATAAAATCAATTAGGGTGTCGGTTGAAAAAGGAAGGATTTGATTTTTTTTCAATTGGGAGTTTATGAGAACTAACTTGTGGCACACGATCTCAATAATTTGAGATTTAACGTGTTATTCCAAATTTGCCCTTCTAATCGGTTGATCCATTAATTAAAATAGTAGAAAATTACTTTTATACCCATATCATTTAACGTGTTAATCTAAGGTTTAAAATCGTTCTTATGGTTTTTAACAATTATTTGGTTTTCAATAGAATGCAACCCTATATATATATATATGTGGGTGAATGTTGTGTTTGTATGTGTTGGTATATGTAAACATATATATGTATGTATGGGTTTAAGTATAATTTTGTGTGTGGACTAGTGTGTATTGGAGAGGTGTTGGACGAATTCGTAAGAGCGTCGTGTTATTGTGCGTTGGTTAGGTTATAGATGTATTTACGGTTATATATATACATGTAGCGTAATTTGATTGGGAGTGGTTTACCCTTATTATTATTTACATTGTTACTTTTAGCATGATAATTATTATTATCATTATTATTGTGCTTATTAACATTATTATTATTTTTATTATTATTATTATTACTATTATTATTATTATTATCATTATTGTTATTACTATTACTAGTGTTATTGTTATTATTGTTTACTACGTGTATTAATAACAATAATAATAATAATATCTTTATTATTACTATTATCGTCATTATCAATATTATGGGCTGGGAATGTGTTATATATATATATATATATATATATATATATATATATATATATATATATATATATATATATATATATATATATATATATATATATATATATATATATATATATATACACATACACACATCTATTTCTGTGTCTGTCGCGCGTCGAACCCAAACCGACCCGAACCAACCGAATATCCCTTTTCTCGTCAAACATATTTAAAGACTTAATTATAAGTAATTATAGGTGTATGACCGTTCGTTGCTCGCATTCTTTGAAGGGTTTGTTCTATTTATTTCAACGCACTCAAGGTGAGTTTCGTGGCCCCGTTTTCATCTTAAATATTTATAAACTAGGGGGAAAAGTATGCTCACCCTTTTATGCTGTGAACTTATTCATTCTATGACTGTTGTGTCTACTGTGTTGTAAGTATTTATCTGGTACATGCATGAGTTGTCTGTGTGGTTCTTTATTCACAACTATTTAACTCCGGTGTTGGAGGCGACGGATAGGTATTGATACTACTATTGGGCTGACACCCTCACCCTTGTTTGTTAGTATACTAGTTGGAACTGACAGTGGCCAGGTACGAGCCCTAGGGTGAATATGTTCCGACAAGTTCTGTGTGTACGTCGTAGGTTTAGTTGTGATGCTTATGTTTACATGTGATAGTACTTGCTTATAACTGTATACACTCATGTCCTACCAAACTTTTACACCGCGTCAAGTTTTTGTTTACTATTTAAACCTGTGAACTCACCAATAATATGTTGACCTTTTGAGCATATCTTTTTAGGTAACAATCATTGAGGATAGCTAGGGATGCTGTCTTAGAGACGACCTTAGGATTGCACTACTTAGACTCATTGGATATCTTTGGAAATTGCTTTCACTTTTATTATTCACTTATGTTCAATTGTTTCTCGGGTTGTGGGATTTATACTTAATGTTTGTATGACTATGTTTGTCGTGGAATTGACTAACTATGACACAAGTCTCCATTTGTGTTGGGTGACGTCATGACACGTTGACTTTTATCATTTATTGCATCGCTATTAATTAACTAACTACGATACAAGTCTCCATTTGTGTCGGGTGACATCATTTATTGCATTATATATTAATAAAAATTGAATAAACATAGTAAATAAATTAATTATAATAACAATTACCATCCAACGCGTGACTTCCAGGACCTCCAAACGAAGGAAGTGGTCGATCCCAGTGCCATCACCTCCATGAGTTATGACATCAGCCATAAGGTATGAAAAAACAATCAAGAATGATATCATATCTTGAAATATAAGATTTAAAATATAATGTTAAAATAAGAATAAAGTTTTCTAGTACAACATGAAATACAAACAAAGGTTTAGAAATACAAATCCTAACAAAAATCTCAATCAGAGTCACATTCATATACTTCAGTATCTTCGTCAGACCCTTCGGTCTCATAATCAGAATCGTTCTCATCATAATCAGCCTCGTTTTTAAACACCTCATCAGCGGTGACAGTTGGCGGATTAACTTCATTTGGAGTCTCGCCTTCGGTGACATAAGTAGGTATGTTATGAAAGTATTGCATGAAGTCAATGACAAGTACACTATTAGATGAAGAGTGGTTGTGAACAAAGTCAAGAGCTTCTGTCAAGTCATTGTCAACATTTTGAATGTTCTCCACGACATCATCATTGGTTGTAGGGCGATCCCAAATTTTTCGATGATTAACATTCTTGGCGGCGGCGTATTCGACGTGATCAATTATAAACTACAATCAACCCAACTTGGTTCCAAACTAAATTTATATCGAAACTTAGAGTAATTTAAATTTATACCGTTGAATTAAAATGATTATATTTGACGCAATTCGAAACAAAATATACGTTGAAGGTACGATCAACGCAAAAAACATACGTACTGCAGGAAGTGCTTTTTTTCATGAGCCCATACTGAAGATATATGTATTCATCCATAGTAAGGGGAGGTTCTATTCTACACATCATGTGTTTTGTTTGTTTATGTATTTACATTCCATATAAAAGAATAGTATATTTTGCAGTGCACATGCTTGTTTGATGTGAACGAATTAAAGATTTGCGCATACTAAGACCTCCTGCTTACTTAAGATGTGTGCCATTCTTTGTTTAGTCTGGGAACCTGATTCGGTTTGTTTCACTAACGCCTTGTGTGTCACTAATGCATACTAAAATCTTTTCAGGTTGGGTTGTTGGCTAGTTTTCTTGTGTTGCTTGTGCCTTTTCTTGGGTTGGTGATGCTGGTTTGTGGATGAACATGTGGACACTTAAAATTATGGGTTATCCTAAATAAGGAAGTTGACTGGTAAAACATGTTTATCGATTTGTCTACTAGAAAGTTGGTAAAATAGTGGTCTTCAAGTTTGTGTTAGCAGATTCATGTTGTTTACATGCAATTGGTGTTAGGTTTAGAAAGAAATTCATGTGAATAGACCTGAATTAATTTGATCTGTCATTGGTGAATATTAGACATAGCAATAATTATAAATTGCTATAAACTTGTAGGTGCAATCTAAATTCATATAAAGTCATACAAGCTTATAAAAAAATAAAAAAAAAGTACAGAGTTATACAAAATAGCTTCTGTAGGTTTATTTTTTCCTATCATTCTTCTACTAAAAACAATCAACAAAAAAATTGCATATTCTGTTATGAGGTTATGCGGATGAATGAATAATGTGGACTTGCAAATTCTTGTATTGCAGGCATAGCATTTAATCTTAATTACACAGTTGAATTTAGAGCTCAAACTAAGGCTATTATATTATTTGTTTTGACATATGTGCCTAGATCTTGGAGCGGTCAACATCTCTGTTTTGGGTTTAAGTAAATGTAAATCGCTACAATTGAGAAAGTTGACGCTTTCCTTTTGATGAAGAAGTTGTTATATGTCAATTTTTATTTGGTTGTGGTAAGAAGCATTTGTTGTTTGGTAATACCTCCGAATGTGCCAATTCTTGGGGGACATAATTGTTGATCTGATAGTATAGCTGGCAAGATGGGCGGGTCGGGTTGGGTCGGGTGCCAGGTCGGAATGGGTTCGGGTTAGGATGGGTTTGGGTCAGAATGTACTAATTTAAAAATAGGTTAGAATGGATTTGGGTCATGATGAGTTTGGGTCAGGTGAGCCGGGTCAAAATGGGTTTAGACTCAAAAAACCACATTGATTAACAATTTCATACATAGATCAATCCAATGCAGCGGGCACCCACGTTCTAATAAAAGAAAAAATACAACTAAGTATTACTCTAATATCTTAAGGTATGGTTGTTCCAACCGCTCGACGTTCGTTCGGAATTTGCTCGAAAAATGCTGGTTCGAACTTTTGCTCGGTTGGAATCGAGCCGATCGGCTGATCGGTTTGTAAACGAGCCAACTACGAGCAAAGGTCCGCTCGGCTTGGTTCGGATCGAATTAATATGTATTTATAGTTTATACGTAACATTCTAGTAGATTTGACCTATTTTATACAAATATATAATTATATTTATGCATAACTGATCACTCAACCTAATAAAGAATTATACATTAAACATAAAAGTGAAATTCTAAGCCGTTAAAGATATGTTTTTTTATTATCTCCCGCTCTCATCGTCATCGTTATCTGCAATATGCTCTTCGCCTTATCGGGTGCAGCCTTAAGTTCATCGTCAGCCACAACGTATTGTCATCCATGAAAATATTATGTTATGAAATGAGGCTGATTTTTAAGTCATTAAACCTTATTTGCTGAAGTATATATCGTATGACACATAAAATAGTTGGGTTGTATAAATTGTTCGGCACTCGTTTGCGCTCGCTCGACGCTCGCTCGAAAATTTTTAACGCTTAAAAAATGCTCATTCAATTTTCCGCTTGAAAAATGTTCATTCGATTTTTTGCTCGGTTGTAAAGGAGCCGATCAGCTGGGTTCGGTTTGAAAACGAGCCAAGCACAAGCAAAGGCCGGTTCGGCTCGGCTCGGCTCGTGAACAACCCTACCTTAAGGAAAAACTAGACAAACACATTTAAAATTAAACTTTGAGCAAATATTTCTAAAACTAAAAAAAAAGGATAATCTGCATGGTGATGGTAGATGTGGGTTGTGCAGGTATATCGTGATCTTTTACCCCCATCATGGAGCTCCAGTTTATGATGCCAGTTTGTCGACCCGTTCATCTCATATGACCCATAAACCGATCTTTACCCGTTCATAAATCCAATATGTTTATTGCTATCACTTAGATATGAGACTATGTGTGGATTTTGGAGAAAAAAGATGAGGTGGAGAAAGATGGGTTATGAGAAAATCTAATTAACCCATCCTGACCCGTTTCTTGTTTTTTATGACCCATCTTGACCTGATGATCACTTTTCCTAGTTTAGAGTTACTCAACTTGACCCTTTTAAAAATATAGCTTAACCTAATCTAACCCATTAGTTAATTATTACTACCCAAATCAACACAAATGTACCCAATTGCGTCAAAATTGCCAGGTCTATCTGATAGGCTGGGCAGTGCTTCCTATTCGGAGCGTGGAATTATCTCTTCTCATATGGTAACTTCGTTGCGCTCTCTGCTGCATTTAGTTAAGAAAGTACAGACGGCAATATGGTATGTAATTTGTTATAACTTATAAGGCATATGCGAGTATGTGTCAAAAGGGTGTTATAATATATGAGAATCTAACATTGTAACTCTTTTGCAAAACTAATTGTTTAATAGTAAGTATTAAGTTTCCATTTAGCCTCATAAGCAAACCATAAGTATTGTACATTACCTGAAAATCGCCATCTCCATACGCAATAGTTATATTCCGTGTCAGATTTCTAAAATTACTATTCATTCCCTTTAACTTTTAAGATGGAAGATAATTATAAGTTTCTAAAATATTTATTTTTGTTTTCGCCTAAAAATAAAAAAATCTAAATGATCGTATCTTGAAAGATCTCATTCTGACTTTTAATTGATTTTCTCTCTAAGTTGTTGATTCCTAATGATCTACTCTTTATCTCCTTTGTATACCCCTTCATCTCGTCTATTCACCATTTCTCTTTTTTAACATGCAGATCTTGGTAAAATTATCTCTCTCTCTCTATCTCTCTCTCTCTCTCTATCTCTCTCTCTCTCTCTCTCTCTCTCTCTCTATATATATATATATATATATATATATATATATATATATATATATAGGGGAGGGATCCTAAGAAAACCAACAAGTTTTGAGAAAACCAAGAAAACCAATTTTAACAAATCATAATTTTCATTATATATTTATCTTTATTATATTCAAAGGGTGTTTTAGTAATTTTATATATAAATTATTTTTAGTAACTACTTATTCCCATAATTAACAAATCAACTGTAGAATACTAATCAAGGCTCGGCAAAACATTTGAAGATTGAACGAAGACGAAGTCCGAAAACAGACTGCATGTGCGAAAGCTTCTGTCACGCGAGAAGCAGATCTCACGCGAAATCAAGTTTCCACGCGAAGAGAAGCTTCCATGCAAAAGTCTCAGCCGCGCGAAAAGCCTTTCGCGCGAGAACTCAATGTTTAGTATAAATAGCTTAGTTTCGTTTTGTAATTAAGCTTTTCGTTCATTATCATTCTGTACTGTGCGATAACCGCACAAGACTTATCATAGGTTGTTTGATTCAATCAAAGAAGCATTTCGTGTTCAATTCAATCTTCTTTTCTATCCAATCATGTTTACATTCCGCATTCACGTGATTGAGATCGTGTGTTATTGATTTCTGGGAGATTTCAGAGGTTTTACAATTGGTATCAGAGCATTAGGCTCTAGAACCACGATTTGGAAGAGATTTGGATTGAGTTTTACTCGAATTTGAAGAAATTCATCATTGATCACTTTAGATTCTGATATGGAGATGTTATTCTGCTCGATTTTGGAGGATTTGGACTGATTTGGACTGATTTGAACTGAATTAGTGGACTTTAAGTGAATTTTAATCAAAATTAAGCTTAAAATTGACCTAAATTCATTAAAATTGGATTAAAATGGGTTCAATCAGACATATTCATTGATTTGGAGGTGGTTCTCGCTTGAACTAACTGTTGGAGATTCGATTCTGCACGAAATTGACAATTTTCGCGTAATCTGTAAGTTTTCGCGTGCGAAAAAGGGGTGTTTTCGCTCAGACAGTTATATTACCTTTTTGTGCGATTTCGCGTGAAAAGGTAACTTGGAAATTCGCACGCACTACTATCTCGCGCGAAAAGTTGTGACGCGCGAAATCTCTTTTCGCACGACTTCTTATTTCGTACGAAACCTGATTTTTGCCTTTCTGATCACTATGGCTTCAACAACACCGAATTTGAAGCATCTTACTGCTTCACTTCATCTAGACACGGAAATTGGTACTGGTAACAAGCCACTGAGGCTTCTCTGTGAAGATGATTATACTGATTGGGCTTTCCGATTTGAGAGATATGTTATTTACACGGAACCGAAGATGTGGAGATCAATCCAGTATGGTCCTTACATTCCGTTGTATAAAAATGATAAAGGAGAGATGGTTCAGAAACCTGAACACTTGTGGGATGAAGATGACATCAAGAGGTTGGAACTGGATGATAAAGCTTATGCTGCCATCACTATGGCATTGACTACTGAGATTTCTCAAAATTTCAAGAGTTCAGGGGTGCTAAGGTATTATGGGATGCTCTGGAGTCTCAGATTATGGGCAACAAATACATGAGAGAGAGCAAAAAGGATATGTTGAATCAAGAATTCAACATGTTCAATCATATTGTTGGTGAAGAGTTGGAAGTTCAGATGGCCAGGTTTGTTAGACTGGTAACAAAAATGAAGAGTGTGGGTATTACTCTGGAACCCATCACTGTGAACAAGAAGTTGTTAAATTCACTTCCTTACAGTTGGAATAACAACTGTACATTGATCAAGAGAACCAAAGACTTGTATACTCTTCAGTTGACTGATCTCATTTCAACTATCAAGTCTTATGCTATGGATGATAAGCAGCGAGCTGCTAATCATCTCAGTTCTCTGGGTGCTGAAGGAACTGCTCTTTATGCAAAGATGGCTAGTAATCCGAATTACTATGTCAGTTATACACAAATGTGTCAGCAACAACAATCTGGAAGTGCAACATCTTCTTATATGCAACCAGCAGTAAACCATCAAGTTCATGTTCCAGCTGCTCAACACTATTCCCCCATCATTCATCAACAAGTCTCTCAATCTCAAGATTCTCATAGTGGTCAACATGCTTATGTTGCTACCACTACTCCATCAAAGCAAACTGTTCAGATTGCTGAGGAGCATCTTGCTCTTTTTATCACATTCATGTCAAGTTATGAAGCTTTCATGGCCGGAAGACTTATTGCTCCAAATGTATTGGTTGATGATCTTCAACAAGTCAATCCTGATGATGTTGAAGAGAATGACATCAAATATCAAATGGCCATGGTAGTTTACAGGGCTAAGAATTTTGCCAGACGAACTGGGAGGAAAATGTTTGGCGTTAACAACTCTAGCAAAATCGGCTTCGACAAGACTAACCTGAGGTGTTACAACTGTGACAAACCAGGTCATTTCGCCAGAGAGTGTACTGAACCAAAGACTGGTCAAACTGAAGGCCCCAAGAAGATGGTGACTGTGGAGATAGAGCCGAAGAAAGACAAAGCAAGTACTTCTGGTGGTACTAAAGCATTAGTTTCTCAAACCAATGTTGAATATGATTGGTCGGATCAAATGGAAGCCCTTGATCTACATTTGTCTACTGCATTTATTGCAAAGATTGTTCCAGAACCAGAAGAAGAAGAAAATCTGTTTGCTGAATTCGTGTCTGATGATTTGTTGGAGGGTTTGTTTGCTAAAAAGGAAGAACAGAAGGAGAAAGTTGAAGTAGAGAAAGTGAAATTTGAACAAGAGGATGAGAAAGTTGAAGATTCAAAGGAGAGAGTTGAAGAAGAAAAGGAGAAAGTTGAGAAGAAAGATCAGGTTGAAAAGGTTGCTGAACAAAAGAGTGTGATTGAAGAGTACACTGTCGAGCCTCCAGTCAAAAGCCCATGTGTTGATCCAAAGACTGTTGATGTTGCTCCAGTGGAAGAACCAGCTGCTGAATTGAAAGCATTCATGGTCAAGAAGGAAGAAGAGGCTGAAGGGGAAACTTCTGAACCCAAGGTATATGATGGTTTGTGCAAAAATTCATGTGTTGAGAAAGTTCAAAAATACAGAGTTCACAATGAGAGCCTGATAATGGAAGTTGAAAAACTTCAGTATCAAGCTTGCAAACACAAGTCAAATGAAAAGATTTTTAAAGAAAAACTTGAAGGTTTAAACAAAACAATATATAATTTAAAATTAAATCTTCATGATAAAGAATGTACTAATAATGACTTGACAAATAGAAAGAATGAACTCGCTTTAGAAATTAATAGACTTAACAGTGAATTAGCCACGGCTAAATTGACTGTTGAGAAATTTGAACTTTCATCAACAATGGTTGAAGGAATAATCAAGTCACAAATGACTCAGAAGATCAAAGGAGGAAAATGTGGTGTTGGGTTTTCTAACATTGCTCCTCCAATTAATCATGATTATTCATGTTTACCTTCATCTGATAACATTTGTGATTCTGATATGGTCTATGGGATTGGTTTCTCTCCATCTCAAGACTTAAAACCTTCAGTCAAAGTAAATTTATCTGTTGATCCTATCATAGTACCCAAACCTAAACAATCAACTGAAAACTTTTGTGCAGATAAATTGAAGGTGGATGGGTTGGTTGAAGAATGGGAGAGTGATAGTGAAGGAGAAAATGAGAGAGAAAATTTGAAAAATAAGAATGTAAAAGTTTTACAATCTGATTGTAAACAAACTTTGTATGGAAATGAAAAGTTGGTTGATTTGAATGAGATTAAATCTAGTAGTAAATATAATTTGAATGCAAATCAAAGGGTAAATCAAAAGAAAGAATTGAAAAAGATTATAAAAGTAGATTTGTGTCTAAGGGTTTAATTGAAAATGAAGAGCATATTTTTAAAGAAACGAATTCTCGATTCTTTAAAAATAAACTTCATTATAATGCTAACCCTGTGAATCAAGATGTTTGTAGCCCAGATTTGCAAGTACATGATTCTTCTGCATTCAATCTGACAATTCAAAAGCATGGTCCTTCTCCTGCACCAATCCGTATATCTAAGCCTGGTCCTCCTCCAGCAAATTCAAAGTCTGGTCCTACTCCAGCAGAATCAAAGACTGTTCCTATTTCAACACCACCAATTCCAAAAGTCAAAACTACCAAATCTCCAATCCAAAGTGGTCATAATTCATCGATTTCCTCGAATCTGCAAAAGATGAATTTGCAATTGTCAAACATGGCAAAGATTCGAGAGACTGTGGAGAAAGTTAAACCTAGTCAATCTGACTTTGGTTTTTATGACAATTTTCATAATTGTCATCCACAGTTTGTTTTCCACACACAACAAAAGAGATGCTATCAGTGTGGAAACACAAATCATTTGGTAAACAATTGTCATTTTCGACAAAAATCATTAAGTAAACAAAGATTTCATAATTCTATTTCTCATAATAGAAAAATGTTTTTCACTCGTGGAAAAGTTTCAAATAATATGAAATCAAAGGTTGTTAATGATTTTAATGTCAAACGGGATAAGAATTTGACTAATGATGTAAAGGAAAATGTCAAGTTTAAAAGCATAAATGAAAAGAATGATGTGCAAACAAAATATATAATATCAAATCATTTTGTCTTGCTGCAACACATAATGTGCTCAAGTCTTGTTTGACTTGGGTACCAAAAGCTAAGTAATTTTGTTACTAATGCAGGGACAACTGCAAAAGGCTACTGAAAGTCTATGGCATGTAGATAGCGGTTGTTCAAGACATATGACTGAGAATTTATCATTACTACATGATGTTCAGTCATATAACGGAGGAAGAGTGATTTTCGCGGGAGACAAAGGAGGACGTATAACAAAACGTGGTACAGTTACAAACGGCGTCCTTAGTTTTGAGAATGTTAATTTTGTTGAGGAGTTAAAACATAACCTGTTAAGTGTGTCTCAAATCTGTGACAAACAATATTCTACACACTTCACTAATAACGAATGCTTAATCTTAAAACCAGGTTTTGTTGTTCCAGATGAATGGATTTTGATGAGGACTCCGAGAGACAATGACACATATCTTCTTGATATGCATTGTTCTAATTCTTTGGTAACAGCTTCTTGCTTACTATCCAAAGCCTCGGAGAATGATTCCATGTTATGGCATCGTCGATTAGGACATGTCAATCTTAAAAACATGAATAAACTTGTACGTGGAAATCATGTTATTGGTTTACCTGAAAACGAATTTCAATTAAATGAACATTGTTTGTCATGTTCAAAGGGTAAACAACATAAACTTCCTCACAAACCAGTTGCACATAACTCAGTCGAATCAATCTTACAACTCTTACACATGGATATTTTTGGTCCAGTAAGTGTTTTAAGTTTGGGTCGAAGATCTTACTGTCTGGTTGTTACTGATGACTTTTCTAGATTTACTTGGGTGTTTTTCTTAGCATCTAAGGATGAAACTCCACACCTTTTGATCAAGTTCATTACTTTGGTGGAGAATCAGACAGAGAAAAAGGTAAAATGCATCAGAAGTGACAATGGGACAGAGTTTTGCAATCCAACTCTGAATGAGTTTTATGAATCCAAGGGAATTGCCAGACAATTCAGTGCTGCTGGCACTCCACAACAGAATGGAGTTGCAGAAAGAAGGAATAGAACATTGATTGAAGCTGCTTGAACGATGATATCTGCTGCCAAATTACCTTTGTTCTTTTGGGCTGAAGCAGTAAATACTGCATGTTATGTTCAGAATCGTGCTTTAATCAACAAAAGATTAAATAAGACTCCTTATGAAATATTTTATAAACACAAACCCAAAGTTAAATATTTTAAAGCCTTTGGCTGTTGTTGCACTTTGTTGCATACAACTGAATCTAGTTCAAAATTTTCTGAAAAGGCTGATGAATGTTACTTTGTGGGATATGCTGCCAATAAAGTTGCATATCGTGTTTATAATAAAAGAACTAGACAAATAGTAGAGTCATTTAATATTGATTGGCACGAGCTTAACATAACTGATGCAGGTTCAGCTCCTTCATGGGTTTATGATTATGAATCTTTGTTCATAAATTTTAAAATTTCTAAACTTTCATCTGCAGATTCTACTTCTCAAGCAATCTCCTTGGAAAACAAAATAATTAAGGAACTTCCATCTTTGATATCTGATGATTCTGCTATTGCTTCATCATCCAAAGATATTCCTACAGCTTCTGTACCAGTATCTGCTTGTTCTGAGTCATTAGATGTTCCTTTAGAACAAATTCCTACTCAGGAGCTGGAAGAATCTTTGAGTTCTCCATTATCTTCATCTTCTTCAGAAACTATGCATACACCGATAGAAATCATTCAAGTTCCATTTGAAGAATCTCCAAATGTGTCTACTGATTCTGAAACTCCTATTTCAGATGACACACTTGAAGAAACTATTGTGTATCAATCTCAACATTCTGAAGAGGTTATTGATAATGATGAACATATTACCAATTTGGAAGATGGAATGGTTGCAGATAAGATTCCTCAATTAAGAATACATAAAACTCATCCAACTGAAGCAATCATTGGTCCGTTGCACGAAGGTGTAATTACCAGAAGTCGATCAGGGACAATCAACACATGTCTGTATGCTTGATAGAAAATAGCTGGATAGAAGCAATGCAAGATGAGTTGATGCAATTCAAGAAGCTCAATGTTTGGCATCTTGTTGAACTTCCAAAGGATAAGCTTCCGATTGGAACAAAGTGGATTTTTCGAAACAAGACGGATGAAAAAGGTGTTATAGTTCGGAATAAAGCACGTGTTGTGGTGCAGGGATTTTATCAAGTTGAAGGATTGGATTATGAAGAAGTGTATGCTCCAGTTGCAAGACTAGAAGCAATACGCATATTCTTAGCCTTTGCTTCATACATGAACTTCAAGGTGTACCAGATGGATGTTAAGACTGCATTTTTATACGGAGAAATAAAGAAGAAACCTATGTTTGTCAGCCTCCAGGATTTGAAGACCCAGATCATCCTGATTATGTATACAAGTTGGATAAGGCACTATATGGATTACATCAAGCACCTCGTGCTTGGTATGCAACTCTGACTGAACATTTGCTTGCAAATGGTTATTCACGAGGAGCAATTGATCAAACCTTATTCCTACGGAAATCAGGCGATGATATCATTTTGGTTCAAATTTATGTCGATGATATCATTTTTGGTTCTACAAATGAAAGTATGTGCACGGAGTTTGAAGAAGTGATGAAGAAGAAATTTGAGATGAGTTCCCTTGGAGAAATTTCCTTTTTCTTGGGTATTCAAGTTACTCAATCTGAGACTGGTATTCTAATCCATCAAGAAAAGTATGTTCAGACTATTCTTGAGAAATACAAGTTTCAAGATTCCAAAGTAGCTCCAACTCCAATGGCTTCTCGTCCTACTCTTACTCCAGATCCATTAGGAGAATCAGTTGATCAACATCTTTACAGGTCGATGATTGGTTCCCTTATGTATCTCTCTGCGAGCAGGCCGGATGTCATGTTCCCTGTTTGTCAGTGTGCCCGCTATCAAAGTGATCCAAAGGAATCACACATGAAAGCTGTCAAGCGGATTTTCAAGTATCTCAAGGGTCAACCTAAACTTGGTCTTTGGTATCCTCGAAATTCTGATTTCAATTTATTTGCTTATACTGACAGTGATTATGGTGTTTGTAACTTAGACAGGAAATCGACCACAGGAGGATGTCAATTCTTGGGTAACCGACTCATTTCTTGGCAGTGTAAGAAGCAGAACACTGTATCCACATCCACTGCCGAAGCTGAATATGTGGCTGCTTCGAGCTGTTGTTCCCAGCTTGTCTGGATTCAGCAACAACTTCTCGATTATGGTCTCAACATTTATGACACACCAATTTGGTGTGATAACACAGCAGTTCTAAACATCGTGAAAAATCCCATTCAACACTCAAAAACTAAACACATTGACATCCGCATTCATTTTATCCGCGACTGTTTTGATGGTAAACTTATTCATCTAAAACAAGTGCCGTCAACTGAAAATATCGCTGATTTATTTACCAAGGCATTTGATCATTCTCGATTTGATTTCCTTGTGCAATCATTGGGAATGATTAACTTTGGATAAATTGGTTTAATGAATCTTCACATAAAGATTTTTCATTTTTTTACAAAGAATAAAATTGCAATTGTTTCCTTTTCTTAAAAGGACAATCACAATTTTAGGGGGAGAAAATTAGAAATACAAGTTCTGAAAAATATTTTTGGTCTTAGGGGGAGTTAAGATCAATGGATTGCCAAAATCAAAAGAAGATATTTTCATAATTAAATAAGAAATGATATAACAAAATTCTAAAGAGTCTAAGTACTTTCAAAGGCTTAAATACGAATAGACTTGGATTATGTTTGATATGTCGATAGGCTTTGCTTTCAGAAATGAAAAGATCATAATTGAGTGATTACACTTGAATTAAAGAAATATGAATTAGTGGGGAACATATCAGGATTCTGTGCCAAAAATGTTCTAACACAGACTGAGAGATATAATCTTGTCATACTCAAGCCTGTATATGATTGATTCAGTAATTATCATAACTATATATATATATAAAAGATAAAATACAAAAAAAACAAAAAGAGAAAAACACAAAAAAAAATAATTGAGCAAAAAGATGCCAACAAAGGCTACATAGGATATAAGATGCCAAGAAGCACAACAAATCAAAAGATATGTCTAAAGACATACATACTATATGGTATATATTTTCTATTTTGAGAATATTCTCTGATCATGGAAGGCAAAATCGAAAGATGGGGCATGTAAGTCCGGATGGCTTGTAAGTCCTAAACATCTTGAGAGGGCAGACGTAAGTCCGGATGGCTGTCAATAAGTCCTTAAACTTGTTAATATTCCGGGTTAAGAAATATTTCTCAGGCTAGTTATGCTCAAATAGTAATATTTAGGATTACAATAAATGATATCACTGATCAACAATGCATGGTTTAAGTCAAATTGGGGTGACTTGAAATCTCGATAGTGTCTTGAAGGATAATAATTACTTTACAGAAGTTCTGATTATGGGATCCACTGAATTGTATTAAATCATACAAAACATGATAAGTATCACTCCTTATGTTTCTGAGTAAAACCTGAAGTATAAGTTTAAAGAGACAAAAGATATTGACAATCAACTTAACCAGTTTATTTTAAATAAAGCTGGGCAGAGTCTTGACTTGATAAAGAACTATATGATCTCATTTTGAAAATTCTTACAAGAAAAGGAAGATTCCAATCCATGCTCCTATTCCTCCAAATTCTCTGAAGCAATTAATTACTTGAAAATATGAAAAGGATTCAGGTCATGCTGAGATCAGATGTACTTACAAGAGAGCATATGTTGATTTTGACTGAAGATGTTTCACCGAGCCTAGGGGGAGATTGTAGAAGACTAATCAAGGCTCGGCAAAACATTTGAAGATGAACGAAGACGAAGTCCGAAAACAGACTGCATGTGCGAAAGCTTCTGTCACGCGAGAAGCAGATCTCACGCGAAATCAAGTTTCCACGCGAAGAGAAGCTTCCATGCGAAAGTCTCAGCCGCGCGAAAAGCCTTTCGCGCGAGAACTCATGTTTAGTATAAATAGCTTAGTTTCGTTTTGTAATTAAGCTTTTCGTTCATTATCATTCTGTACTGTGCGATAACCGCACAAGACCTATCATAGGTTGTTTGATTCAATCAAAGAAGCATTTCATGTTCAATTCAATCTTCTTTTCTATCCAATCATGTTTACATTCCGCATTCACGTGATTGAGATCGTGTGTTATTGATTTCGGGGAGATTTCAGAGGTTTTACATCAACATACAGAGTTTTTGAAAAACCTAATTCTACATCATGTATTATTAGAGGGAAGCACACAGGTGAAGCATAAGAGATTGAAGATCCCGATCGATTAGCTTCAAGAAAATGTTGCTGATTAGCAAACCATGAGCTTTTAGGCCTCCAAACCCGCTTCGATCGTTTCAGACAGTGGTGGTTCTTGACAGCTCTGTTTTGATAACTTCCGACGATGAAAGAGATGACGATGCTGATGATGGCCACGACAACGGTGAGTGCGGAAGTGGTTGGGTGTGGGGTTGAGGTAGGGATTAAGCATGTGAGATCTCATATGACCTCCTAAAGCTCTGCCATTAGTAAAGGTCTTTAAGCAAAGGTTCACCTGTGTTTCTTCATTGTTTTTGTGAAAACAAGGAAGGAGATGTATCTAGACAAGGAAGGAGTTGTAAAACCTTCGTTACATATACGTATCTAGACAAGGAAGGAGTTGTAAAACCTTGGTTACATATACGTAACCAATTTTGGAGAAACTTTAATTGGCTCAAGCATTCATCTTTTCATTTGATTAAGAAGGTAATAGTTTCTTTATTATTTTGAACTGATTATTAACACCAACAATTTTTTTGAATTTTTTAATTTTGTATATAAATGAGTCATTACGTATATGTAAGTTTCATCACTTTAATGTAAAAGTAATCATATTGCCATTTTTGTTTATTTTTGATTGCTTACATATACGGAAGTTTTATTATAATAACAGAACAATATACATGTTGTCTGTTTTTTTCTTCTTTGCATATTGTTTACATATATGTAGCTTGTCAAAATTATATAATAATAACTAGTTTTATACAATAGAATATACTATACATATTTCAAGCATTGCAAATATGTAGCTTGTCAAAATTATCCCAGGGGCATACATGTTTCTTGTAGGGAACAAATATGATTTGTGAATTGATTTGGTTTGGTTTGTTAGATGATATGTCATTCAATTTGGTTGTGTTTACATATAAGTAAGCAGGTTACTTATGTGTTTACACATATGTAAGCTGGTTTACATATGGCTGCATAAATTTACTGTAGAATTATTTTTAATGTATGAAACTTTAATTTGGTTGATTGTATTGTTGTTTATTTTGTTTTTGGGTTTTACATCGTATACGTATATGTAGTAAATACCCTTTAGATATATTCATTTTTAGCTTCTTCTTCTTCTTCCCTATAATGTCACTTACATATACGTAAACTAGTATACTTAAACATAAACATAAGTGTAAAAATGCTTACATATACGAAATCATATACGTAGACATGTTTAAATATATGTAAACATATATGTAACATGCTCATATATACGTGAACATATATGTAAAAATGTTTACGTATACGTAAGAATGTACGTAACTGTTAGGACCATGTACGTACGGAGTACTAACTGATTCTTCGTTATACCGGATCAAATAGTGCGGAATCCTATTTGATTGGTGATCCAATCAGGGAGAACGCAATCAAGATCAAACCTAACGATTAGAAAACGTTAAGAACGGACTAGGATTGATCTCAGACGTTCTATGAAGTTGGAATTGACCAACAGGACGCTCTGGGTCGACTAGGGTTGCAAATATTTGAAGTGTTTTTTTTTTCACGAACTAGGTGGTATTTATAGGTAAGGGTTTCTCATTCGTGCGACTGAACCATTCGCATGGTTCAGTTGTGCGATTGAGCTATGCGTTTGATCCATACGCACGACTGAGCCTTCAGTCGTACGATTGGTTCAATCTCCTGCTTCAGTCTTACGACTGATCCAGTCTCCTGGTTCAATCGTGCGACTGAGCCATTCGCATGAAGTTATTCATGCGTATGGTCCATTGGCATGGCCCATTCGCATAATAACTTCATAATGTTAAGTTTGAATGTGTTAATTATCATAACATTAAGCATATCAATTCAAACAACCATCTACCTACATAAACTATCAACCATTCATTGCACAACCCATTAATGAAACATTTAAACATTATAAGCATTCACAACCACTTGCATTTCATTAGTCAACTTTCAATTACATATAAGTAAGACATTACAAAGATATTACATTTAGCTCATAATCTAGATTCCTCTAATGTCTTGCTTTACCCATTCTCTCCTCGTACTTCTTGAACTTCTCCTCTCTGGTTACACCTGCATGTATTTCAAATACAAAACAGATGCGTATGACATTCTGGAACTGGAGAGCTTGTACGATGTCTTGCGAGTCATAGAACAGTGGCCACTTGTAGAGAGTATAAACATCATTCTCTGACAAGTTCATGAGCCATATTGGGTCAAATACCCCAATGACATCCATCTGTCCATCTCTGTTCAGAACTATGACTGCTTCTGCTGTTCGCTAATCATAGTACCACCACTTGAAGTGTGGAGTGATGTCCTGAGGCATTTCCCTAAGAGGGATCTTCGACATAGTACGTTGAGGACGCCACTTCAACACAATATTTGGCCTCCCGGTTCGTGGATCCACTTCAGACCTTCGAATGTACCTCGTAGGTTGCTGAGGCCTGAAGTTTACCCACCGAGTATGTTACTCTTTCTTTAACGCAGTTTCGAACCAACCTGACATCTTTCTGGGATCAGCATACAGTAACTTCAGCTTTGCCAGTTGGTTGAGCTCAAAACCAGGTAGAGTTTTTAGATCGTGTGGGAATCTAAAATACTCGATACCTTTCTCTCTCTTAACCGTATAAGCGTTAAGGTCATCAAATACGCCCACGATATAATCTTGCCAGACACCTTTTGATGTTTCTTTACTCTGTAGAGCTTGGTGTAGGCATCAGACGTTGCAGCACTTCGTTGGGCACGAAGATCCGCAAAACAAGCAGCCCATTCAGCCTTTCTCACTTTGACTTCCTCCTCAGTATCTCTGGTTGTATCTTCTTGTTTGTCGGACTCTTCTTCCATCTTATCCAGAGTATCAAAAGTCTCGCTGACCAGATTGTCATCCAGATTTAGAATGACATGACCTTCAGCGTCAGTGTACTCTGGATAGCATTGGTCTGTTATATCCTCTATCTCAATCTCATCTACGTCGTGTAATTCTTCATCACTATCAACTTGGACTTCGGGAGCGTCTTTCACTATGTCGTCGGCGTTGAGTTTGAACATTTCTGCCAACTGTTCCTTAGTGAAGCTGTGAATAATCTCTCCCTCTTCTGGGGTATACTCAACCGATCTCCTTACGATACCCTGCAGATCAAGGATCATTGTTAACTGACTCTTGACCTGTTGTAGGGGTTTGACATCATATTCATCTCTTTGAAAGTTTGGATCTGCTTGATTTAAACATGCAACACAATACTTGTTAGTAAGTAATCAAGCACAAACATTATTAAGACAAAAGATATAAACATTAATTACATTGGTGTTACACAATTTTTCCAAGTAAAAAAGCCTTTTAAATATAGAAACATAAATAACTAATCAGTACTTTTGTCTTGAATCTCAGGAGTATCTTTAGGTGGGGCAGACGTAGAGGTTCCGTGGTCTTGACGTTGTTTAGTACGCCTCTCGTCTGCTGCTTCATCACTTTGTTCTCCTACAGCCTCACCTCCTTCATCATCATCATCATCTTTCTTGTCATCACTATCATCACCTTCCTCACTTTCATCATCCTCATCTTCGTCATCCTCATCATTGTCATCCTCATCATCATCGTCCTCCTCATCATCGTCCCCTTTACCAATCTTGAGGGGCTCACTCTGAGTTCCTTTCAGCTTTAGCAGGATAGACTTGTTTGCTGCCTTTAGCTCCTCCAACTTCCTATCCGTCTCAATCTCGTGCGCTAATAGACCAGTGATCGGATCAGTCTGTGCAGTGATCAGCTGAGCTTGAGATGAAGTCAACTCCCTTAGCTGATGAATCTCAGCTGTCTGGGAGGAACACTGCTCTCTTAACTGCTGAATCTGAGCAGTCTTGGCCTCATCCGAAGCCATCAGCTTGACCACCATGCTGTTTAGTGCAGCAAACTGCTCTACCACAGACACTGGTGGTATGAATAAGCTGGATGGAGCAGATGAGGGTCCGGTTTGGTGAGTAGTGGTGGTTGTGGTGGCTGTGGTGAATATGGGAGAAGGTATGAATGAGGTGGTAGGGGTACAGTGGTGGTGGTGGATGTGGGAGTGTGAGATGTAGGGATAGTGGTGGTGGCTTGAGAGGTTTGGGATGGAGTAGAGGTAGTTTGGGTAGTGGCGGTGGAAGTGGTCAAGGTAAACCTCAATCTCTTTCCCTTCTTGCCGTAGGGACGAGCCATAGTCTTTTTCCTCTTACCTTTAGATGTAGAGGCTCCCCCTTGGCTACTGATCGGATCCGGGGCATATGAGGGATCTGATGCCGCTGCAGCATCCCCGGACTCCACTGGGCGTCCACCCACCGCCCTCATGCCTCTTTCTGTGGCAACGACTTTGCTGCCCACAGTCCTTGTTAGAGGCTCTTCATCACTTTTTTCCTCCTCATGGAGCTGAAATCCCGGATGGAAGCCATCTCTCTCAGTTCCTCCTTGGGAGGATGAGGGAGATGTCACCTCGGTGGTCGTAGGCCTAGATTGTGCGGGGCCTATATCTCCATCACCACTATCATCGTTATCTGAGTCATCATCAGGAATCGCGATCGGCTCAGAATCAGAATCACTCTCATCGTGGCGCCACTTCCTCTTCGAAGGCGCCACATAGTCTTCCCGGGCCAGATGCCCAAACAGTCTCTTTACCGGGGGCTTCACCTGCTTCCCCCGGTACACTTTCATTCTCCCCAATGTCATGTCATCCATGACCTCCAGAACGACAGCATCCTCCTTCTCCTTGGGCAGCGAGGGGAGCTTCTGATCAATAATCATCTGTAGAAAATATGGATACATGCAGAAGCTATCTCTCCCCTTCGCCTCTATATTCTCCACCATATAGGTGAAGATCATCGTGGAAAAGCTGAAAGGATGATTCAGCACCAACGCCACATAGGCTTTCTGCATCTGGTCGGAGAGCTCGTCGAAGCCGCCCTTCCTGGATGCGATACATCTAAGCAGAACGTGGGCCAAATATTTAAACTGGGGGCACAAGTTGCTCTTGTTGAGCATACTTGCGGTGATGTCCCCAGAATACTTGGCCCTCAGAAAGCAGCCTCTAACTGTGAGAGGATGTAATCGGGTAGGGCAATCACTATCATCCCCGAGCTCCAGAACTGTCCTTATATCCTCCTCGGTGATCTGAATGGCTTCCCCGAAAATCGAACTCCTAATAGCGTAGGGCTCAGTAGACCTGTCTACAACAGCGTTCTCCCAGAACGCCTGCTGTATCGATCGGTAGGGAGTGCTCGGTGTAGAGATCGCATGAGATATCCTTGAGCGGCGTAGGAATGCAATAATCCTGGCAAACTCCGCAGAGTTGCGGGAAGTCAGATCGAGATAAGCACAAATGTTGTGCTTAGTGCTCATAGTCAACCTGCTCCCCATCTATGACACAAAACTAGTAAACGTTAGAACATGTTGAAGATAGCAAATCACAGTCAATGAACTTTACACTTTAGTCAAGTCGTGCGACTGAACAAACGACTGAGTTTCAGTCGTACGATCGAACTGTGCGACTGAGATTTAGTCAAACGATTGAGTTCATGCGTATGACTGAGTCCTGCGATTGGACTCAGTCGTATGTCTTCTCATACGTGAATCTCAATCATGCGCCTGAACTCAATCGCATGGTTCAGTCGTACGATTGAGTCATTCGTTCATCTTAGTCGTACGATTGAAGTTCATCAGTGTGTCCAGTCGTTCATTCGACTGTTTGTCCATTCAAATTCTTGTTTTGAGCAAAACTAAGTGTTAAACGTCAAAATTGGGCTCATTACACTCGGAGGCGACCGATTAAGCATATTTTAAACTTTGTTTGAACTTATCGCTCGGTTTGTGTGGTTTATTTGTCCCTTTTGGTTTCGGTTACTGTTGGGTCAAAACTTGAGAGATTTGTGATTTCATTGATCGGTTTTAATGATGAAACATCACGAATATTACCTGTATAATCACAGAAGAATGTCAGAACACACATAGAGATGGTAAATAAGAATCAAACAAAATTTTGGCAGCGATTTGTTAGGTCGTACGTATAGAGGGGCGATTTGGGTGAATGGACGACTGAGTCTGATTCGACCTGTATTTATACTAGGGCAAATCCAGTCGTACGACTGAGCCTAGTCACCTGGCTTAGTCGTGTGATTGAAGCTAGTCACTTAATTGAGTCGTACGACTGAGCTTGAGTCGTACAGTTCACCCAATCGTCCATTTCCAATCGTACGATTAAACTTCATTTGCACATCTTACCTAGTCGGTCACTTTCAATCGGGCGATTGGATTCATTCGCATTGTCCAATCGTACGATTGTACTCATTCTTATGCTCCATTCGTACGACTGGTTCATACTGATGATTCAGTCGTGCGACTGGGCCATACTTGTGACATTTTGACCATTTTCCCACCGACAATTAGCTTCACTTAACAATAGATAAACATTATGAGTAGGTTGATCATCTCAGACATGACCATTTAAAATAAAAACTACATTTTGATCACCTCAGAAGTAATCCATTTATCCACCTGATTATCTCAGACATGACCCATTTATCCACCCGATCACCTCAGACGTGATCCATTTATCCACCCGATCACCTTAGACGTGATCCATTTATCCAACTTATCACCTCAGACGTGATACTTTTATCCTTTCAGAAATAATTTGTTTAAATAAAAATTAAGCTCATTTGGTGACATTAACAGATAACAATATACACAGTCCGACATTGACACACTTATACTAATAAATTGAAAGATTTTAAACTACGAACAAAATGAAAATCTTTTTGTGATTTTTGTTAGGGCAGGTTTGTGCAGCCTAGTAGCATTTACATCATATCAAGGACAGACTCATATGGAATCAGACAGGCATAAACACCATTACTTGGAACCTTTGATTTGTATTTAACTTTAATCACTTGCATAAATTTCATATCACAGCTTTCTCACTCATCTAAGACTTCTAAGATCTAACTGGGAATCATGCTTGATATGATACGTAACGTACTTTGATTATCAACTTCAGTCGGTGCATACACGACGATTGTCAGGATACTTGTCCACCTAAATCCATACACAGACTTTTGACATGCATTGGTGAATAATTAAGTTTTATTCTTTCAACCAACATTTATGGATCCCAAGCTTATATGGTAATCAATATTCCTTTGTGGACTTTCGAGCGGTCTATAGGTATTTTGACAAGAAGAGACTATTCTTAGAGCTTTCAAAGAGAAGCCAAGCCTCAGGTCAGTGCCATCGCACAGCAAAGAGGCGGCAAACAATAATGAATTCTAGAATATGTAGGTTATGCTTATCCTCAGGTCAGTGCCATCGCACAGCAGAGAGGCACACAACCTATCTCCTTGTTAGAGCATTTCATATTTTCTTTTTCACATAACGCACTAACAACATTTTGTTATCAGCATGATTGCGCTTGTATTCATTTTTTTCTTGCTTTGCTCTTTTTGTGGTCATTTGCACACCTTTGGTGGCGTTTATTTGCTCGTTATCCCTTATCGGAAATAGCTGATTGTGTTAACCAGTGATAAGATGGGAACCTACAGTTGATTGAACGATTTAGTTTAGATTGAGTTTACCAATGACGTCTACTCGTCTAATGTGTTGAATCTACCGACACATCGTATAGTGAGCTAGCACTTCCCTAGATCAAGTTTCTCCGTGTAATTACAATACCAACCAAGCGTACTATCATTTTCCCATTTTGTTAGGCTTAGAATTCTTGGTTTTATAATTTTCCTGTGATTTAATTAACCTTGCAAAACCAAAAATCCTTTTGGTGTTCCAAGTAACCCGATGCCTGTGTACTATCACTTTCCATTTTATTGAGTCAAATTTCCTGTCTTTTTGTCTATGCCTTTTCAGCTTTACTTACCTTCCCCCTTTTTTTGAGTAAATAAATACTGAATTTAACCTAATCTCCCCCTAAAATTCTAAAACAAAAAATCTTTTTAAGGTTTTGGATTTTTATACGACAAGGAAATTAAAAGAAATGAAAATAAAAGAAATATTAAAAATAAATAACAACAGGTGTCGGACTATGTATCTGTTTCTTCGGAGACAACATCACTTTTCTTGTTAGGATCGTGCACGTACGGAGTACTAACTGATTCAGATTGGGTGAGTTTGGAATTCTTAGGTTGTGTGGTAGTCGATTTTTGACCCAACCAAAGGTTTGCTTCAACATTTTCTTCCACCCGATCACCTTAGACGTGATCCATTTATCCAACTTATCACCTCAGACGTGATAGTTTTATCCTTTCAGAAACAATTTGTTTAAATAAACATTAAGCACATTTGGTGACATTAACAGATAACAATATACACAGTCCGACATTGACACACTTATACTAATAAATTGAAAGATTTTAAACTACGAACAAAATGAAAATCTTTTTGTGATTTTTGTTAGGGCAGGTTTGTGTAGCCTAGTAGCATTTACATCATATCAAGGACAGACTCATATGGAATCAGACAGGCATAAACACTATTACTTGGAACCTTTGATTTGTATTTAACTTTAATCACTTGCATAAATTTCATATCACAGCTTTCTCACTCATCTAAGACTTCTAAGATCTAACTGGGAATCATGCTTGATATGATACGTAACGTACTTTGATTTTCAACTTCAGTCGGTGCATACACGACGATTGTCAGGATACTTGTCCACCTAAATCCATACACAGACTTTTGACATGCATTGGTGAATAATTAAGTTTTATTCTTTCAACCAACATTTATGGATCCCAAGCTTATATGGTAATCAATATTCCTTTGTGGACTTTCGAGCGGTCTATAGGTATTTTGACAAGAAGAGACTATTCTTAGAGCTTTCAAAGAGAAGCCAAGCCTCAGGTCAGTGCCATCGCACAGCAAAGAGGCGGCAAACAATAATGAATTCTAGAATATGTAGGTTATGCTTATCCTCAGGTCAGTGCCATCGCACAGCAGAGAGGCACACAACCTATCTCCTTGTTAGAGCATTTCATATTTTCTTTTTCACATAACGCACTAACAACATTTTGTTATCAGCATGATTGCGCTTGTATTCATTTTTTTCTTGCTTTGCTCTTTTTGTGGTCATTTGCACACCTTTGGTGGCGTTTATTTGCTCGTTATCCCTTATCGGAAATAGCTGATTGTGTTAACCGGTGATAAGATGGGAACCTACAGTTGATTGAACGATTTAGTTTAGATTGAGTTTACCAATGACGTCTACTCGTCTAATGTGTTGAATCTACCGACACATCGTATAGTGAGCTAGCACTTCCCTAGATCAAGTTTCTCCGTGTAATTACAATACCAACCAAGCGTACTATCATTTTCCCATTTTGTTAGGCTTAGAATTCTTGGTTTTATAATTTTCCTGTGATTTAATTAACCTTGCAAAACCAAAAATCCTTTTGGTGTTCCAAGTAACCCGATGCCTGTGTACTATCACTTTCCATTTTATTGAGTCAAATTTCCTGTCTTTTTGTCTATGCCTTTTCAGCTTTACTTACCTTTCCCCTTTTTTTGAGTAAATAAATACTGAATTTAACCTAATCTCCCCCTAAAATTCTAAAACAAAAAATCTTTTTAAGGTTTTGGATTTTTATACGACAAGGAAATTAAAAGAAATGAAAATAAAAGAAATATTAAAAATAAATAACAACAGGTGTCGGACTATGTATCTGTTTCTTCGGAGATAACATCACTTTTCTTGTTAGGATCGTGCACGTACGGAGTACTAACTGATTCAGATTGGGTGAGTTTGGAATTCTTAGGTTGTGTGGTAGTCGATTTTTGACCCAACCAAAGGTTTGCTTCAACATTTTCTTCCACCCGATCACCTTAGACGTGATCCATTTATCCAACTTATCACCTCAGATGTGATACTTTTATCCTTTCAGAAACAATTGTTTAAATAAACATTAAGCTCATTTGGTGACATTAACAGATAACAGTATACACAGTCCGACATTGACACACTTATACTAATAAATTGAAAGATTTTAAACTACGAACAAAATGAAAATCTTTTTGTGATTTTTGTTAGGGCAGGTTTGTGTAGCCTAGTAGCATTTACATCATATCAAGGACAGACTCATATGGAATCAGACAGGCATAAACACTATTACTTGGAACCTTTGATTTGTATTTAACTTTAATCACTTGCATAAATTTCATATCACAGCTTTCTCACTCATCTAAGACTTCTAAGATCTAACTGGGAATCATGCTTGATATGATACGTAACGTACTTTGATTATCAACTTCAGTCGGTGCATACATGACGATTGTCAGTATACTTGTCCACCTAAATCCATACACAGACTTTTGACATGCATTGGTGAATAATTAAGTTTTATTCTTTCAACTAACGTTTATGGATCCCAAGATTATATGGTAATCAATATTCCTTTGTGGACTTTCGAGCGGTCTATAGGTATTTTGACAAGAAGAGACTATTCTTAGAGCTTTCAAAGAGAAGCCAAGCCTCAGGTCAGTGCCATCGCACAGCAGAGAGGCGGCAAACAATAATGAATTCTAGAATATGTAGGTTATGCTTATCCTCAGGTCAGTGCCATCGCACAGCAGAGAGGCACACAACCTATCTCCTTGTTAGAGCATTTCTTATTTTCTTTTTCACATAACGCACTAACAACATTTTGTTATCAGCATGATTGCGCTTGTATTCATTTTTTTCTTGCTTTGATCTTTTTGTGGTCATTCGCACACCTTTGGTGGCGTTTATTTGCTCGTCATCCCTTATCGGAAATAGCTGATTGTGTTAACCAGTAATAAGATGGGAACCCATAGTTGATTGAACCATTTAGTTTAGATTGAGTTTACCAATGACGTCTACTCGTCTAATGTGTTGAATCTACCGACACATCGTATAGTAAGCTAGCACTTCCCTAGATCAACTTTCTCCGTGTAATTACAATACCAACCAAGCGTACTATCATTTTCCCATTTTGTTAGACCTAGACTTCTCTGATTTGTAATTTTCTGTGATTTAATTAACCTTGCAGAACCGAAAATCCTTTTGGTGTTCCAAGTAACCCGATGTCTGTGTACTATCACTTTCCATTTTATTGAGTCACATTTCCTGTCTTTTTGTCTATGCCTTTTCAGCTTTACTTACCTTCCCCCCTTTTTTTTGAGTAAATAAATACTGAATTTAACCTAATCTCCCCCTAAAATTCTAAAACAGAAAATCTTTTTGTGGTTTTGGATTTTTATACGACAAGGAAATTAAAAGAAATGAAAATAAAAGAAATATTAAAAATAAATAACAACAGGTGTCGGACTATGTATCTATTTCTTCGGAGATAACATCACTTTTCTTGTTAGGACCGTGTACGTACGGAGTACTAACTGATTCAGATTGGGTGAGTTTGGAATTCTTAGGTTGTGTGGTAGTCGATTTTTGACCCAACCCAATGTTTGCTTCAACATTTTCTTCCACCCGATCACCTTAGACGTGATCCATTTATCCAACTTATCACCTCAGACGTGATACTTTTATCCTTTCAGAAACAATTTGTTTAAATAAACATTAAGCTCATTTGGTGACATTAACAGATAACAATATACACAGTCCGACATTGACACACTTATACTAATAAATTGATAGATTTTAAAATACGAACAAAATGAAAATCTTTTTGTGATTTTTGTTAGGGCAGGTTTGTGTAGCCTATTAGCATTTACATCATATCAAGGACAGACTCATATGGAATCAGACAGGCATAAACACCATTACTTGGAATATTTGATTTGTATTTAACTTTAATCACTTGCATAAATTTCATATCACAGCTTTCTCACTCATCTAAGACTTCTAAGATCTAACTGGGAATCATGCTTGATATGATACGTAACGTACTTTGATTATCAACTTCAGTCGGTGCATACACGATGATTGTCAGCATACTTGTCCACCTAAATCCATACACAGACTTTTGACATGCATTGGTGAATAATTAAGTTTTATTCTTTCAACCAACGTTTGTGGATCCCAAGCTTATATGGTAATCAATATTCCTTTGAGGACTTTCGAGCGGTCTATAGGTATTTTGACAAGAAGAGACTATTCTTAGAGCTTTCAAAGAGAAGCCAAGCCTCAGGTCATTGCCATCGCACAGCAGAGAGGCGGCAAACAACAATGAATTCTAGAATATGTAGGTTATGCTTATCCTCAGGTCAGTGCCATCGCACAGCAGAGAGGCACACAACCTATCTACTTGTTAGAGCATTTCTTGTTTTCTTTTTCACATAACGCACTAACAACATTTTGTTATCAGCATGATTGTGCTTGTATTCATTTTTTTCTTGCTTTGCTCTTTTTGTGGTCATTTGCACACCTTTGGTGGCGTTTATTTGCTCGTTATCCCTTATCGGAAATAGTTGATTGTGTTAACCAGTGATAAGATGGGAACCCACAGTTGATTGAACCATTTAGTTTAGATTGAGTTTACCAATGACGTCTACTCGTCTAATGTGTTGAATCTACCGACACATCGTATAGTGAGCTAGCACTTCCCTAGATCAACTTTCTCCGTGTAATTACAATACCAACCAAGCGTACTATCATTTTCCCATTTTGTTAGGCTTAGACTTCTTGGTTTTATAATTTTCCTGTGATTTAATTAACCTTGCAAAACCAAAAATCCTTTTGGTGTTCCAAGTAACCCGATGCCTGTGTACTATCACTTTCCATTTTATTGAGTCAAATTTCCTGTCTTTTTGTCTATGCCTTTTCAGCTTTACTTACCTTCCCCCTTTTTTTTGAGTAAATAAATACTGAATTTAACCTAATCTCCCCCTAAAATTCTAAAACAGAAAATCTTTTAAGGTTTTGGATTTTTATACGACAAGGAAATTAAAAGAAATGAAAATAAAAGAAATATTAAAAATAAATAACAACAGGTGTCGGACTATGTATCTGTTTCTTCGGAGATAACATCACTTTTCTTGTTAGGATCGTGCACGTACGGAGTACTAACTGATTCAGATTGGGTGAGTTTGGAATTCTTAGGTTGTGTGGTAGTCGATTTTTGACCCAACCAAAGGTTTGCTTCAACATTTTCTTCCACCCGATCACCTTAGACGTGATCCATTTATCCAACTTATCACCTCAGATGTGATACTTTTATCCTTTCAGAAACAATTTGTTTAAATAAACATTAAGCTCATTTGGTGACATTAACAGATAACAATATACACAGTCCGACATTGACACACTTATACTAATAAATTGAAAGATTTTAAACTACGAACAAAATGAAAATCTTTTTGTGATTTTTGTTAGGGCAGGTTTGTGTAGCCTAGTAGCATTTACATCATATCAAGGACAGACTCATATGGAATCAGACAGGCATAAACACTATTACTTGGAACCTTTGATTTGTATTTAACTTTAATCACTTGCATAAATTTCATATCACAGCTTTCTCACTCATCTAAGACTTCTAAGATCTAACTTGGAATCATGCTTGATATGATACGTAACGTACTTTGATTATCAACTTCAGTCGGTGCATACATGACGATTGTCAGTATACTTGTCCACCTAAATCCATACACAGACTTTTGACATGCATTGGTGAATAATTAAGTTTTATTCTTTCAACTAACGTTTATGGATCCCAAGCTTATATGGTAATCAATATTCCTTTGTGGACTTTCGAGCGGTCTATAGGTATTTTGACAAGAAGAGACTATTCTTAGAGCTTTCAAAGAGAAGCCAAGCCTCAGGTCAGTGCCATCGCACAGCAGAGAGGCGGCAAACAATAATGAATTCTAGAATATGTAGGTTATGCTTATCCTCAAGTCAGTGCCATCGCACAGCAGAGAGGCACACAACCTATCTCCTTGTTAGAGCATTTCTTATTTTCTTTTTCACATAACGCACTAACAACATTTTGTTATCAGCATGATTGCGCTTGTATTCATTTTTTTCTTGCTTTGATCTTTTTGTGGTCATTTGCACACCTTTGGTGGCGTTTATTTGCTCGTCATCCCTTATCGGAAATAGCTGATTGTGTTAACCAGTAATAAGATGGGAACCCATAGTTGATTGAACCATTTAGTTTAGATTGAGTTTACCAATGACATCTACTCGTCTAATGTGTTGAATCTACCGACACATCGTATAGTAAGCTAGCACTTCCCTAGATCAACTTTCTCCGTGTAATTACAATACCAACCAAGCGTACTATCATTTTCCCATTTTGTTAGACCTAGACTTCTCTGATTTGTAATTTTCTGTGATTTAATTAACCTTGCAGAACCGAAAATCCTTTTGGTGTTCCAAGTAACCCGATGTCTGTGTACTATCACTTTCCATTTTATTGAGTCACATTTCCTGTCTTTTTGTCTATGCCTTTTCAGCTTTACTTACCTTCCCCCCTTTTTTTGAGTAAATAAATACTGAATTTAACCTAATCTCCCCCTAAAATTCTAAAACAGAAAATCTTTTTAAGGTTTTGGATTTTTATACGACAAGGAAATTAAAAGAAATGAAAATAAAAGAAATATTAAAAATAAATAACAACAGGTGTCGGACTATGTATCTGTTTCTTCGGAGATAACATCACTTTTCTTGTTAGGATCGTGCACGTACGGAGTACTAACTGATTCAGATTGGGTGAGTTTGGAATTCTTAGGTTGTGTGGTAGTCGATTTTTGACCCAACCAAAGGTTTGCTTCAACATTTTCTTCCACCCGATCACCTTAGACGTGATCCATTTATCCAACTTATCACCTCAGATGTGATACTTTTATCCTTTCAGAAACAATTTGTTTAAATAAACATTAAGCTCATTTGGTGACATTAACAGATAACAATATACACAGTCCGACATTGACACACTTATACTAATAAATTGAAAGATTTTAAACTACGAACAAAATGAAAATCTTTTTGTGATTTTTGTTAGGGCAGGTTTGTGTAGCCTAGTAGCATTTACATCATATCAAGGACAGACTCATATGGAATCAGACAGGCATAAACACTATTACTTGGAACCTTTGATTTGTATTTAACTTTAATCACTTGCATAAATTTCATATCACAGCTTTCTCACTCATCTAAGACTTCTAAGATCTAACTTGGAATCATGCTTGATATGATACGTAACGTACTTTGATTATCAACTTCAGTCGGTGCATACATGACGATTGTCAGTATACTTGTCCACCTAAATCCATACACAGACTTTTGACATGCATTGGTGAATAATTAAGTTTTATTCTTTCAACTAACGTTTATGGATCCCAAGCTTATATGGTAATCAATATTCCTTTGTGGACTTTCGAGCAGTCTATAGGTATTTTGACAAGAAGAGACTATTCTTAGAGCTTTCAAAGAGAAGCCAAGCCTCAGGTCAGTGCCATCGCACAGCAGAGAGGCGGCAAACAATAATGAATTCTAGAATATGTAGGTTATGCTTATCCTCAAGTCAGTGCCATCGCACAGCAGAGAGGCACACAACCTATCTCCTTGTTAGAGCATTTCTTATTTTCTTTTTCACATAACGCACTAACAACATTTTGTTATCAGCATGATTGCGCTTGTATTCATTTTTTTCTTGCTTTGATCTTTTTGTGGTCATTTGCACACCTTTGGTGGCGTTTATTTGCTCGTCATCCCTTATCGGAAATAGCTGATTGTGTTAACCAGTAATAAGATGGGAACCCATAGTTGATTGAACCATTTAGTTTAGATTGAGTTTACCAATGACATCTACTCGTCTAATGTGTTGAATCTACCGACACATCGTATAGTAAGCTAGCACTTCCCTAGATCAACTTTCTCCGTGTAATTACAATACCAACCAAGCGTACTATCATTTTCCCATTTTGTTAGACCTAGACTTCTCTGATTTGTAATTTTCTGTGATTTAATTAACCTTGCAGAACCGAAAATCCTTTTGGTGTTCCAAGTAACCCGATGTCTGTGTACTATCACTTTCCATTTTATTGAGTCACATTTCCTGTCTTTTTGTCTATGCCTTTTCAGCTTTACTTACCTTCCCCCCTTTTTTTTGAGTAAATAAATACTGAATTTAACCTAATCTCCCCCTAAAATTCTAAAACAGAAAATCTTTTGTGGTTTTGGATTTTTATACGACAAGGAAATTAAAAGAAATGAAAATAAAAGAAATATTAAAAATAAATAACAACAGGTGTCGGACTATGTATCTATTTCTTCGGAGATAACATCACTTTTCTTGTTAGGACCGTGTACGTACGGAGTACTAACTGATTCAGATTGGGTGAGTTTGGAATTCTTAGGTTGTGTGGTAGTCGATTTTTGACCCAACCCAAGGTTTGCTTCAACATTTTCTTCCACCCGATCACCTTAGACGTGATCCATTTATCCAACTTATCACCTCAGACGTGATACTTTTATCCTTTCAGAAACAATTTGGTTAAATAAACATTAAGCTCATTTGGTGACATTAACAGATAACAATATACACAGTCCGACATTGACACACTTATACTAATAAATTGATAGATTTTAAACTACGAACAAAATGAAAATCTTTTTGTGATTTTTGTTAGGGCAGGTTTGTGTAGCCTATTAGCATTTACATCATATCAAGGACAGACTCATATGGAATCAGACAGGCATAAACACCATTACTTGGAACATTTGATTTGTATTTAACTTTAATCACTTGCATAAATTTCATATCACAGCTTTCTCACTCATCTAAGACTTCTAAGATCTAACTGGGAATCATGCTTGATATGATACGTAACGTACTTTGATTATCAACTTCAGTCGGTGCATACACGATGATTGTCAGCATACTTGTCCACCTAAATCCATACACAGACTTTTGACATGCATTGGTGAATAATTAAGTTTTATTCTTTCAACCAACGTTTGTGGATCCCAAACTTATATGGTAATCAATATTCCTTTGAGGACTTTCGAGCGGTCTATAGGTATTTTGACAAGAAGAGACTATTCTTAGAGCTTTCAAAGAGAAGCCAAGCCTCAGGTCAGTGCCATCGCATAGCAGAGAGGCGGCAAACAACAATGAATTCTAGAATATGTAGGTTATGCTTATCCTCAGGTCAGTGTCATCGCACAGCAGAGAGGCACACAACCTATCTACTTGTTAGAGCATTTCTTGTTTTCTTTTTCACATAATGCACTAACAACATTTTGTTATCAGCATGATTGTGCTTGTATTCATTTTTTTTTGCTTTGCTCTTTTTGTGGTCATTTGCACACCTTTGGTGGCGTTTATTTGCTCGTTATCCCTTATCGGAAATAGTTGATTGTGTTAACCAGTGATAAGATGGGAACCCACAGTTGATTGAACCATTTAGTTTAGATTGAGTTTACCAATGATGTCTACTCGTCTAATGTGTTGAATCTACCGACACATCGTATAGTGAGCTAGCACTTCCCTAGATCAACTTTCTCCGTGTAATTACAATACCAACTAAGCGTACTATCATTTTCTCATTTTGTTAGACTTAGACTTCTCGGATTTATAATTTTCCTGTGATTTAATTAACCTTGCAAAACCAAAAATCCTTTTAGTGTTCCAAGTAACCCGATACATGTGTACTATCACTTTCCATTTTATTGAGTCACATTTCCTGTCTTTTTGTCTATGCCTTTTCAGCTTTACTTACCTTCCCCCTTTTTTATTTTTTTTATTTTTTTGAGTAAATAAATACTGAATATAACCTAATCTCCCCCTAAAATTCTAAAACAGAAAATCTTTTTGTGGTTTTGGATTTTTATACGACAAGGAAATTAAAAGAAATGAAAATAAAAGAAATATTAAAAATAAATAACAACAGGTGTCGGACTATGTATCTGTTTCTTCGGAGATAACATCACTTTTCTTTTTAACACCGTTGACCTCTAACAGATAGAAAAATCTTGGTTTATCAAACGGTTTGGTGTAGAGGTCAGCGCGTTGAAAATCCGTGTTTATTTTGACCACATCAATTAAGTGTTTTTCATAGCAGTCGCGTATGAAGTGATATTTTATGCCTATGTGTTTGGTCTTAGGATGTTGGACCGGATTTTTAGTTACTGCAATTGCAGCAGAATTATCAACATATATGGGAGTAGAAGTGAAATGCAAACCGTAGTCCTGCATTTGCTGTTTATCCAAATGATTTGAGAGCAGCAGCTGGCAGCAGCAACATATTCAGCTTCACAGGTAGATAGAGCAACTGATGTCTGCTTCTTGCATTGCCAAGTTACCAATCTTCTCCCAAAAAATTGACATCCTGCTGAAGTAGACTTGTAATTTATTTTGCAACCTCCATAATCCGAGTCACTATACGCCGTTAGCTCAAAGTCATCATCATGAGGATACCACAACCCTAGTGTTGGAGTACCCTTCAGATAACTAAAAATCCTCTTGACTCCAATCAGATGATTTACATTGGGCTTCGCTTGATATCGGGAACGTAAACATATGGCATACACGATATCTGGACGCGAAGCAGTGATATACATGAGAGATCCGATCATCCCACGATACATGGTGGCATCCACCAAATCCCCATTCTCATCAGGAGCCACATCATGATTTGTGGCGAGTGGGGTTCGGCTGCAGTGACATTTTCCATATCAAAGCGACTAAGAATGTCACCGACATACTTAGTTTGATGCAGAAAGATGCCGGTAGGTGTTTGATCCACCTGTAATCCTAGGAAGAACTTCATTTCTCCCATGGCACTCATCTCAAACTCAGCCTTCATGACAGATTCAAACTCTTTACATAATTCTTCGTTTCGTGAACCGAAGATTATCTCATCCACATATATTTGCACCAGAAACAAATCACCATCCTTTTCTTTGATGAACAATGTACAGTCAATCACACCTCTGCGAAAGCCATGCTTCAACAGATGGGTGGAAAGCTTTTCATACCAAGCTCGAGGAGCCTGATGTAGCCCATACAGAGCCTTGTCTAGCTTGTAGACTCTATCCCGATGATAAGGATCTTCGAATCCTTTGAGTTGACTGACATATACCTCTTCACGGATTTCCCCATGCAAGAATGCACTCTTAACATCTAGTTGATAGACTTTGATCTTCATGTAAGAGGCGTAGGCTAGAAAGATGCGAATAGCTTCCATTCTAGCTACTGGAGCAAAGACTTCATTGTAGTCGATTCCTTCGACTTGTCTAAAGCCCTGAACGACCAACCGTGCCTTGTTTCTGATAACAACACCATGGTCATCCTTCTTGTATTTTAGTACCCATTTGGTACCAATTACTTTGACTCCTTTAGGTCAGTCAACAAGAGTCCACACTCCAAGTTTCTTGAACTGTAGCAACTCCTCTTGCATAGCATTGACCCAGGCTTCATCCTTAAGGGCATCACTTACGTGTATGGGTTCACTTTGAGAGACAAAACATCTGTAAGCTCCATCATTCAAGTAGCCCTTTTCCATTACTTCAGCGTAATCAGCAGTGTACAATCGACTTCTAGTCTGCACGCCGGAGTGGAGATCTGTAACACCCGGAAGTTTGACTTTTTGAAGTGATATGCGACTGAGTCTCAGTCGCGTGGAATTCATGCGACTGGGGGTTCAATCGCATGATGCTCGGACGATTGAAGCTCAACCGTACGACTGGAGTTCAATCGCACGACTGAAGGTTCAACCGCATGGAACTCATGCGACTGGAGGTCCGGTCGCATGGTGTTTATGCGATTGAAGGTCCAGTCGCCCCTAGACTTCGGGCGACTGAGCTGTACCTATAAAAGAGGAGCAGCTCTCTTCTTTCCCCAACACTTACACACTTCAATCGGGAGAAAGAGCAGAGAGCGACAGAGCAGAGAAAGAAAAGAGAGAACAGGGTGATTTGGGCTCGAGATTTGTCGAGAGGCTATTCAAATCGAAGCTCTTCATATTCTCCGTGATAATGTGAGTTCTAGGACCCCTCATTTACTTGTTTTCATACGATTTTGGGGCTGGAACACATTCAAACCCGTTTTTGAATAGAGTGTATGTTTGACCCATTTGGGTGGAATCTTGAGTAACGTGTTTATGGTACGAATTAGGACTTGCATTAGCTTGTATGATGTCCTAGTATGAATGCCTGAGGTTTAGGAAGGCTAATTTGGGCTTGAATTAAGTTTAGAAGAGTTTTACAGCCGAATGTCGCGGCTGCTGTTCGTGATGAACTTCTGTCGCTGCCCAGTTAGGGTTATGCGACTGAAGGGCCAGTCGCACGACTGAGGAATGACTGATGTTCAATCGTACGATTGAGGCTCAGTGGTACGATTGGGGCTCAGTCGCACGACAGGCCATGCGACTGAAGGTTCAGTCGCATAGATCCATTCGCATAGTAGTACAGACGCACGACTGAGGGTTCAGTCGCATAGATGCCCATTCGCATAGGGTTCATTCGTACGATAGAAGTCCATCCGCACGACTGTATGCCCATTCGCATGACTCAGTCGCATGGAGGCCATGCGACTGGAGTATGTTCAATCGCCCAAATAGGGCTGATGTGAATGTGGAGAGAAATGTATGTATGATGTATGTAGGCTAAGTATGATGTAGCCTTATATGATAGTCATGACTGATGATTTGTAAATACCGATGTTCCTTGATATGATGCATGTTTATCTTTCCACAGTTTTACATGTTATCACTAATAGATGAAATGAAAGTATTACATAAAGTACAGTGAAAGAGTAATAGAGAAGGTGAAGGAACATCAATAAAAGTTAACAAGTCTTGCAAGCTTATAGGAGTTACACGACTATGTGTCGTTAGCTCAACTGTGTTGCGGGCTAGCTACCCATTGACGCACACAGGGTCAATCAATTGAGATTGGCAGGACCTTTATGGCGTGCCCCGGATGATCGGGTCGGCCTTGTACACAGTACACATAGCCCTTTCGAGGGATACGGTTGACCCTTCGGGGGATACACATAGCCCCTTTCGGGGGAATACAGTTGACCCTTCGGGGGATATAGATGGCCCGTCATTCGTTTCCCATCGCGCATATAGTTGGGGTATCGCTCACTGGTCCATACAGAAAGTGAAACATAAAGATAAAGTTTACAGAGAAGGCATATAGTACAAAGAACGAACGTTATTTGTTCATACAGTTGATGTGTGCTCGCATATACAGTACAGTATAGTATTTTACAGAAAAGAGTATTTTTATATACTACATATAGAAAGTGTTTTACCACATATAAAACTAGAACTCACTCAGCAACGCTGACTTTTTATGTGTTTCCAGTTGGCAGGTAGGGTTGCTGAGGATGGCACGAGGCGGCTACTCAGCTCTTTTGGGATGGCATTCTCATTTTGATAATGCTACAACATCATGTGTTGTGGGCCCATAATGCACGTAACACATTATGTTGTATGCAAGTACATGATTTCTTGAGGATTCCCATAAACGGGAATACTTAAGGAATCTTCTTTATGATGAAAAATTTTATATTTCTATACCAGAGGTCACTGTTTATGACCATTTTGTATACAGAAAAGATGTAATCTTTTGTAATAGTGCTTTTGTGATGTAATGCAACATTAGATGTTTTGTAATTGACGTACGTTGTATTAAATGGCAAAAGTACTTATAGTAAATGAATGTTTATCACAGAATTTCCGCTGCATGATTTTATTAAGCTATTGTAAATTATGTATTTTATGTGCGATGAACGACCAACTGTGAGGTGCCCGGGAACGGGGCCTTACAAGTTGGTATCAGAGCCAAAGTTTAAGTGAATGGGTAAATTTTCAAAATAAACCTAAACTTAAACTGAAAATGGGACAGAAAAAGGGAAGAATGCCATCTGAGTAGCTGCGTCCATCAGGTATTTTCTTAAAGTTAATCATGATTACGTGCGCATGATATGTGTTTATGTGTACTGTTAGACTTAGATACTAATGTAGTCAGGACAGGTAATGCTCGGGGTGCGAAGAGTAAAGTAAGTGGCTAATCACAACTGGCCACTATAATTAGGGACTTGCTATACTTAACATAAACTGTGCAAATTCCTTGAATGACCGTGTTGGTGTTTGAATCTTTCAGTGTGATAGAAGATGGTCGATGGTAGATCATCTAAAGCTTCACGTGGTGGTGGACGTGGTGCTGAACCGCGTGCCACGAGAGGAAGACCTAGGGTAGAGAAGGTAGTTCATGAGGAAACCGAGACCCCTCATCAGGAGGATGCAGACGAAAGCGCCAACTTGAGAGCCTCAGTAAAAGAGGCAGTGGTTGAAGAAGTGCACCAGGTCATGCAGACAATCTTACCGTCTGTAGTGACCGAAGTGATTAAAGCTGTCAGAGAAGGTGATAGAAGAGAAAGGAATAGGTCCTCAAGAAGACAGCAACGAACAGAGCCGGAAACGGTTCTATCTGATGATGAAGAGGAGGAAGAGCAGGTACGGGAGACAACACGGGGTTGTAACTACGGGGCATTTATGAGGTGTAAGCCCCCGACTTTTGATGGTTCTGGTACTGCTGCTGATGCTCACCAATGGGTGAGAGAAATGGAGGTTGTCCTCAATATTAGTGATTGCCAGGAGGACAAGAAGGTGAAGTTTGCTACCCACTCTTTCACAGGGTCGGCTTTGTGCTGGTGGGACAATATAGTCCAAGCCGAGGGTAGCAGGGCCATAGGGAAGATGAAGTGGGCCGAGTTAAAAAGGATGGTGATCGAGGAGTTCAGTCCTCGTCGGGAAATGGACAGAGTTGAGAGAGAGTTCCTGCAGTTGGAGGCGGGGACGATGACCCACCAACAATACACCACCAAGTTTAACGAAATGGCGCGGTTGGTGCCAGAGTAGGTGACGTCGGTGTCTCGAAAGATCAACCGGTATATTCAGGGGCTGCCAGCTGAAATTTGTTGGCATTTGATTTCTGCTCGACCGAGCACTTTCAGGTCGGCAGTGGATTTGGCGGGAAGGTTATACGATGAACGGGCTGTGTCGGTGAAGGCGGAGGGTAGTAAGAAGGGAGGTGGTGAGAGAAACTGGCAGGGGAAGAGGTTTGGTCGAGGTGATACTTCGACGAGTAATAAGAAGACGCGGGTGGATGACCGTCGGGTGGTCACGTCGGGTTCAGTAGTAAAGAAGTGTGGTAAATGCGGGAGAGAACACAGTGGGGAATGCAGACTGGGGATGAACGTATGCTTCAGGTGTGGTCAGCGTGGCCACATCGCTAGAGACTGTAAGAAGCCTAGGGCTGAGGCTTCAGGGGTAAAGAAGACGGGAAGTGAAGGTCCGAGAGCAAGCGCCAGGGCATTCACAATGACGCAGGAGGAGGCAAGGACGGACCCCGATGTAGTGTCCGGTACGTTTCTTGTGAACCAAACTTTAGCCTCTGTATTATTTGATTCGGGTGCCAGTAGGAGTTTTATTTCTGCTGTTTTCTGTGCCAAATTGCCCGTTAGTAGTAGACGTGTGGATGTACCGTTTGATGTAGAGACTGCTATAGGTAAAACTACCAGGATTTCCGAGGTAATAGAGGGTTGTGATGTGGAATTAGAGGGCCACAAATTTCCGGTTAGACCGTTTGTGATGACGTTAGGTGGTTTTGATTTGGTGCTTGGAATGGATTGGTTGTCGGATTTTGAGGCAAACATTGTGTGTCGCAAGAAGATTATCAATTTGACAGCGCCCGACGGTAGTTCAGTGACAGTTTATGGCGATCGGGTTACTACAATTCCGAAGGTGATCTCAATGGCGGTGGCGGGGAAATGTATGAGGCGTGGATGTAGCGCCTTCTTATGTTATGTAAAGGATGTAGAAACGCCAACACCACAACTATCTGATGTTCCGGTTGTGCGTGATTTTCCAGACGTGTTTTCGGAGGACTTATCGGGATTGCCACCTGACCGAGAGATTGAGTTTCAGATTGACCTGATACCGGGTGCTCAACCTATCGCCAAGGCACCGTATCGATTGGCCCCGACGGAAATGAAAGAGTTGATGGAGCAGTTGCAAGAGCTGTTGGATAAGGGGTTCATTAGGCCGAGTATCTCACCTTGGGGTGCTCCGGTTCTGTTCGTAAAGAAGAAGGATGGTAGTATGAGGATGTGCATCGACTACCGCGAGCTGAATAAGTTGACAGTGAAGAACAGATACCCCTTGCCGAGAATCGATGACTTGTTTGATCAACTTCAGGGTGCCAGTTGGTTTTCAAGGATATATCTTCGATCGGGCTACCATCAACTGAAAGTGAAGGAACAAGATATTCCTAAAACAGCTTTTCGTACGCGCTACGGTCATTACGAGTTCCTTGTCATGTCTTTTGGTTTGACCAACGCACCAGCTGCTTTTTGGATTTGATGAACCGAGTGTGCCGGCCGATGTTGGATAAATCAGTGATTGTATTTATTGACGATGTCCTGATTTATTCGAGGAGTGAAACGGAGCATGCCAGTCACATTCGAGAAGTACTAGAGACGTTGAGAAGGGAGAAATTGTACGCCAAATTCTCCAAGTACGCATTCTGGTTGCGCGAGGTTCAATTTCTGGGTCACGTGGTTAATCCGGAGGGAATTATGGTCGATCCGGCAAAGATGGAAGCAGTAATGCAATGGAAGTCTCCAAAGACGCCATCCGAGATCCGTAGTTTCTTGGGTCTGGCGGGCTATTACAGAAGATTCATCCAAGACTTCTCCAAGATTGCTTCTCCACTGACCAAGTTGACCCGGAAGGATGTGAAGTTTGTATGGGGTCAAGCTCAAGAGAAGGCGTTTGAGGAATTAAAGACGAGGTTGACCCAAGCTCTTATTCTGTCGTTGCCCGAAGGAAGTGAGGATCTGGTGGTTTATTCTGATGCTTCCTATTCGGGGTTGGGGTGCGTGTTAATGCAGAGGGGAAAAGTTAAAGCCTATGCGTCCCGACAGCTGAAAGTTCATGAGGTTAACTACCCACTCATGACTTGGAGCTAGCAGCTGTGGTCTTCGCGTTAAAGATTTGAAGGCACTACCTCTACGGAATGAAGTGCACCATTTTCACAGACCACAAGAGCTTGAAGTACTTCTTCGAGCAAAAAGATTTAAATATGAGGCAAAGGCGATGGTTGGAGCTGATAAAAGACTATGATTGTGAGATCCATTACCATCCGGGCAAGGCCAACGTGGTTGCTGATGCCCTTAGCCAAAAGGAGAGGCTCGAACCGATACGGGTGAAGGCATACCAGCTGATCATGACCCCGGATGTGATGAAGCAAGTCAAAGAGTTTCAAGATGAAGCACTGAAAGAAGATCATCTTAACTTAGAACGAATGAGAGGTCTGGTCGCGGAATTGGGTGAAAACACGTTTGGTGTCAAGACTCGATTTGGGCGAATGTGGATTCCTCGATTTGGGGATCTACGTATGAAGATCATGGAAGAAGCCCATAAAACTCTATACTCCATTCATCTCGGTGCTACCAAGATGTACCAAGACATGAAGAAAGATTATTGGTGGCCCGGTATAAAGCATGATGTGGTGGAGTATGTGAGTAAGTGCCTCACGTGTTTGCAAGTAAAGGCAGAGCATCAAAAGCCGTATGGAAAGATTCAACCATTGGACATACCGGAATGGAAGTGGGAGCACATCACCATGGATTTTATCACAAAGCTGCCACGTACCCCGAAAGGGTACGATACTATATGGGTGATTGTGGCCCATCTGACGAAGAGTGCTCACTTCTTACCGATGTGCGAGACATATTCGTCCGAAAGGTTGGCCGATCTTTTCATCAAAGAGATTATGACTCGTCATGGTGTACCGGTGTCGATTGTGTCTGATCGCGACACCCGGTTTACCTCCAAATTCTGGAAGAAATTCCATGATGCTATGGGGACGAGATTGCATATTAGCACGGCTTATCATCCTCAAACTGATGGTCAGTCAGAAAGGACTATTCAGACTTTGGAGGACATGCTCCGGGCATGTGTTATCGACTTCGGGGGAAGTTAGGATGACCACTTACCGTTAGCTGAATTCTCATACAACAACAGCTATCATGCCAGTATTGGCATGCCACCCTATGAGATGCTATATGGTTGGAGATGCAGGACACCCGTCTGTTGGGGTGATATTGCTCAGAAGGAATTAGGAAGCGTCGAAGTGATCGAGGCTACGACTGAAAAGCTTGAAAAGATCAAAGCCTATATGAAGGAAGCCAAAGACAGACAGAAGTCGTATGCTGACAAACGACGCAGACCGATTGAGTTCCTGGTGGGAGACCGGGTTATGTTAAAGGTCTCGCCTTGGAAAGGAATCATTCGGTTCCGGAAGCGGGGTAAGTTGAGTCCGCGGTATATAGGCCCTTTTCCGAATTATTGCTCGAGTAGGAGAGGTGGCCTATAGGTTGGATCTACCAGATGAGTTAAGTGGAATTCACCCGACCTTTCACGTATCTCATCTGAGGAAGTGTTTGGCGGATAAGGACATGATCGTCCCACTGGGGGACATCGAGGTAGACGAACGGCTCAACTATGTAGAGCAACCAGTGGCGATCATCGATCGTAAGGAGATGAGGTTAAGAAATAAAGTGGTTCCTCTTGTTCGTGTATAGTGGCGGCACAGGAAGGGATCCGAGTCAACGTGGGAAACTGAGGAAAAAATGAGGCAGCATTACCCACGATTGTTCGAGGAATAACAGGTTTCGAGGACGAAACCTAAATAAGGGGGGTGGACTTGTAACACCCGGAAGTTTGACTTTTTGAAGTGATATGCGACTGAGTCTCAGTCTCGTGGAATTCATGCAACTGGGGGTTCAATCGCATGATGCTCGGACGATTGAAGCTCAACCGTACGACTGGAGTTCAATCGCATGACTGAAGGTTCAATCGCATGGAACTCATCTGACTGGAGGTCCAGTCGCATGGTGTTCATGCGACTGAAGGTCCAGTCGCCCCTGGACTTCGGGCGACTGAGCTGTACCTATAAAAGAGGAGCAGCTCTCTTCTTTCCCCAACACTTACACACTTCAGTCGGGAGAAAGAGCAGAGAGCGACAGAGCAGAGAAAGAAAAGAGAGAACGGGGTGATTCGGGCTCGAGATTGTCGAGAGGCTATTCAAATTGAAGCTCTTCATATTCTCCATGATAATATGAGTTCTAGGACCCCTCATTTACTTGTTTTCATACGATTTTGGGGCTGGAACACATTCAAACCCGTTTTTGAATAGAGTGTATGTTTGACCCATTTGGGTGGAATCTTGAGTAGCGTGTTTAAGGTACGAATTAGGACTTGCATTAGCTTGTATGATGTCCTAGTATGAATCCCTGAGGTTTAGGAAGGCTAATTTGGCTTGAATTGAGTTTAGAAGAGTTTTACAGCCGAATGTCGCGGCTGCTGTTCGTGATGAACTTCAGTCGCTGCCCAGTTAGGGTTATGCGACTGAAGGGCCAGTCGAATGACTGAGGAACGACTGATGTTCAATTGTACGATTGAGGCTCAGTCGTACGATGGGGCTCAGTCGCACGACAGGCCATACGATTGAGGGTTCAGTCGCATATATCCATTTGCATAGTAGTACAGACACACGACTGAGGGTTCAGTCGCAAAGATGCCTATTCGCATAGGGTTCATTCGTACGATAGAAGTCCATCCGCACGACTGTATGCCCATTCGCATGACTCAGTCGCCTGGAGGCCATGCGACTGGAGTATGTTCAATCGCCCAAATAGGGCTGATGTGAATGTGGAGAGAAGTGTATGTATGATGTATGTAGGCTAAGTATGATGTAGCCTTATATGATAGTCATGACTGATGATTTGTAAATGCCGATGTTCCTTGATTTGATGCATGTTTATCTTTCCACAGTTTTACATGTTATCACTAATAGATGAAATGAAAGTATTACGTAAAGTACAGTGAAAGAGTAATAAAGAAGGTGAAGGAACATTAATAAAAGTTAACAAGTCTTGCAAGCTTATAGGAGTTACACGACTATGTGTTGTTAGCTTAACTGTGTTGCGGGCTAGCTACCCATTGACGCACACAGGGTCAATCAATTGAGATTGGCAGGACCATTGTGGCGTGCCCCGGATGATCGGGTCGGCCTTGTACACAGTACACATAGCCCTTTCGAGGGATACGGTTGACCCTTCGGGGGATACACATAGCCCCTTTCGGGGGAATACAGTTGACCCTTCGGGGGATATAGATGGCCCGTCATCCGTTTCCCATCACGCACATAGTTGGGATATCGCTCACTAGTCCATACAGAAAGTGAAACATAAAGATAAAGTTTACAGACAAGGCATATAGTACAAAGAACGAACGTTATTTGTTCATAAAGTTGATGTGTGCTCGCATATACAGTACAGTATAGTATTTTACAGAAAAGAGTATTTTTATATACTACATATAGAAAGTGTTTTACCACATATAAAACTAGAACTCACTCAGCAACGCTGACTTTTTATGTGTTTCCAGTTGGCAGGTAGGGTTGTTGAGGATGGCACGAGGCGGCTACTCAGCTCTTTTGGAATGGCATTCTCATTTTGATAATGCTGCAACGTCATGTGTTGTGGGCCCATAATGCACGCAACACATTATGTTGTATGCAAGTACAAGATTTCTTGAGGATTCCCATAAACGGGATTACTTAAGGAATCTTCTTTATGATGAAAAATTTTATATTTCTATACCAGAGGTCACTGTTTATGACCATTTTGTACACAGAAAAGATGTAATCTTTTGTAATAGTGCTTTTGTGATGTAATGCAACATTAGATGTTTTGTAATTGATGTACGTTGTATTAAATGGCAAAAGTACTTATAGTAAATGAATGTTTATCACAGAATTTCCGCTGCATGATTTTATAAGCTATTGTAAATTATGTATTTATGTGCGATGAACGACCAACTGTGAGGTGCCCGGGATCAGGGCCTTACAAGATCACCACTGATAGCATCTGGCGGATGACTCGTATTGATCCTAGTCAAAGGAGTTGTAGGAACAACAACTTCAGAGTCCAAAGTTGTGACTGGAGGTTCAGTATCAGTATTTCCAAATGTAGGTTCCGCAGCTGAAGAGCTTCCTTCTTGATCAACATTTGGTGCATTGCTGGTTTCTGTTGCTTCTTCTTCATCAGAAGAGTCCTCACTCTCATCCTGATCAGCTGTGGCAGATCCTGATGAACCACTCGCAGGTGTTGGATTGCTAGGATCCAGATTTGGTGAGTTGAGAACATCGTACATCATCTGAGTAGCAATATCATCATCTAAATCTGTCTGAGGAAGATTGAATGATTTGAAAAAGGCATCGTAGTCAAAGAATGACGATGAACCTTTTCCAGCAGGGGGGATAGTGAAACGTTGAACATCAATATTGCACCATACTTCTATCTGACCAGTAGAATTGTTGTAAACTCGTTTGTCGGGTATACTGTATCCCAGAAAGATCCCCTGATCTGCCTTTTCATTAAACTTGCCTTCTTGAGTTTTCTTCAGAAGTGTACAAGGAGCACCGAAAGGTTCCAAATACTCCAAGTTTGGTTTACGCTTCTGTAGTAACTCATAGCAAGTCTTCCCATGCCTTTTCACTACTGACACACGATTGAGTGTGTAGCAGGCATTTGCTACAGCTTCGTTCCAGAACTGCACTGGCAGTTTTGAGTCTGCCAAAATAGTCCTAGCGGTCTCGATCAAGCTCCTGTTCTTTCGCTCAGCAACTCCATTCATCTGTGGTGTGTATGCAGAGGTGAATTGATGAACAATTCCCTTTTCTTTGCAGAAAGCATCCATCCACTGATTCTAAACTCGGTTCCATTATCTGAGCGAATCTTTCTCACCTTCAGTTTGCTTTCAGAAACATCACCCACGAGAATCGTGAGTAGTCATCAGTGACTACGAAGCAGTACCAGTCTCCTGCGATACTCTTCGTGCTAACTGGACCGAATAAATCCATGTGCAGTAGCTCCAGGGGCATCTTGATAGAATTGACATTCTTGGTCTTGTGAGATTTTCTGGTTTGCTTTCCTTTCTTGCATGAGACATAGAAATCAGGAAGCTTGAAGTTCTTGACAGGAACTCCATCAACTAAGTTGTTATGAATCAGATAATTCATCTTCCTATGATTAATGTGTCCCATTCGTCTGTGCCACGAAATGGAGTCCTTCTCTGTAGCTTTGGATAAGAAACATTGAACAGTAGAAGCACTAGTAGAAGCATTAGACATATCTAGAACATACAAGTCATTATATCTAGATGCGAACATTAATACCTGCTCCTCTGGAATATCCATTTCTTTCTTCAGAATGTAACATTTGCGATTGTCAAACATGACTTTGAAGCCCTTGTCACAAATCTGAGACATAGAAAGCAGATTGTTTTCTAATTGCTGAACAAAGTTGACTTTGTCGAACCTTACCTTTTCATTACCTACTTCTCCCTGAGCGGTAATGTATCCTCCTTTGTTTCCAGCAAAGGAAACGTGTCCCCCTTTAATTTGTTTGACATTGAAAAGGAGAGACTTATTTCCCGTCATGTGCCTGGAAGCTCCGCTATCTACGATCCATGTAATTATAGACGCACTATAGCGGACAACCTGCACATAAGAGAAAGTAATCAGTTAAGGAGGGGGACCCAAGCCTTGACTGGCTTGGGTTTCCCAGGGGAATCAACCATCATGAATTTGACCCACTGTCCTTTATCAGTGGGTGGAATCTTAACATTCAGCTTGTCCTTGCTTTCAGACTCATCAGTCGTTTTGGCTTTCCACAAACCATCCCTGTGAAAGGATTGTTTGTGATAAACCTTAGACTGATTTACAGTTTGAGCATATGGTTTAGATTTAGAAACAGGTTTCGCCGCTGGCATCACAGACTTGTCAGTGGCTTGTCTGTGTTGCCTTTGGCGTGGTGGAGACGAAAACGACCTAGAAGGTGTTTTAGACCGAATAGGTGTTTTCGATCTAACAGGAGTTTTAGATCGCTGTTTTGAATCTAAATTAACTTTGTTTTTCAGCTCAACCTTAATTCTTGGAGTCTGATAGCGAGGACAATTTGTCGAAATATGACCGCGCTGTCCACAAGTATAGCAGGATCTCCATTCATCGGGGCTAGGAGATCTCTTGTGTGGCGGTGAATAAACTTCTGGTTCTTTCTTCTTGTTCTCACTTTTAAGGCTCTCACCTCATTTGACAAATTTAACTTGTTTAACATTATGTGTGTTTTGTCTTGGGAGATGATGGGATTCTTGTTTCACTGATTTAGATTGGGTGAGTTTGGAATTCTTAGGTTGTGTGGTAGTCGATTTTTGACCCAACCCAAGGTTTGCTTCAACATTTTCTTCCACCCGGTTTCCAGTGATTTTTGTGTCAGTTGTGCCTGATGTAGATGCTTTCTGATCAGTGGTCGGAGGGGCAGATTTAACTGCTGTGTCCGGATCGCTGACCAGAGGAGTTGTCACCACATGATCCTTTATTGGGTTATTATTAATTGGACGTTGTTTGGCGTTCAATAGGATCTCATGTGGTGGAGGCACAACCTTATATCCTAAACCTTCCCCGTTGTTGCGTTCTTTAACCAAGATTTTCAAATATGTGAGGAACTAGCTAGGCTGTGGAGTTTTTGTTTCAAAGACTCGTTTTCAACTTGTAAAACCGCTCGTTCCTTTTAGTTTCTTCGATGTTTTTAAGTAAAACTTAATATCATTTTCTTGGTTAAATGCAACAACCTCAGTTTCTTTTAACTGTTTCTTTAAAGCTTCAACCTTTTCTTTATAGCTGGTTTTATTTTGTTTTAAGATTCTGTTTGCCTCAGCACATTTTTAAATCATTTACTAAGTTATCATTGTGATCTAATAACCTAGCAAATTTCAGGTCAATGCTTTCTCTAAACTTTTCACATTCAACACATGCATGTTTAATAAATAAGTCATCCTTAGATTCTACCTGTGCTGATGTAGACGTTCCGGCCATGAAAGCATTTTGGGGTTCAGAATGTGCTTCAGAATCAGCATTCAACTCATTTTCAATAAGTTGATCAACAGCAGCTGTGACTTCATCCAAGTTAGCAGTGTCAGATTTAGCCGAGTTCTCCCCCTCACTCGCTGAGTCTTCATTTAGATCATCAACTGATGCTATGTTGGCTTAACTATTAGATAAGAAACGAAAGGACCAGTCCTGTCCTTCATCACCTTGCGCCACCATAGCCTTTGAATCACTGCTGGTTGAAGCTGGTCTCTTCTCTTTCTCTTGCTTTGTGAAGGAGGAGAATGGGTTTCCATTTCCAGTCTTCTTCGGTTTGACACATTCCCGCTTGAACTGTCCTTTCTCCCCACAGTCGAAACAGGTGACTTTTGACTTGTCAAATCCGAAAGTAGTATCTTTTGTAGCCACCAGATTTTGACCTGTTTTCTTCACAAATTTCTTTGCTCGTCGCACAGCACTTGCGAGAGCCCACATAATATCCATCTCTCCAACTCATTTTCATCCACCTGCTCATAATCTTCATCAGCCAAGTGGCAGTTTCCTATCTTCCCAGCAACCAAACCATCATAGGAATGGACCACAGCAGCAAGCAGGTCCATGTGTTCCTTGGCCACTTCCACAGTTACCTTACCTAAGTTCTCTGTTATTAACTTTGTCGATTGAGCTTCAGTGACACTGTGTTGAACCCCTGATGAGACTATTGACTCACCAACAGATGATGAGCTTTGTCCAGATGCAGATGTATTAGTAACAAAAGCAGTTTGCAGAGGAGCATTTGAAGACTTGGCAATAGGAGTTGGAGTCACATTGTAGAGTGTCGGATCCTGAGCATAAGAACCCTTCTTTGCCTTGTACCTGTGTCTGACTTCTTCCTCTCGCAGTTTCAGGATAAAGTCATTTATATGCAATGTCTCAACAACTGAATTGTGTCTCAAGGTGGAAATAAACGAATCCCATTTTTCCGGAAGACCATCAGCCAAACTAGAGACCTTTTCTTCTTTAGACGTGGTTACCCCATGAGTGTGAATTTTACTCATCAGATGATAGAAGCGGTCAATAATGTCATCCAAGCTCTCATTTCCAATAGCAGAAAAATTATCAAACTCCTTTTTAAGTGCTTTGGCCTTCAAAGACTTTAGAGTTGAGCTCCCTTCATATCTTTTCTCGAGATCTTTCCAGAATTTCTTACTTTGTTTCTGATCAGAATACTGATGGAAGATCTCTTTATGAATAGACTAGGTGAGCATCGCGTAGTCCTTCTTTTCAGCATTATAGGCAGTCTTTTGAGCATCAGTCATTCCACTCAACGTTAATGGCAAACCATCAACACCAACTGGCATGGTGTAACCAGTTTCAATAGAATTCCAAAGATTAGTGTCCACACCATTGAGATGAATCTCAAACCTCTGCTTCCACTGCGGGAACTCATTGATAGATAGAAGCTTAGGTGGCTTATTGTGGTTACCAATCTCATTCTCCAGAAGTAGTAAGTTCTGGATCCTTGAGTCTTTCCCTGCTGAGAACGCGAAATTTTCGGAGTCCATAATGAATGTTGACTTAAACTTGAAAACAAACTGTTAATGTGATTGGAGAGTACGACTGGGATGCTCATATATACGTGAAAACAATTTTGGAGTTGTAAAACCTTCGTTACAAAGGTTCACCTGTGTTTCTTCATTGTTTTTGTGAAAACAAGGAAGGAGATGTATCTAGACAAGGAAGGTGTTGTAAAACCTTCGTTACATATACGTATCTAGACAAGGAAGGAGTTGTAAAACCTTGGTAACATATACGTAACCAATTTTGGAGAAACTTTAATTGGCTCAAGCATTCATCTTTTCATTTGATTAAGAAGGTAATAGTTTCTTTATTATTTTGAACTGATTATTAACACCAACAATTTTTTTGAATTTTTTAATTTTGTATATAAATGAGTCATTACGTATATGTAAGTTTCATCATTTTAATGTAA